>JAMXBD010000604.1:0-600000 GCA_024138025.1 Combretum micranthum
TCCAAATCTATCTTATAAAATGAATCCAATGTTTACACACCACCTGGATTTCAAAAACAAGGTCCTGTAAGGAATGCCCTGCCTCTATCTTAACAAAATCAACTTTCAACGATGAGGTATTGAAGACTTTTATAGCACCATATTCAATAATCAACATGCTATATCAAGATTTTCAAGGGAAATTCCACCAACTTGCTCAACAAATTAGTAGTAGACCATCGGGTTCTTTACCGAGCAACACAAAGAAAATCCTAAAACCGTGAATGCTATGATTTTGAGAAGTGGCAAGGAGGTTGAACCCGTTAAGGAAAAAGTTGAAGAAACTGAAGTGATTCTAAGGAAAGACAAAGGAAAACAAAAGATGGAGGAACCAATGCAAAAACCACCGAAGATAAAACCTTATGGTCCTCCTATTCCTTTTCCAGGAAGACTAAAACACAAAAATTAGATGAGCAGTTTTCGAAATTCCTGGATGTTTTCAAGAAGTTACAAATCAATATTCCATTCTTAAAAGTGATTCAAGAAATGCCTTCTTATGCAAAGTTTATTAAGGAATTGCTTACTAAGAAGAGGAAGATTGATGGGAGTAAACTAGTGATGCTAATAAGAGAATGTTCAATGATTGTACAAAAGAATACACCCAGCCTGCCAACAAAACAAAGAGATCAGGGGAGTTTTACCGTCCCTTGCACTATAGGAGACTTTACTTTGATAAAGTTCTTATAAATTCTGATGCAAGTATTAATCTTTTGCCCTGTCTAATTTCAGGAAATTAGGACTTGAAGAATGCAATGAGACTCATGTTACCTTGTAGCTTGTAGATAGAAGTGTCAAATACCCACGTGGTATTGTTGAAAAGGTCTTAGTAAAAGTTGACAAGTTCATATTTCCAGTAGACTTTATAGTCTTGGAAATGGATGAGGATCGTGAAGTCCCAATGATTCTTAGCAGACTGTTCCTTGCAACCGGTAAAGCATTAATTGATGTGGAACAAGATAAACTCACTTTAAGGGTAATAAATGATAAAGTAACCTTTAATGTTTATGATGCAATGAAAAAATTTGATAAAGGTTCTTGTTATACTATTGATGTTATCGATGAGTTTATTTCTAAGTTTGTTGAAGAAAAAGCAGGTGTGGAAATTGTGGAATCTGTTCTAAGAGATCTGGATGATTGGAGTGATGTCGAGCAAGAGGAAGAAGTTGAGCAAATGGCTCAAATTAAAACCAGATATTATGAGGAGCTGGGCATTAACGAAAGCAAGCCAATACCATCATTAATACAACCACTAGCTCTTGAGCTTAAACCCATTCCTACACATTTGAAATATGCTTTTCTAAGAACTAGAAATACCTTGCCAATAATCGTTTCATCTTATTTGACAGGTGAACAAGAGCAGCAGCAGCTTAGAGTTCTAAGGGAGCATAAAGAATCAATTGGTTGCAATATTGCTGATATCAAGAGAATTAACCCTATGATTTGCACTCATAAGATTCTAATGAAAGCTGAGTACAAACCTACAGTTCAACCATAGAAGAGACTCAACCCAACACTTAAAGAGGTAGTAAAGAAGGAAGTTTTGAAACTACTTGATGCAGGTATTATCTATCCTATCTCTGATAGTAAGTGGGTTAGTCCAGTTTAGGTAGTTCTAAAGAAAGGTGGTGTGATTGTAGTGAGAAATGAGGAGAATGAATTGATTCCTACTCGCACTATAACTGGGTAGAGAGTTTGCATTGATTATAGGAAGTTAAATGATGCCACCAGGAAAGATCATTTCCCCCTTCCCTTCATTCTTATTATTTCTTTTTTGCCTTTTGTGTTAAGTTTCTCAATTTTTCTTAATAAATGATGTTAGAGAAACTTGCAGAGCATGAATATTATTGTTTTCTAGATGGTTACTCTAGTTATAATCAAATTTCCATAGCACCCGATGACCAAGAGAAAACCACTTTTACCTATCCCTATGGTACTTTTGCCTTTAGGAGAATGCCCTTTGGTCTTTGCAATGCACCTGCTACGTTTTAGAGGTATATGATGGCTGTTTTTTCTGACATGCTTGAAAATTTTATTGAGATATTCATGGATGATTTTTCTCTTTTTGGAAAGTCTTTTCAAGCATGTTTAGTAAACTTAGCCAATATTCTTAAAAGATGCAAAGAAACAAATTTGATTTTAAATTGGGAAAAATGTCATTTCATGGTAAGAGAGGGGATTGTGTTAGGTCACAAAGTTTTAGAGAAAGGAATTGAAGTTGATAAGGCTAAAGTTGAAATAATAGAGAAGTTGTCACCACCCACAAATGTTAAGGGAGTCAGAAGTTTCTTAAGACATGCTGGCTTCTATAGAAGATTCATAAAATACTTCTCTAAAATTTCTAAACCCTTGTCAATCTTCTTGAAAAAGATTATGTGTTCAATTTTGATAACAAATGTTTGCAGGCATTTAATTTATTAAAGGAAAAGCTCGCATTTACACTAGTGATCATTGCACCTGACTGGGAGCTGCCTTTTGAACTCATGTGTGATATCAGCGACTTTGTTGTCTGAGCATCATTGGGTTAGAGAAGAGGTAAGTTGTTTCATGTCATATACTATGCTACTAGGACTTTGAATGAGGATCAAAGAAACTATGACACAACTGAGAAATAGCTCCTTGCTGTTGTATTTGCTTGACAAGTTTAGACCTTACCTGATAGGATCAAGTCATAGTATATACTAATCACGCTACTTTGAAATACTTGTTTGCTAAAGCTGATGCAAAACCTAAGTTGATTAGATGGATATTGCTACTACAAGAGTTTGATCTTAAGATTATAGATAAGAAGGGAACTGAGAATGTAATTGTGGATCATTTGTCTAGACTAGAATCTGATAGTTTAGATATTCTTATCAATGAAAAGTTTACTGATGAACAATTGCATGCAACAAAGATCCTATGTTTGCCTTGGTATGTTGATTATGTCGATTACTTGGTTAGCAAGATCATTCCATATGGTTTGTCCTTCCATAAAAGAAAAAGTTTTTGCATGATGTGAAAAATTACTTTTGGGATGAACCATATTTGTTTAAAAAATGTGTTGACCAAGTAATTAGGCGATGTGTGCCCGAATCTGAACAGCTTAGCATAATTGAACATTGTCATTCAAAGGAAGCAGAAGGTCATTTTGGTCTTCAAAGGACTGCAGCTAAAGTTTTATCATCTGGTTTTTATTGGCCTAATTTGTTTAGAGATTGTAGGAAATACATAATGTCATGTGCTCAATGTCAAAGGACTGGAAACATATCTAAGAAACATGAATTACCACAAAACAACATCTTGCTAATTGCACTTTTTGATGTATGGGGAATTGACTTCATGGGTCATTTTCCCTCATCCTTTTCAAATAAATATATACGTATGGCAATAGATTATGTTTCAAAAGGGGTTGAAGCTGTTGCTTTACAAATAAATGATGCTCGAGTGCTGTTAAGATTTTTGAAAAAGAATGTTTTTACTAGATTTGGGGTGCCTAGAGCTATCATTAGTGATGGGGAGTCACATTTTTGTAACAAGCAATTTGAAAAACTTTTGTCAAAGTATAGAGTTATACATAAAATTGCTACCCCCTACCATCCACAAATCAGTGGACAAGTTGAGGTATCCAATAGAGAGATCAAAAGAATTTTGGAAAAAACCGTTAATGCATCTAGAAAAGATTGGTCTTCAAAATTAGATGATGCATTATGGGCTTATAGAATTGCTATTAAAACCCCTATTGGAATGTCCCCATATATGATTGTTTTTGGTAAATCATGCCATCTTCCTATAGAGCTTGAGCACAAGACATATTGGGCCATAAAATTCCTAAATTTTGATGAAAAAGCCGCAAGTGAGAAGAGATTACTTCAATTAAAGCAATTGACTGAATGGGGATGAAGCTTATGAGAATGCTCGTATCAACAAGGAATGAGCAAAGAAATGGCATGATAGAAACATTATCAAGCGAAAGTTTTTTGCTTGGACAAAAGGTTTTACTTTATAATTCTCGTTTAAAGTTGTTTCCAGGAAAGTTAAGGTCAAGATGGTTAGGACTGTTTGAAATTGAAAATGTTTTTCCCTACGGTGTAGTGGAATTGAAAACTGATGGTAATCGAACTTTCAAGGTGAATGGGCATTTGCTCAAACACTATTATGAAGGGGAAAACCATGATAGTGCTACCACTGTCATAAATCTTAAGGAGCCATGAAAAGGATTGGGAAAGTTGGGCTAAGTGACTCTAAACTAAGCGCTTCTTGGGAGGCAACCCATGTCTAACTTAAAGTAGTATTTTTGTTTTGTTTTTTCTAACTTAGTTTTTAGCATGTACAGATCAAGCAAAAGACGAAAATTGAGTTTTTAACTGATAAGGGAGATGCAGCTTCACAAGAAAGAGAGAATAAGGAACAATTTAATCAAATTGGGAAAGCTCCAAGGAATTGCAAGGTAAGTATTCTAATTTTTAGAGTACTAAATTTTTGCTATTAAAGCTTTATGCTTAGACATTGTTTTTCAAAAAAAAAAAAAAAAAAAAAAAAAAAAAAAGAAGAAGAAGAAATGCTGAACGCCGGCAGTTGGAAATTCAAGGCTGCCAGCTTAAAGCTAGTGTTTGCAAACAAGGCCAAATTAATCAGAATGCTGGCTCAATACCATTTTACGCCGCCAGTGTTTAAGGTGGCATAAACATCATTTTTTAAGGGTATTTAACCTCGACTAACGCTGGCACTTGGGTTTTAACACCGCCAGCGTTTCAGCCAGCGTAGACCTATACGCTGATACTAAACATGGGAAAGCCACCGGCCATTTGCTCTCCGCAAGAATTAATTTTTGATACACTGGCGTCTACGCCACCAGCGTAGTGGATAAATATGCCGACGTTTGCTCAGCAAATTCAATTTTAACAGGTATCTCTCTCTCTCTTCCTCATTTCTCTTTAATTCACTCTCACTCTCACGCACTCTTAACTCTCCCTTACACTCTCTCTTAACAAATTCCTCCTCCCACCCACTTGGATTTAATCATGATTAAGTAAGTCTCCTAAACTACTATTTTTATTTGTTCTCTAATGCAATTGTTCTCATATATGCCTTAAATCTATTGATTGGAGAATTGGCTTATAGAAATTAGTGGATGGGTTAACTGATCAAATTTAGATGGGATTTGGTAGATTGAATGTGTTAGAAGAATTTTTGGAGTTGGATTTGAGCTCCTTGCATGTTGATTACAACTACTGATATATTGATTCATGAATTGTAGTCCATGCTTGAATTAGGGTTCTTGATTGACAAATTTGATTTGAAATTCAAAATTTAGGGCTTTTGTGTTTTTACTGAAATTGGATGAATAAAATGGTTTTCTATACTGTGATTTGGCTCCAATTGGTTTAATTAGTCTAATTTAGACTTAGGAATTCGAATTTGTGCAAATTTTGAAAATAAAATAGGGTTTAGAAGTGTTTAAAAGAATTTTTGATAATCACAACTAACACTTCTCTTAGTGAACTTTGAATTCCTAACGTTCAATTCTAAGCTGGCTAGTCTAGGCTGCTAACTTTGATTCCATTTTGCAAATGTAGATTTGTCAACACCAATTCCATGCCATATGCTTCATTGTTTGATATGCCTAAGATCCCAGATTTGTTTAAACTCATGTTGTGACATGTATTAGGCATATATTATGAGTGCATTCAACCAAATTACTCTAGGATTATTAGAATTAGAATTGTGCTAAGCCTTGTTCTTTAATGTTATGACATGATTCACTAGATTTAGCCTTTATCTTAAACACAATTTTGATATTGATATATTGTGAGTGGTGATTTCCTTATGTAATTAAGATTACTATTTTTGTAGGAATGGCACTAAAGCAAAAGAAGCAAAAGACAGTTGAAGCTTCTTCATCTAGTTCACAGACTAGAAATTTACTTTCTAGTCAACAATATGCCAAGGATAGAAAGAAACGGTTGATGAAGATGGACTTTCTGAATAGTCAATATTTGGATTGGAGTTTACTACAGGAATTTAGAATTCAAGATACTATTCAGAATTTAATCCAGGATGGAGCATGGAGAAGGTTGTTTGAGTTGAGAGAATCGGCTTATAAAAATTTAACAATTGAGTTTCTCTCAACTCTTAAGATAGATCCAGATAAGGAGAATTCCACTTTTACCTTTCAAGTCTTTAGGGAGGTCAGGGAGATTGAAATGAAGAGGATGGGTACAGTACTTGGCCTATATGATGATATTCAGAGAATTATGAGTTACAAAATTGATGGCCAAAGGGAGAGAATGAGATGGATCAAGAAACCTATTAAGTATAGATGGTTCGTCCTTCGCTAGATCCATTTATTCCATCCAAGTCACTTACCTCCACTTTTCAAAAAGTGGAACACAAATTGTTGCACCACATTCTTGCACACACCTTCAGTTGCAAGAAAACTAGTCACAGCAAGGTAACTAGTTTTGACATGTTTTATTTGTATAGCTTGATTTCAGGTTATAGAATTGACTTGGAAGTGGAATTAGCAAATTTTATATTTAGGCAAGTTGATGATACCAGGACCTAGTTCTTGTTTTGTGGAGGCTACATCACCAAACTATTGAAAGAAATGGGGATTTTTGAAGAACCAATTGGTGATGAAAGAATTGATAGCAAGAAGATCTCATCTGCTCCATTTAGAGGCTGGGAACTTTTCAAAGCCCCTAGAGGAGTTTTGCAGTCAGTAGATGAGATTCAAGATCAAGATATTCAGCCTCCAGCAGCTCCTACTTACATCCCATCATCTTCTGCTCCTCCTCCTCCTAGTGCTTCATCTGGATATGATATGGACCAGCTTAGGCTGGATATTCAAGATCACAAGAAGCAGAATCAAGACTTCCAGGATAGATAAGATAAGGAAACTAAGAAGAATAAGAAATTCCGAAGCATGATCTTCAAAGCAATGACATCTGCTATCTGTTGCATCAACCAAGCAGTTGGGGATGAATTGAATTATGAGACTTCTTCAAAGACTAGACCCAGCTCAGAGCACACTCCCACAGCTAGCCCAGAGGATACCAATAGAGTTAGCCCATAATACACTAGCAGATCTAGTCCAGGGCCAAAGAGCTAGAGACCCTGCTAGCTCTCATTTGTTGTTATTTGTTTCTTATTTTTCATATTAGCCTGTACTTATTATGAGCACCCAAGTCTCTGTGGGTAGACTCACTCTAATCTATACTTATCTTAGTAGATAGCTCTTTATTTTTGCTTTTATTTTTGTTTTTGTTTTTCTTTTGTAGTGATTACAGGGTAGAAAACAAAGCAAAACTCTCTCTTGCACTGACATTTTGATGACTTTGAAAAGAATGAAATCAAGAAAGTACCAATTTCTTTTTCTTGCACTTTTTATTCCTTACCGATAAATGAAAATTGCTGAGAAACAATGAAGATACTATTTGATTAAAGTGTAGGGGAAGGTATAATTGCTGGAGAATGAATGATCTGAATGAAGTTGTGAAATTGATCTGGATGTCTGAACTGTTGTGTTTGACTTGCTTATATATAGGACATCTGCAGGATTGATCTGAGTGAAATAACCACCTTGAATTTTTTGTCTTAGAGCAATTTATGGCGAAATTCTGCCAAAAATTTTTCAAAAATCTCTTGAAATTCGGAGATAGTATAAAGTATTGATTGATAGCATTCGATTAAATAAAGAAACAATAAAAATAACTTGCTAAAGTACCTTACTTACCTGCTATTGTGACTAGTTTACTTAGTTGAAATTAAGTTGTAAAATCCTTAAGGAACAAGTTTACTTTATTTTTAACTTTAGAATTGGAAATTTGAGAGTCGATCAAGTCCTTTTGCGAAAAATAAACAAGTTTACTTATGGGAAATTTTAGTTTGTATACACTCTTTAAGTAGTGTTTATAACTTTATAACACTTAGTGAAAGAGGTAAATGAAATTTTTAACTTAGTAATCCTTTATAAAAATAAGTCCTAGATTTGTTATTACATTCAAAAAGAAAGAAACAAACATAGCCTCTACTCCTGTGACTTAAAAATTTGAGTCATGAGTATCTGAACTTCAATGTTAAAGTGAGGAAGAGTTCTTAGGGGTATTTTGAAACCTGGTCACTTGGGTAATGAACCTAGGATGTACCGACTCAATGAACTTACTATAACGAGAAGGGAAGAAAGGCTAAAGTTCAATTTTTGAACTTTGAAAAACAAAAAGATGGAGGCAAACACCTCCCAGAAAGAAAAATAAATGCTTATATGAAAAAGAAAAGAAAAATGAATGCAAAGATTCAAATGAAAGGAGACTTATAATAAAGAAGGAGAAAATCTAAGGAAAAAGTAGATACCACATGCTTTCATTTGGTGTTACTAAGAGTATATGTAAGCTAAAAGTCCAATGAAGTCTAAATGAGTATTTTTCCTTAGTGGATTGTGTATCTACTTTTGAATAGAATGTTCTTTTGTTAAAAACTGAGATTAAAACTTGTTTTGTCTGGATTAGCTCCTTAATTTTGATTAAAGTACTCTAATTACAAGAAACTATTGTGGTTAGAGCAGTAGGTATAAGTAAAGCAAGTTAAAAGAAAAGAATTGATGCTTAAATTAGAAAATTTGTACTATCTATAACAGATTTCAAAAGTTTTGTTCTTAATCGTTTTGCTTGAGGATAAGCAAAAGTTCAAGTGTGGGGGATTTGATAAGATCATATTCTACACAACTTTTATTAAGCAATTAGTCATTAATTTGTCTTGAATTTTATGAAAATTGCTAGAATGGGTACTTGGATTGTTTAAATTCATGTTTCAGATCTAAATTGAATAAAGGAAAGCGAAATAAAGAAGTTTTAGATGAAATTGAAGAATCTCAGGGATATATTGACTTTTTTGGAGTCCAAGCCAACGGCGTACAGTCGGCCTAAAGGTTAACACTACCTCTAAGTTACTGGCTTTCATCCAAGCTTTGTTTGAAATAGATTCAAGAATTCAAAGGCCGGCACAATTATCATATACGCCACCGGCCTTGAGGCGGTGTAGAATGAAGATTAGTAAACAAAAATCAAGCACTGGCTTAACACTGCCAGTGTAGAAGAAGGGAAAGCCAACTTCTGCAATTTTCATCCAACACTAGCTTTCTGGAAATCAACGTCGTCGACGTTGAGACGGCCTTGAGCATCCACAGAATTGGATTTTTAAAGGCTGCCACCGGCATGGTCGGCTTACAAGTGGATCTCGCCAGCCTTCTATGTTTTCCCTTTACACCGGCATTTCAAAACCCTATGCCACCAGCATTCAAGCAGCGTAGGTTATCCACATAATTCAAATCTTTAACGCTAAAGCTAAAGCCGCCAATGTTCAAGCGATGTAGGAGAGTATGTCGTCTCTACGCCACCGGCGTAGAAAGTATAACTGCCGATGTACGTTTTGTAACTGCAAAAATTAGATGAAACTTCTGGAGTTTTGTCTATATATTCTAGGGTCTCCTTCACTTTGCAGCACATGAAAAAATATAGAAAAAGATATATAATATAATAATATATATTAATATATATATATATTAGCTTTCATGCCTTTGTTAGAGAGAGAGAGAGATCATTTTGGAGCTTTGTAAAGATCTTGCAATTGAAACTTTGTCAATTGAATTGGTGATATTTGATTTTATTCATATGAAATTCAATTGTTTGATTTTTTTTTTCAATATGAATTCAATTGCATTTTCATATCGGATTGTGAATCATTATCCATGAGTAGCTAAATTTCTATTATGGGAAATTGATGAAGCCTTAAGCATGCTAATATGATTCTTGAAATTGTATTATATGATTGTTAGGGTTATGAAATATTCATATTGAATTCCTATCATTCATCTTATTTCTATTTAGAATTTGATTTGTAAGAATCTTGATAATTCGAAAGGGAAATTAGGGTTCATAGGAATTCATAAATAAAGGTTAAACAACAATTGAGAAAGCAGCAGAGTTTAACCTGATTTAGAAATTGTCTGATGTGATTCATGCAATGTTTTTAGGTTGATTTCTCACTAAGGAATTAGGAGAAGTTAATTTAAATCATTAGTCAGTTTTGGAATCAGGAGATTTATAATTGTGAGTAAGATGCCACTGGTAATTTATTTAGCGGAAGCTATTAAGTTATTTTTTGGTTTACAAGATCTTAAAACTTGATTTCAAGTTTTAGAACTTGACAATTTCATATGAATATTCATAATTCTAATTATCAATATAATATGATTTCAATTTGATTAGCAATGTTAAGGTGGATTCTTTTCCTTCCCACATTATTTTGATATATCTCTCGAACAATCTCATTGCATTCATCAATAGTTAGATAATTAGTTTATATTGCTACAATTCGATTGCCTAAATATTAGTTAAAGCTAATAGTGGTATAGTAGTTAAATTGATCATTGTGGGAACAATACTTTACTCACTTTTGTATTACTTGATCAGATCCAGTATACTTGCTGGTAGAATTTGTATTTTATTATACACATTTTAAGCAGATCATAGCCTGTCAAGTATGTCATCTAACCGTCGTATTAGAAATTTAAATCCTACAGTGATCCTATTTATAGCCTTGCTATCTACACACATTCTCCAGCTTCCATCCTTCTTGGGCGTCAGTAAAGCTAGAACTGCACATGGACTCATACTCTCCTGTATCAAACCCTTCCTCCATAGTTCCTCAACCTTCTCCTTGACAATCTCACTCTCCTTCGGGTTTATCCTGTAATGAGGCAAATTAGGGAGACTAGCCCCAGATACAGGGTCTATCTGGTGTTGGATGTCCCTCATGGTGGTAACCCAACTGGAATATCATCTAGCATCAACTCCTTGAATTCCTACAACAAAGGGTGTACTAATTCAGGTTCATCCTCCACCCACAACTCAACATCATTCATTAGGACTTGTCTTACAATTAATCGATGCACCTGCATAGTTTCTTTCATCTCAGCCCCAAAATCCTTCACCACAGACAAAAACATACTCTTATCCAGTAAAGTTGTCTTGTCTTTCAGTGGTAGCAAAGTATATTTCACTCCTTCCCTTTCCAATTGTTGTCAATATTTTATAATTTATAAACCTATATCATCTTCTTTACTCGGATTGACAGGGAAGTGTACCTATCGTTCAGTAGTATAAAGTAAAGTATAGGGTCGTCTCCTCAGGAAACGTGTTAAGCACTAGTACTAAATTAACCTTCCTATTATCTAGCAATTGAATGGTCAAATTAAGTGAATTAAGTCTAAATTTACAACTAAACTACACTAACTTCATAATATCACTAAAACAACACTGGAACAATAATTCAACAAAATTGAACTCAAATTAAACAACAGGTTTACTTCATTAAATTAACATAAAATAATAAGAATTCATCCAATTAATTACTTATCTGCTGGAATTCTTAATTCATGGTCAGTATTCTCATAAATAACCAATTCTAATCCAAGTTTGCATCCACTAGAATCTCTTCTAAGTGAATGGACAAATCAAAGTTTCCTTAAAGAACTCTTGTTGTCCTCAAATTCCTTAAAAGCATGCAGCAAACTTCCTATTAATATCTCTGTAAAAAGGAGTAATTTGTTCTAATGACTTAGATCTATTCGATGAAATTGTTTCTCAACATTTTCCATCGAGATCTAGCATAGGAGAATGTTATGTACTACAATTTCCTAACTTTTATGAAGTTCTATCACTAGAAATTCATAATTAAGTAGATTACTAACAATTAAAAGCATAATTCATTGTTAATATGACTTCATAAACCAAACCCACTACTCACACATGATAAAACAAGAATACAAACTCAGAAGAGACATGATTAAAACAGAAAATAAGATGAGAATTAGAGAAAAAAGAAGAAACCCTTTTCGATACAATGATATAAATGTTGTTACAAATCACAACACACAATCCCAGTTGTCTCTCTCGAGTTCTCCTGGAATTTCCCACCACACATTCTACTCACGTTGAATTATCGCAATGATTTCCTTGAAAACAAACTAAGAACAGGTGTGATGTTACAACAAAGAAGTAGTCATTACTTCCCCCTTGGGAATAATGTATTTATATGTCTAATACATTTTTCTAAAGGTTTTTTATGAAAAGATACGACTTTTTACTAGTGGATATACTATTTGAACAAACTAATGTAAAAGTCATATTTGTGACTTTCCAATTGTCACGGTCGTGACTTTGATTCATCTTCCAAAATTCAATCATCAGAGCACCAATCACGGCCGTGACTTTCGCCTAGGTAGATACTGGCGTTGATTTTCGCGAAGTCCCCATCAATCACGACCATGATTTTTTTGATGGATTTGAATTCCTCTATTACCACTTGAATTCACGGTCGTGACTCTTCCTGCCTTGATCATATTTCCTCTTGATTCCTCTTAATAGCTCCATTAAATGCCAAGTTGGCCTGAAATGAACATATACACCAGTTAAGGAATTGGACTTATTTGGCTCTTAAATAACTACTTCGAATAAAAGATAAATCATGCCTATCACCAATTTATACACATTACTCTAGTAAAGTAATGTTGTGCATCTACGTCATATTGCCATAGCCTACCAAACAGAAGGTGGCACACATCCATATCAACCACATCACAATACACAACATCATTATACTTACCTATGGAGAATGGAACCTTGCAGCATTTCGTCACTTCAATTTTTCCAACAACTGATTTAATTCACCCCAAAGTGTAGGGATTTGGATGTTTCTCCACGAGCAATTTCAGTTTTTGCATTGTCTTCTTCCCTATTATGTTTTCACAACTACCGCTATCAAAAATTACTCCAAACACCTTACCATCAATAGTGCATCTAGTTCTAAACAACTGGTGGTGTCACGCCCCAAAGGGTATCCTAAACGTGGCAGTTCGCCGTATACAATACTAAAGCCTAGGAATGACTACCTTAGTCATGCAAAGGCTTCCATATCATGTACAAGGAATACATCAAAACCAAGGAAACACAACGGAGTAACATAATTTGCATCGATAACGGTTAATTAACAAGGCAAGGAGAATACTTATCAAAAAATATAAACATGATTGATTACAAATCTTAAGGGCATACCCCTGCTATTGTCTTCAAGTCTATGTAAATACATTTACTAAAATATCTAAAAATACTTAACATAGCATACATTACACATAAAGAAATTACAAAATAACTTTGTCATATGATCTCATCGCTTCCATAGGAGTTTAAAATTCCATCAATGACTTCCTTAATGTCATGATCTTCGAATGAAGCCATGGATATACCTGTTCCAACAAAAATCTATGGGGGTGTAAGCTTACAACTAGCTTAGTGAGATATTCCCTTTCATTCGCACCATGATATCAAACAAGTTCATTAATTTTTCACGCATATGTTATGCAAGTTATGCAACAATCACATGATTACACAAATATGTGAAGTTATCCGAAAACCATATATAAAACGAATTTACCCCTCTATGTCGAAGGTTAGAGAATTGTTTATGAAGATTCGCGACCTTCTACTACTAGTCCGAGGCCCCCACCCAAAGCGTTCGGTTGGCATGGCTTCGAACCTAAAGTCACATTCTTAGAGCGATATGGATTCTTTAAGAAGGAATAAGGCCCATGTCCCAGTCTAATAATAACCCATCCAACTCTACATGTATGAGTAGCAATCTTTCAAAAGAAATGTGACTCGATGGATGCTATACGTGAACGTTTTTTTTTTTTTTCTTAAGCCAAATCTTATTAAGGTTTCTTAGGGATGATCAAATAATTTAGTAAACAATAAGCAATCATGCATGTAGGTAGCTAGAACACTTAAACAGACAATTGGAAGCTACGATATTCTTAATTCTCATTTCATCACATAAGCATAGAATCACACATGCATATATATCCTTGAATTCCCCATTCATGTCTAGTTTTATCTTTTCTTAATATGCTAATGCCACTACTCTACAAGCACAAGCAAGATAACGAAATTAAGAAAAATAACTCACTCGTCCATTTCGTAATCTTCTTAGTCGTAGTAATCTTCAGAAAGAAAAATCCCGTATTTCTTGTCACCTAGACAAAAGAAATACGCGGGATGAATATTTTGTAGAAGTTCTACTTAAACTTTCTAATTCTATTTCACTATGTTCGTAAAAAATCGTATAGAGGGAAATTCTAACTTAAAATGGTCATAACTTGCTCATTTTAACTTGGAATTTCACATATTATATGTCGTTCCCTATCTGCTTGAAAAGATCCATTTCGAAGGTTATTTTTGTCATAAAAAGTTTTTCAGGTCATGAAAAACGTCAGTACAGAATCTCCACTAAAATCCTAGTCCTTGAAATAAAATTTTTAAACTTTTCTTAATCCCAAAACTCCTTTAGCAAAAACATAAATATTTATATGATTGAAAAATCTTTTCAATACATATATATAGACTCATATTATATGCATGATTCAGTGGTGTTGTCTCAACGATTATTTTTCGTAAAACAATATGTCTTATAGTGTTGAAAACTTGAATCTTTACAATTTCTTTTCTAATTGTTTTAAAAGGACTTTATAAATTCTCAGGTTGTTATAAACAAGTATATTCTTATTTTGTTTTCCAAATTCTTTTATGAAATAAATAAATTTTCTCTCAACTTTGGTTTTGTACAAATTTTACTTCTAGTGATAAAACTGAAGTTTCCAAAAGTTGTTGATATCCTAAAATAATTTCGGTTGTATATATATATTTTTTCTTTTTAAAATGGTTTTGATAAACAAGTCTTCTTCCTCTTATATTTTCACTTCCTTACTTTAAAAATAAATAAATAAATCTTATTTCTAAAATTTTGTCCTTTAGCTTCTTTATCTATTTTACTTAAAAAAAATTCATTTTTAACATGTACCTAAGTTGTTGATAATATCTATTGTTTTTTAATTTACTATGTTTACATTCTCTTTATTTGTTTGAAAATGGGTTTATCATTTAGATTCTTGGCAACCTTTATTTTTGTAAGTGGGTTTATAATTTATTGATTTGATTTTATCTTTACTTTGAAAACTAGTCTAGTCCTTCGTTATATTATGGGGTTAGAAAAGAAATCCTATCATTACATTTTTATGAAAATTTTGATTATCAAAGAGTTATTAACACTAAGTTTTAATAAACTTTATGTTACTTATCATAAAAAGACAGTGTTTATTTCCTTAGTTAATTTCTTAGGTAAAAATCATCTTTTATTGTTATTGAAGGAAATTTATGATGGGTTTGTCTAAACTTTTGTAAAGAATTTATAAAAATACTTTTTCCATGTTTTTTATTATAAAATGTCAAGCTTGGATTTTTCCTTTTTGGTTTAATTTCTTTTAATTCGATTCGTATTAAACCCAAACTCATTTAATGCGAACCATCGACTAAGAATTAAAAAAAAATTAATTTATGAAACAATTTGGAGTCGCCACCTGATTAGAATCGAGAGAAAATTATACGTTAGGATTAATGGGTTAGTTAATTCTAACCTAGCTATTAGTCTGCGAAAAATTTGATTTACAAACCAAACTTTATAAATCAGAAATTTTTTATTCGGGGCTAATCTATTAAAACCATATGGTTACCACTTGAAATTTAAAATTTAAAATTTAAAGTTTATCTTTTTAATACTCAAAAATTTACTGATGTAAAAAAAATTACAAGTTGTAATATCTATAAGTTATTATTGCAATTTTAAGGCATAAAAAATAATTATTTACATCAATATTTACAAATAAGTACAAATAATATTGATATTTACAATTTATTATCAAAGCTTACAATATGAACAATGAATTAATGCAAAATAGAAATAAATAAAAAAAAAGGTTTTTTTCGTTTTTTATATCTCCTCGAAGGTGCCTATGTACCTACCAATCGGGATCAGATAACACGTAGTTCTTTTACGAAAACTTTAATTTGTTGGTGGAATTTATAATTTTGAATTCTTTTCATTTTAAGTTCACTAAATTTTAATTAATTTAGCAAAAATAGAGTACGAGGTGTTAAACCCTATAACCTATCAAGTTCATTTTTATTTATGAAAATAAGTTTTTCTATGTGTCAAAATAATTTATGTCATGTTCTATATATGCTTGTTACATAATATTTATATTATATTTCCTATTACATGCATCAATATATATATATATATATATATTATTTTTTTATCTATACTCTTTTTTTTCTTTTTTAGTTTAAAAAAAAAAATAAAAAAAAAAAAGAGAAAGAAAAGAACTTACCTAGCATAACATCAAGATGCACGCAAGCTTGGAGAAGAGATGAAGGACAAGCAACCGGCGGGAATTGAACAAGAGATTATAGTACCAGTTTGTAACTTATTGGATCGTCATGAATTGGTCTTCAAAAGCCTCCAATCAATCTTGTGATGACATGTTTTAACCTCCAATTACTTCAAAATTTCCTAGAAAACTTCAGAGTTGAAGTTTTGAATTCGAAACCCTAACTTCCTATGAACTTCATATTTGATCTCTTTTAAGTGATTTTTGTTGTTGTGGTATGCCAGTATTTATAGGCATTAGCACGCTCATCTACCAGCTCACCTATCACTCACCTACCATGATATAATGTATTTGGAAATTCTAGCCTACCGCTCACCTACCACGATACAATGTATCTAGACACTCTGGCCTACCGCTCACCTATCACGATACGATGTATCTAGGCACTTTTGCTTACTGCTTAGCTACCACGATACGATGTAGCTGAACACTCTTGCTTACCTCATATGGCAGCTCACTAACATATGCGCTTACCTCTGGCCAATGGGAGTGTTTGGAAAAAAAATAAATAAATAAATAACAGGAAAATGGATAATTTGCCTCCTCATAGGATCAAACCCAGGTCTCTCTTATCCATGATTGTGATTTATCCATACAAGCTGTTGGCCTGTGTCTTATTTTAGTTTACATAAAAATTATATTTAAGGCTTTAAAAATGGGCCCAATTAAATAAGTTATTTAATTGAATCCAAAAATAAATTTATAATAAAAATTAATATTATGTCAAGCCTAAAATATTTTAAAAATTTATTATTTTTTTCTTTCTTTCTTTTTAATCTTTTTTTTTTGTAATTTGCGGGTTCAATATAATATTAATTTTTTAGTATAAATTAATGCCTTAAATGGGCAAAAATTGAGTGTCTATAGTTGCCCCTGTTTGTGGTGAAGTTTGGGTAAAACTTTACTTCAATGATAAAGAGATACCCAATTTTTGCCTTCTTTAAAATTTTATGGCAAACCCAGAAAGCTAGAATCAGTGTCTTTGATAGGTATACTAAGGATTACTTGAGGCACACAGCACATGAGTCGATCTAAGGTCCAAAGAAAACATTTGTCTAGGGTAAGCGTTCCTTGAGCTGGCCTACGATCTTAGTAAAATCACTCTTTGAGCTGGTGTTTGGCCTAGATATGGGATAAGTGTGATCCTCAAGCTGGCCCTTGGTTTAAAGAGGCGCCCTTTAAGCTGGTATTTGGCTTGTATTTGTATAGAAACTCCTAAGATTTTGTAAAGATAGGAACACCAGAGTTCCTAAGATTCTCAAAGGATAACTTTAGCTCCTGACTTAGGATGGAAAAAAGTTATAGGAATACTATGATTCTTGAAATTTTCAAAATGAAGCTCCTATCTTTTATAGGATAGATGAAACTCTTACACTTAGAGGATGACCAAAGTTCCAAAACAAAGGAACACAATGGTTCTTGAAATTCTTTGAGGACAAATAAAGCTCCTGGAGATCGTAACAATCTCCGTAAGATAAATAAAGTTACCAAGGGTTTCATAAGATAACTACAGCTCCTGAAAACTTTATGGTACAAATGACGGTCCTAAAGTTTTCATAAGATAGCTAGAGTTCCTAAGAATTCTATAAGATAACTTAAGCTCTTGAAATTTTTATGGGAATACTAAAGTTCCTAAAGAATTAATAAGATAGCTAAAGTTCCTTCTATAAGATAACTACAGTTCCTGAAAACGTTATGGAACAACCAATAGTCTTAAAAGCTTCATAAGATAACTGAAGTTTCTGAAAGCTTTATGAGATAACTACAATTCCTAAAAGTTTCATAAGATAACTAAAGCTCTTGAAATCTTTATGGGAATGCTAAGGTTCCTAAAGAATTCATAAGATAGCTAAAGTTCCTGAAGTTGAATTGAAGGGAAGACAACTAAAGTTCATAAATATTAAGTCTCTTTTCTCTTCTAAAAAAAATCAGGATTTTAATTTCTAAAATCTCTAAACCTTTTAATTAGAATATTAGTGTAATTTAGGTATTTATTTAAGATCTAGATTCTTAGATATCAATCTATTTGTGATCTTATCATAACTTTTGTAATTCTAGTAATTTATCTTTTAGTCTATATTTTTAACTTGTAGGTTTTAAAATTAATCGACTTTTATTGTAATTTAAAGTTATGATTTCTTGTTAGACTATTGATCATTTCACCAAATATTATGTTTACTGTATAGGAGTTATTGTACTAATTTGTTAATAACAACATATTTTTTCTAGTGCTCCTTATTAGTGTTAACATATTAAAAATGTTTAAACACCATTATTTCATTATTTAACAAGCGTAGGATTTATTTTCTAAGTGTTGAACTTAAGAAAAAATGATTCAGGAATTTATATTAACGATCATTTTTTATAAATTATTTGAGATCATAAAAGTTACAGTTTGTATTTTGAAATTTTTATTGTAGAAATTCTAATCTTTCTAATTATAATCGAATTCATTCACACTCTAACGTTTTTTAATCGAGCAAAATTTAGAGTAATTTTTATTACTTATTCCAAATATTCTATATAATCATATATTACATTTTTAGTATTTGTTAAAATTAGGTTACGTAAAATAGGGGGATTACATAGCCAGCCTTCATGATGCTCAGAATGAAAATACTTAAGGCTGCCTCTACACCGCAGGCCTTGAGGCGGTGTAGACTGTGGGAAGCTAAACAAACTGGCTCAACATCGCCAGTGTAGAGGGAAGAAGAAGCCAGCTTCTACAATTTTATTCAACGCCAACTTTCTAGGAATCAAAGCTATCGGCGTTGAGACAGCTTACAAGATGAACAGGTTTGCATTCCTCAAAGCCGCCAGCTCAAAGCTTAAACGTTGCCATTGCAGAAGGAGTTACAATGTACACCGGATGCTACGCTGCTAGCGTGGAGGCAGTGTAGGTTGAAGATGAGGAGACATAATCAAACATGAATGCACGGTTACAAAATGAACAGTTGAATTTGAATGCATTATCTAAGCCGGCATGAAAGCCGTCAACTTTGAGACGACTTTCCATATAAAATGACCAACATTTCATTTCTGAGTATATATGTTGGCTATATCCATTTCTAAGCCGCTGGCGTACGAACGGCCTACACTTGTAAATGGAGACGAAAGCTACCAGTGCACTACCGGTGTAATCAAAAGAGGGACTTTACGCTGCCTATAAGCTGCCAGCGTAGAAAGTGTAACTACCGGCATACATGTTGAAGCTGCAAATTTCTATTAATGCTTTTCACGAAATTTTTCCTATATAAAGGGGACTTCCCTCCTCTACTTTCAAAAAAAAAAAATACAGAGAAACAATTCAACATACATTTAGTAGATAAAATAGTTTTTTTAGCATTTCATAGATAATTGTGAGAGATTTGAAGCTTTCAAGAATTTGTAATTGAAGATTTTGATATTTGAATTGGTGACATCTGATCTCTCTTTTCTTATGCAATTCATCTATCTGATTTCTTTGTTCATAATGTTATCAATTGCATATTCTTATCTGATTATTGAATCATCATCCATGAGCAGCTAAACTTTTTCTTGTAGGAAGTGATGAAACCCTAATCTTGCTAAAATGATTTTTGAATTTATATTATAGGATTGTTAGAATTATGGAATATTTGTATTGAATCCTGATTATCTATCTTGTTTCTATACGAAATTGGATTGATAAGAATTTTGATAATTCGGATGAAGAATTAGGGTTCATAGGAATTCATGAATTAAGATTAAACAACAATGATAGAAGTGGCGGAGTTTAATCTGATTTAGAAATTGTCCCATGTAATTCATGCAATGTTTTATATTAATTTCTCACTAAGGAATTAGGAGAAGTTGATTTAGGACATTAGATAATTGTAGAATTGGGAGGTTTATAATTGTAAATTAGATTCCATTGACAATTTATTTAGCGGAAGCTAATAAGATTATTTTTTGGTTTACTAAGACCTGATAGCTTTAGGTCTTGACAATTTCACACAAATATCCATAATTCTAGCTATTCATATAATATAAATTCAGTATGATTAGCAAAGATTAGGGTAGATTCTGCTCCTTCCCACATTTATTTGATATATCTCTCTCACAATCTCATTGCATTCATCAATAGCTATTAAATTAAATTAGAATTAGTTAAGTAGTTTAGGTTGATACAATTTGATTACCTAAATATTAGTAAAAGCTAATACGATCTAGTAATTAAATTGATCCTTGTGGGAACAATACTCTACTCACTTTTATATTACTTGATCAGACCCAGTATACTTGCCGGTAGTATCCGAACTCACATTTTTTTATACACATTTTAAGCGGATCAATGATCTATATAATCTAAAGAGTATTTACAAATTTTTTTAGAATTTCTTTATTTTAAAAAATGGAAAAAAATTTTATAATTATATTATGTACAAATTTTTTATATCATAATGACGTACACTGCTTCACATGAGTAAAAAAAATCTTTTTACATTATTTTTTTATTTAGGATAATTTACAAGCATTTTATCATTTTATTTTTCTGAACTATATACAAATGACTATAATATACCAACAAGCTATTACTTACAAAGTACAATAAATTACGCACATTACATATTACATATGCAATTCACACGGTTACAAACTTAAGGATTGACAACTAATTAATCATAGGGGCAATTATGAGATTTTCATTTTTAGTTACAACCTTCTTTAAAAAAATGAGATAAATAATTTTCAAGGGGAGGATTTTAAAAGGGTTTAAACTGTAACTTTTTAAGGTATGCTCTATTATTACTTAATCGTCAACCCGTGTTTATGAATGTAATTGGGTGAGTTCTAAAGGGTCTTCGGTCTAGTAGATCGCATATCAACACTAAACCAGAGCGGAAGGTCATTCCATGAACCAGAGGATGAAAAAACCATAGCCCCCCAGATCTTACTAGCGACCTCCCTGCTTAAGGTCCTAAGACGGTCTGGTTCTGACTGTATCTAGCACATGGTTTTCATCAATTCTTCCCCAAAGATAACATTTGCCCCAGTTAGGGACATTTATAGAATTTTCTTTTTTATCTGCATCACTTAAAGAAAATATTAGTATGACTATTTACCAGTTAATAGCTATATAAATAATATACAAGAATGAGCAAATAAAGGATAAACTTTAAATTTAAATCTTTAAGTGACTAGCCCTCTTAAAAAAATAAGCATCCCCAGTGGAGTCACCAAGCTGTCAAGCCTAGATTTTTCGTTTTTTGTTTAATTTCTTTTAACCCGATTCATATTAAACCCAAACCCATTTAATACGCCTTAACTAAGAATTAAAAGAAGTTTTAATTTATGAAACAATTTGGAGTCACCACCCGATTAGAATCGGGAGAAATTTATAAGTTAGGATTAATGGATTGGTTAATCTTTACTTAGCTATTAGTTTGCGAAATTTTTTATTTATAAACCAGAAATTTTGGATTCGGGGGCTAACCTATTAAAACCATATAATTACCACTTGAAATTTAAAATTGAAATTTAATCATTTTAATGCTCGAAAATTTACTAATGTAAAAAAAAAAAATTAATATTGTAATATTTACAAGTTATTATTGCAATTTTAAGGAATAAGAATTCATTATTTACATCAATATTTACAAATAAGTACAAATAATATTGATATTTACAATTTATTATCAAAGCTTACAATATGAACAATGAATTAATTCAAAATAGAAATAAATAAAAAAAAGGTTTTTTTTTATATCGCCTCGAAGGTGCCTACGTACTCGCTAATTGGGATCACAGAACACGTAGTTCTTTTGTGAAAACTTTAATTTGTTGGTGGATTTTATAATTTTGAGTTCTTTTCATTTTAAGTTCATTAAATTTTAATCAATTTAGTAAAAATAGAGTATGAGGTGTTAAAGCCTATAAACTACCAAGTCTATTTTTATTTATGAAAATAAGTTTTTCTATGTGTCAAAATAATTCATGCCATGCTCTATATATACTTTTTACATAATATTTATATTATATTTCCTATTACATGCATCAATATATATATATATATATATTATCTTTTATCTATATTCTGTTATTTTCTTTTTTAGTTTTAAAAAGAAAAACAAAAAGAGAAAGAAAAGAACTTACCTTGTATAACATCAAGATGCACACAAGCTTCGAAAAGAGGTGAAGGACAAGCAAACGGCGATAATTGAACAGGAGATTATAGTGGCAGTTTGTAACTGATTGGAACTGATTGGATTGTCATGAATTGGTCTTCAAAAGCCCTCAATCGATCTTGTGATGATAGATTTTAACCTCCAATTGCTTCAAAATTTCCTATTAAACTTCAAAATTGAAGTTTTGAATTCAAAACCCTAACTTCCTATGAACTTCATATTTGATCTCTTTTAAGTGATTTTTGTTGTAGCGGTATGCCAGTATTTATAGGCATTAGCACGCTCACCTACCAACTCACCTACCGCGATACAATGTATTTGGACATTCTAGCCTACCACTCACCTGCTACGATACATTGTATCTAGACACTCTAGCCTACCGCTTACCTACCACGATACGATGTATCTAGACACTCTTGCTTACCGCTCACCTACCATGATACGATGCGTCTGGACACTCTTGCTTACCTCATCTGGCTGCTCACTGACATATGCGCTTACCTCATCTGGCCAATGGGAGCATATGGAAAAAATAAACAACTAAATAAAGGAGAAATGTATAATTTGCCTCCTCATAGGATCGAACTCGGGTCTCTCTTATCCATGCTTGTGACTTATCCATATAGGCTGTTGGCTTGTGCCTTGTTCTAGTTTACATAAAAATTATATTTAAGGCTTTTTCTCCTTTCTTTTTTTTAATCTTTTTTTTTTTTTTGTAATTTTTGGGTTTAATATAATATTAATTTTTTACTATAAATTGAAGCCTTAAATGGGCAAAAATGGGGTGTCTACATAAAATCTTTGTTTAAGTTCAAAGTTAGATAATAAAAAGTTTGGTTTCATTTTGCCTTTATTTCCTTGGCAAAATTATCATTGTAGACATTTAGGAAAACACTGGGAAAGTTTGAGAAAAGTTGTAAAAATTCATTTTCTAAGTTATTGCCAACAACTTCTTTATTTTAGTGATAAGTTACATAACAAAAGAGTTTAGTTTATGTTCCTTTAGTAAAGAAAATCCCACTTTAAATTTCATTGAGACGATATTATTATGATAATGCATGTATATGAGCATGTAATATGGAAAAGATAAAAATATAAGATAAAAATATCACATAATAAAATAAAAAGAGTATAAGAAGCAAAATAATAAGTGTAATACAGAAATAAACATGAAAATATAATAAATTATGAATCACGAGATGAGATAGAACGAGTTTAAGGTCAAAATAAGTAAATTATAAAGGTTTAAGTTTGGTTGTAGAACAAATGCTAAAGTTCGAATTTCTATAATTTTTGACAGATTGTACGCTGCCTCCTGGAGAATCTACACCGCCAGCATAGAGACGGCGTAAGATGGGAACAGTAGGGTTTTTCTTAACATGGGGAGGAACGCCGCCGGTGTTCACTAGGGTTTCTCTCAACACCGGCATGGAACGCCGCCGGCGTAGGGCATGGGTTTGCCGACGTATATAATAGGAGTCAAAGTACTGGAATTCAAAGCCTTGACGAACGCTGCCAGTGCTCGCGTAAATTTTGCCAGCGTAGGGTGTACACTGGCAAGATCTATACGTACGCCGCCAGCATAGGGCCGGCGTATGACTAAATTTCTATAAATACGAGACGCGAAAAAACAGTTTCGACAGAATTTTTTTTTATCATTTTCTCCTTTGTATAAGAGTTGGAGTGTTTTTGGAGATCTAAGCTTGGGGAATCATCTGGAGGGTGTTTTCGATCCAAAGGAACTAATTTTAACATTATCTCGTGGATTATATACGAATTTTGTATAAGTTTGCTTAGGGTTTTGACGTGTTCTTGAAGGAAAAACGTAGGAAAGATCTAGATCTTGGATTTGATCTGCCTCGGCCGGATAAGAAGTGAGTGTTATGATTAAAACAAGTAAGTATGATGTTATCATATCAGATTTATACTAATTTCATACAAAATTCTAAGGATTTGTGAATTGTTTGCATGAAGAAAACCCTAGATTTGGTTGGGATCCAAATTTGTGGATGTGAGTTGGATTTTGGTGATCTAAATCAGTAAGCTTTGTCTTTTCTTTGATGGTTGAATAATGTATGATTAGATAATCATTATGTGTTCTTATTGTCATATAATTTTAGGTTTGAAGGATTATCGAATTCTATAGATTGTTGTGGAAGATTGATCGGGTTAGACGGTGCAACTTGGTCATTTTCTTTGTCAGGATAGGATTTCGGGAGTTATAGTATATTAGGATTTGTTTATTTTGTGTTCTTATTTTATACATATATATATGTATGTATATTGTTGACAGGAATTTGGAGATTTGGGTTTGTTATTGTATTGTTAATATTGATTGAAGTATTGTGGAAATTCGGGAGATTTGGATGTGGTTGAGTGTTGTCGATAAAGGATTTTTAGGAGATTCATATTGGAAATCCTCAAACTGAGAAAGGTACGACCAATCATTGCTAGTTGCTTTTGCCTATAAGTTTAGTATTGATTGAATGCTTGTACGAACATAATTTCTTAATAAACTTAATCGTTATTCGGGTTAATAGCTATATGGTTGATTGTGCTTGGCTTTGACCAGTAAAGACCTGGCAGATAGTGATACTGGTGAGGCACCTTGATGATCTTGGTGTGAGGTTGTCCCTAGTGGACTCGTACCTTGATATGATTCCAGTAGAATTAGGTGTTCTGGATTCAAGGTGTTTGGAGAGTACCCACTCATCCATATATGTATATGATTATTATTTTCAAAGAGTTGTATGATTTTCAATGGGGTTTGAGTAACTTCGAGTTCAGGATTAGTGTATACCTATTTTTGAACTTTTGTTGTTTTGTTGGCTTAAGAAAGATAATAATATGACTATTTGCATTAGTTTAAGTCGCATGAATTACCTGTCTATTGTATGTGCATATGCATTTGTTTTTGGATTGGAGTTATCGTACTGGGTGTCGCCGCTCATTCTTTTAAATTTCAGGTACAGGTGAAGAAGATATAGTGTATGATCTTTCCGGATATGATTTATTCTTTGATAGTGGGGATGGCGATAGTGGACCTAACTACCCAGCCGAGAGTTAGGCTTTATATACCAAGTTTCTAAGAAAAGACATGTTTTGATCATTTGAGATTGTAGTTTGATTCATTGTCGGTTTTAAATGATGAGAATTTTAATGTAAACAGTTTTTAGTTTATGTTGAATTTGTGTACTATGATGTCAACTTGGATTTTATGCTTAAACTAGGAGTTCATATTTTATGAAGTATAAGTTTTTAGTTTAAACAGGTTTCGTATCCTATGAGATACCCTACGTGTGTTTACAGGTGAATTATGTATTATTGTGGATAATAGAGCCTTTATGTGTCCTATTTAAGAGAGGATACGTGGCGGCTTATAATGCCTTCAGTTTAGGGCGTTACAGCTTATTTGGTATCAAAGCTATAGGTTTTGAATCATATAGATTTAAGTTTTGATTCTTAGGACGGTGAGATTTGAGAAGTGGGGTAGAATCATAGGTTAGTTGTTTAGTTAAGTTTGATGTTGTCTTATAGATTTAAGTTTTGATCTCGAGTTGGTTATCTTTATTCTAATTTTGTGGTGTTTTGTTGTGTTAGAATGCCTCCAAGAAGAAGAATTCCTGAAGAGAATGAGAATTTGGGGCAGCAGCAGGATGAGCAGTAGCTCAGAATCAAGACTTACCACCACCTCCACCTATTGGACAGCAGGTTCCGGTCAATGCTGCATAGGTTACGCAAGCTGTGAATGCTTTGTTAAGAGTAGTTGGTTAACAGCAACAAGATATGAGGAGGGAAATGCAAATGGTCCAAGAAAACACTGAAGCTTGGAGACAGGAGACACAAAGGTTGAATGGGAATGGAGGAAATTGAGCTAGGCATGCAGATGTACTTAGTCTGAACAAATTTGTAGACCTGGTGCAAAAGTTTGAGCCAGTATCAGGTAAGCCTCTCGAAGCACAGTTTTGGATGAAAGAGACTGAGAAGACATTTGCTACTCTGGATATCCCAGAGAACAAAAAAGTGGAATATGCCTCCTATTTGCTGACTGAGAGAGCCAATAACTGGTGGTTGAGTACTAGAAGACACATGACTAGTATAATTACATGGCAAATGTTTCAACAGGCCTTCTTCAGAGAATTCTTTCCTAGCAGTGTTAAGCAAAGAATGCTTCAAGAGTATTACACTCTACACCAAAGGAAGATGACAGTGGAGGAGTATGAGGCGGAATTGCACAGGTTGAGGAGATTTCTACCTGACACTCTGAAAGAGAGTGAAGAGGCTAAGGTTGGTAGATTCATCACTAGACTAGAACCTGAGATCCAGTATCATGTGAATTTGATGGATTTGAGCAACTACTCAGCTGTGGTGAATAAAGCCAAGACAGTAGAGCAAGGCTTAAGCAGGATTAGAAGCCGTGAGCTACAGAGGAATCAGGTATTTTTAGGCAAGAGGCCAGCAGTTGGTATACTTACACAAGATAAAGGTAAGAGACCTGTCACACATAATTTTAGGCCAGCAATGCATAATACAGATAGAAGATGCATGAGATGCCTCAGACCACATGATGTGAAGGATTGTAAGTGGGTAGAGAATGCTTGCTTTTCTTATGGTAAGCTGGGACATAAAAGTAATACCTGCATAGACAAAATCATTCCACAGGTTTTCTACTTCAAGTGTGGGCAGAGGGGACATGGAGTTGTAGATTGTAAAGGAGGACAGTATGGCAAAGTTTATTCTAGCCAAGGGCAACGAGCACCAACAAAGGTTTACGCTTTACAGCATAGTGAGACTTCTAGTGTTGACACTATCGCGGGTATGTTTCCTATACTCCTGCATAGTGCATATGTGTTGTTTGATACTGGTGCCAATTTCTCTTGCGTTTCTGAATCTTTTATGTCTGTTTGTGGTATATCGGCTGAGTTTATGCCTTGATGTGTATCTGTTAGTACTCCTTTAGGAAGTGAGTCTGTGTTGAATAAAATATGCAAGAATGGAGATATTGAGACAAAAGGTAGACATCTACCTACAGATCTAGTGGTATTAGATATGTTGGATTTTGATGTGATTTTGGGAGTAGAGTGGTTGGCAAAGTACTAAGTGGTGATTGATTGCCATAACTTGGTAGTAGAGTTCAGTTTGCCCGATGGTGATCATTTTGTTTATAAGTTAGTAGTGCAAAGACCTCCAGTTTTACCTATTTATGAATTGTGGGGAGGATCAGTTTTGGCTGCTATGGTGAAAGAAGATAAAAAGGAGATAGTGTTGTTGGATGATACAATTGTATGTGAGTATCTAGAAATTTTTCTAGAGGATCTGCCTGGATTACCACCAGAGAGGGAAGTGGAGTTTGGTCTTGACTTGATACCCAGTACTGTATCGAAATCAAAAGCTCCTCATCGAATGGCTCCTACAGAACTTGCTAAGCTTAAAGTGCAAATAGATGATTTGTTGAAGAAAAAGTTCATTAGACTTAGTGTATCGCCTTGGGGAGCTCCAGTTCTATTTGTTAAGAAGAAGGATGGCAATATGAGACTGCGTCGATTACAGAGAATTGAACCAGGTGATGGTGAAGAACAAGTATCCTTTGCCATGAATTGATGATCTGTTTCATCAGTTGGCAGGAGCTTCAGTATTCTCAAAAATAGATTGAGATCTGGATATCATCGTTGAGAGTGAAAGCCGAAGATATTCAGAAGACAGCTTTCAGGACAAAGTATAGACATTATGAATTTGTTGTCATTTTTGGACTCACCAACTTCACCAGCAGTATTTATGGATTTGATGAACAAAGTCTTTAGAGAGTATCTTGATATTTTTATGGTAGTCTTCATTGATGATGTATTGGTGTATTCAAGGACTAAAGAGGAGCGCGAAGAACATTTGAGATTAGTTCTGACCAGATTGAAGGAAGAGAAGTTATATGCAAAGTTTTCAAAATGTGAGTTCTAGTTAGAACAGGTGTCTTTCTTAGGACATGTTGTTGATGGTAGTGGGATATCAGTGGATCTTGAGAAAGTCAAAGCAATTGTTGAATGGCCAAGCCCTAAGACTGTGACGGAAATCAGAAGTTTTCTAGGAATGGCAAAATATTACAGAAGATTTATGGAAGATTTTTTCCAAAATTGCTAGTCCTTTGACCCGGTTGACACAGAAGGGAGTGAAGTATAAGTGGAGTGAAAGATGTGAAGCTAGCTTTCAGTTGTTGAAGAATAAATTAGTATCTACTCCAGTGCTAGCTTTACCTGTGAGTGGTGAGGAGTATGCTATTTATAGTGACGCCTCTATACAAGGTTTAGGATGTGTGTTGATGTAAAGAGGCAGGGTTATAGCATATGCTTCCAGACAGTTAAAGCCTTATGAGAGGAATTATTACTCATGATCTGGAACTAGCAGAGTTGTGCATGCTTTAAGCTATGGAGACATACCTATATGGGGAAAGATGTAAATGTATACGGATCATAAAAGTTTAAAGTACATCTTTACCCAAAAAGAGTTGAACATGAGATAAAGAGATTATGGAACTGATAAAGATTTGATATTGATATTCAGTATCATCCCGGAAAGGCAAATTTAGTAGCTGACGCCTGAGCAGAAAAAAATAGAGAATCTTGCATCTTTGATCACGAAACAAAACGTCATCTCATTGATAATATGAGGAAGCTTGAACTGGAAATAGTCACAAGACAAGTAGGTGAAAGATTGGCTAATATGAAATTTAACCTACTCTTGTGGATAGAATCAAGACAGCTCGATAGATGATCAGAGTATCTTGATATAAAGAGGAAAAGAATGGTCAAGCACTAGAATTTTATGTGGAGATGAAGGTATCCTTAGGTACAAAGAGAGATTATGTGTGCCAGTGTAAGGAGAACTTAAGAAGGAATTGTTAAAGGAAGCACACTATTCCAGTTATTCCATTCATTGGGAGGGAAACAATGTATCAAGATTTGAAAAATATAGTGGTGGAACAATATGAAGAAGGAGATAGCTGAATATGTATCTAAGTGCCATACGTACAGATGATTAATATGAGCACAGAAAACCAGTAGGTGAGTTGAAGCCTTTGCCAATACCACAGTGGAAGTGGGAACATATCACCAGGATTTGTTTCTGCTTTACCCAAGACAAGAGATAAGTTTGATTCAATTTGGGTCATTGTGGATCGTCTCACAAAGGTAGCTCACTTTATACCTATTAAGACTGGTTATAAGTTAGACGTTTTGGCACAGTTGTATATCAAAGAGATTGTGAGATTGCACGGAATACCAGTAACAATCGTCAGATAGGGATACCAGATTTGTTGGGAGATTCTGGAAAAGTCTACATCAAGCTTTAGGAACCAAGGTTGTGTTCAGTACTGCTTATCATCCTTAGACTGATGGGCAATCTGAAACAACTATACAGACTTTAGAAGATATGTTAAGAGCATGCATTTTGGATTTCAAAGGAAGTTGGGACGAGCATTTGCCATTAGTGGAATTTGCCTACAACAACAATTATAAAGCATCGATTGGCATGCCTCCATACGAAGCGCTTTATGGCAGGAAGTGTAGATTACCTATTCATTGGGATGAAGTGGGTGAAAGACAATTGTTAGGACCAGAGTTAGTCCAAGATGCAATTGACAAGGTTAGTTTGATCATGCAAAGATTACAAGCTGCTCAGAGTAGACAAAAGAGTTATGCAAATAAACGAAGAAGACCATTGGAATTTCAGGCAGGCGAACACGTTTTGCTAAAGATTTCACCAACAAAAGGAGCTGTCAAGTTTGGCTTAAGAGGGAAGTTGAATCCTCGATATGTGGGACCATATGAGATTATTGAAAGGATAGGCGACATGGCTTATAGATTTGCTTTACCGCCTGATTTAGAGGGAGTGCATAATGTGTTCCACGTATCCATGCTTAGAAAGTATGTTAGAGATCCGGAAGAGATTGTAGCACTTAAACCATTGGAAGTACAGCCGAACCTTACGACGATTGAAAAGCCGATCAGAATTATGGATTCTAAGGAAAAGATTCTGAGAACAAGGTGATCAAATATGTGAGAGTACAGTGGACTAATCAAACTGAACGTGAAGCTACCTGGGAGCTAGAAGAAGATATGAACGAAATATCCAAAGTTGTTTCATTAATCCAGGTAACTTTCGAGGACGAAAGTTCCTTTTTAAGAGAGGAGAGATGTAATATACAGAAATAAAGATGAAAATATAATGAATTATGAATCACGAGATGAGATAGAATGAGTTTAAGGTCAAAATAAGTAAATTGTAAAGGTTTAAGTTTAGTTGTAGAACAAATGCTAAAGTTCGGATTTCTGCAATTTTTGACAGATTGTACGCCACCTCCTGGAGAATCTACGCCGTCGGCGTAGAGACGGCGTAGGATGGGAACAATAGCGTTTTTCTTAACACTGGGAGGAACATCGCCAGTGTTCACTAGGGTTTCTCTCAACACCAGCATGGAACGCGGTCGGCGTAGGGCATGGGTTTGCCGACGTATGTAATAGGAGTCAAAGCCTATAATTCAAAGCCCCGACGAACGCTGCCAGCACTCATGTAAATTTTGCCAGCGTAGGGTGTACGCCAGCAAGATCTATATGTACGCCACTGGCATAGGGCCGGCGTATGACCAAATTTCTATAAATACGAGACGCAAAAAACAGTTTCGACAAAATTTTCTTTTTATCATTTTCTCCTTCGTATAAGAGAGTTTTGGAGTGTTTTTGGAGATCTAGGCTTGGGGAATCATCTCAAGGGTGTTTTCGATCCAAAGTAACTGATTTTAACATTATCTCATGGATTATATACGAATTTTGTATGAGTTTGCTTAGGGTTTTGTTGTGTTCTTGAAGGAAAAACGTAGGAAAGATCTAGATCTTGGATTTGATCTGCCTCGGCCGGATAAGAAGTGAGTGTTGTGATTAAAACAAGTAAGTATAATGTTATCATATCAGATTTATACGAATTTCATACAAAATTCTAAGGATTTTGTGAATCGTTTGCATGAAAGAAACCCTAGATTTGGTTGGGATCCAAATTTGTGGATGTGAGTTGGATTTTGGTGATCTAAATCAGTAAGCTTTGTCTTTTCTTTGATGGAGTTGAATAATGTATGATTAGATAATCATTATGTGTTCTTATTGTCATATAATTTTAGGGTTTTGAAGGATTATCGAATTCTATAGATTGTTGTGGAAGATTGATCAGGTTAGACGGTGCAACTTGGTCATTTGCTTTGTCAGGATAGGATTTCGGGAGTTATAGTACATTAGGATTTGTTTATTTTGTGTTCTTATTTTATATATATATATATATGTGTATGTATATTGTTGATAGGAATTTGGAGATTTGGGTTTCTTGTTGTATTGTTAATATTGATTGAAGTATTGTGGAAATTTAGGAGATTTGGTTGTGGTTAAGTGTTGTCGATAAAGGATTTTTAGGAGATTCATATTGAAATTCCTTAAACTGAGAAAGGTACGACCAATCCTTGCTTGTTGCTTTTGCCTGTAAGTTTAGTATTGATTGAATGCTTGTACGAACAGAATTTCTTAATAAACTTAATCGTTATTCGGGTTAATAGTTGTATGGTTGATTGTGCTTGGCTTTGACCAGTAAAGACCTGGCAGATAGTGATACTGGTGAGGCACCCTGATGATCTTGGTGTGAGGTTGTCCCTAATGGACTTGTGCCTTGATATGATTCCGGTAGAATTAGGTGTTCTGGATTCAAGGTGTTTAGGGAGTACCCACTCATCCATATATGTATATGATCATTATTTTCAAAGAGTTGTATGATTTTCAATGGGGTCTGAGTTCAGGATTAGTGTATACCTATTTCTGAACTTTGTTGTTTTGTTGGCTTAAGAAAGATAATAATATGACTATTTGCATTAGTTTAAGTCACATGAATTACCTATCTATTGTATATGCATATGCATTTGTTTTTGGATTGGAGTTATCGTACTGGGTGTCACCGCTCGTTCTTTTAAATTTTAAGTACAGGTGAAGAAGATATAGTGCATAATCTTTCCGGATATGATTTACTCTTTTTGATAGCGGGGATGGCGATAGTGAGCCTGACTACCCAGCCGAGAGTTAGGCTTTATATACCAAGTTTCTAAGAGAAGATATGTTTTGATCATTTTAGATTGTAATTTGATTCATTGTTGGTTTTAAATGAAGAGAATTTTAATGTAAACAGTTTTTAGTTTATGTTGAATTTGTTTACTATGATGTCAACTTGGATTTTATGCTTGAACTAGGAGTTCATATTTTTTGAAGTATAAGTTTTTAGTTTAAACAGATTTCGTATACTATGAAATGCCCTATGTGTGTTTACAGGTGAATTATGTATTATTGTGGGTAATAGAGCCTTTGCGTGTCCTATTTAAGAGAGGATACGTGGCGGGTTGTGATACATTTAGTTTAGGGCGTTACAATAAGATCAAGTATTGAGAACCTTAACTTTATCAACGTAACCCGATCATGTATTGGGAGCTTAAGCTTCATCAAGGCAACCCAGTCAAGTATTGGGAGCCTTAGCTTCATCAAGGCAACCCGGGACTAAGAATAAACTAGTCCCAAAAAAGGAAAAAAAAAAAAGAAAAGAAAAGGCAATAATAAAAGCAATAAGAATAAAAGCAAGTTAGTAAGAGTTAGTGAGCATTTAGGCTCTAAGAAATACATATATATACATATAGATAATAATATATATATGTTGTTAAGTTAGAAGCATAATAACAATTATAACAACATAAGATCATCATAATAACAAGATAATAAAATTGGAATTTCTTGGTATGTACAAGAACAAAACATGAATATGCTTTCGCTTTTATCTGGCTAAGTTATATGACATGGGTAAATAAATGGTTGAAAGCTTTCCCTAAGAGTGTTTTTGTTGAAGGACGAAGATGATAGATGTAGATTATGTGGGTAGTGATATGTGATAAATGGTTTATGGATAAAGAAGGATTTTATAGAGAAAGATTTTGGATGAACTTGGTTGTAGAGAGGAATTGTAGAGAAAGGATTTTGTGGAGTGATTTTGGGAGAGTTTTATTATGGTAAAAGAGTGTGTGAAAGAAGTGGATGGAGAGTGGGTATTTATAGATAAATGTGGAGAGAAATTGTAGTTAGTAAAATAAATGAAAAAGAAAAGAAAATTGACAGCATGAAAGAAAAGAGTAATAAAAAAATTAATTTTAGAAGAAAATTGTAAGAGAAGTTTAGTAATATGTGATATTGAATTTTTATAGAAAAGGAAAATTGTAAGAAATAGGTATATAGATTGTAAGAATAGGTAGTACCAAAAAGTAGAGATAGATGAATAGTTATGAATAGTATAGAATAAGACAATGAATAGTAAACAAGACTAATAAATTACTAGTAGTAAAGAAAATAAGTGTAAAAATGCGATATTTGATATTTTTAGTTATTGAAAAATTATAAAACTGATATTTTTGGATTTCTTTATTATTGTGAATCTAATGGTGTTATCGAAATATTTTTAATATCCGGTGTACAAGGGCATGGTTTTCGAAAACTGATCTTGTTCGGATCCGAAAGATATTAGAAATTCGCGAATCTGGTATTTTTAAGGTTCCCTATATTATTATGAACTGTTATCGATAATTATTTCAATTCCATTGTTTAAGGTTTAAGAGCGTAGGATTGCCAGATCTAAACACTAGGGTTTGTTGTAGACTTTGTTGACTTTTAGGATTCTAGTTTGACTTTTAGCTTGTTGATTTATTCATAAGATGATAAAATTTTGGCGTTTTTGACCGTTTTATAATTTTTGGTTCAACATTTATGTTTTATTTTATTTTATTTGTGAATTGTTTAATATTTTTCAGTTCCCGGGATTATTTAATCGAGTCTAGGGTTATAGGTTAACTCCGTTTGACTTTTGGCGGTAATTGAAAATTTTTTATTCAAAAATTCACGAAAGGATTTAAGGTTTTAGTATTTTGTTGCCGAGTGTTATTTAGATATATCATCTTGATTAGAGTTTTATGGATCAAATTGATGATTTGGTTGGCGTACGGACGTTAAACTAAATGATTGTTCAATTTTCCATTTTTATTTTGATGGTTATCTTTGAGGTTAAGAATTTTCGTATTTGATCTTATTTAGAATTCGATTTTGACTTGAGTCGATTTTCAAGGTCTCGGTTATGGTGTTTAACTTTTAGGATTCTTTTCTAAGAATTGTGAAAAATTCGAGGGATTGCAGGTGGCGCTGAGTATGATCTTCCATCTTCGGTGTCAACATCAACCTCCGGACAACATACACCCCTTCTTCTTCCTGGTCATATTCCTCCTCTTCATGTCCATCAGCTTCACAACAGATCCCCTCATCATCATCTTTTCTTTCTACAATATTAACAGTCTTCTTTTTAGGACATTCATTAGATCTATGTCCCTATGGACCACATCAAAAGCACTTCCTAACAATCGGTTTCGCATAAGGATTATCTACCTTCCTACCCTCTTTCTTCTGTCACTCATTCATAGGATGTTTTCCTACATCTTTATCTTCTGGAATCCTACTCTTTGCAATGAATCCATGATTCAATTGTTCCTCCACCTCTTTGTCCTTCTCCTTTGACCATGAAGTGAATCTATATCACCCAAAATTTCTATTCTCACGCTCTTGTTGCATCAATTTGGCCTTTAGTGCCAGATTTTTCGCCTCACTCAAAGTGCAAATAACTTATACTCCTATTCTGTCTCGCAAGGCTGGTTTCAACCCTTTCAAATACTGAGCGACTGCTGACCTTCAAACTCTAAAAGATTGTTCCTTTCTGCTAGCCTCAAGAACTCAACCATAAATCCATGAACATATCTACTTCCTTGCTGGCACCTTTAGTATTGCTGGAATAGAATTTGCTTGTAGTATGGTGGTAAGAATTCCATCTTCATCATATATTTCATCCGGTACCAAGTATGAAATGGACCCTTTCCTTCTCGCTCTCTCCTATGTTGAATCCGCTCCCACCATGCAGAAGCCATCCCCTTCAAACGACATGCCACCAATCTAACTCTTCTTTCGGGAAGAGTCCACATAATCGAAGAATCGATCAACATCTGCAACCTAGTCTAAAAACTCTTCAATCCTTAGATTCCCATTAAAATATGGAATATCAACCTTCACTCGAAAATCTCCACCATCCCTATGATCATAACCTTCTCTTCTATACCCACCATATCGCTAATAACAGAAATTCCCTATGTCCCTATCATCATAATCATTCCTTCTTTTCGACTACCGTATGGTGGATTGCGAGAGAATCAAGGTGGTTCCACATTGCTCTCTTTCCAATCTTCATCATAGATAGGTTGTCTATGAGCAAGAGGTGGTCTATTAATAGTTTCCCCATGAGCTACATTGTCCCCTGGTCTTCTATTGTCATTATGTCTCCTGTTAGCGTCGATTCCACAAGCATCTAGATGATCCACAATCTGCTCAAAACATTCTCGAAACGTTGGAACATGTGATACATCCGTTGCTCTAGACATCGCTCCAATTGTTGCAACAACCCGTCCCCTTGAAGGACTCTACCCTCCTGAACACCATCACAAAGAGCACCGCTATCGCCATCAGTAGCCATCCCACTCTGATACCACCTGACGCAGCGTAAAGCGTTCAAAACAAGAATTGCAAGAGGAACAAGTCTTTTTAGAGAGAAATTCTCTAAGATTAAGGTTTCAATGGATAGAATAGTACTTGTCTCAAATCAAAAGACCTAAAAGACTATATATAGTCTTAAGTGATAAGGAAAAACCTAAAATAAACAATAAAGTATGGAAAAGATAAAAGCTGGTACAAATTAAAAGAAGGTCGGCAGCCTTGAATTTTTCTTGTTCGGCCTAGGCCGGCGACTTTGAAGCTAAGCCAGCGGTGTTGAGGAGAAGGCCGGCAGCTTTAGTGCCGGCTTTTACCTGTCTTCCGCTCCAACTTTGATTTCTCCCTATTGATCAAATATACCTCCGCAATCTCGTCCGCATCACTAAAGTCTCTAACATGGATAGCAGGGTTACTTCGTTTGCATCTGATTATTATTGGAAAGAAACTTTTATTCTGGCTAGCTGGCATGGCTCCTTCCTGGTATAAATAAAACCACTAGCATATGTTTCTTATTCTTTTGCATGACAAAATTAAAAGAATTCCTATGGACATGCACTTGCTATTTCTTTCTCTTGACTTTGCTTAGCCAACAATTTATTATGAACAGATGCATCCTTACTTCGGCAATTCAGAATGACACATTGACAATGGTTTGATGAATAGATGTGATTTAGGAAAGTGCAACAAGTTCTCAGATTGAGATGTAAAATTTTTCTTTACTCCCTCTTTCCTCACTGCAATTCTCAAAGTATAGAAATTCGAGATCCTCTTTTTTTCTCGACCATGTCTCTAGTATTTAATCCGAGATTAGGAAGCTTTGATTGTTTTTTTATTATTAAAATTTGTGCAGAAATATTTTCAAGTGTGAGATAAACACGAGATGAATTCAGCCATGCTCTTAATATATTGATTTTCTCTCAAAACATTTTGAAAATGCTCAAGATTGAATGAAATCAAAGTGAATACCGAGAATTAGCTAATAAATTTCTTAGATAAGCAATGGACGACAATCCTATCCACATGCAAAGAATCAAATGAGTTAAAAATACATAGATGGAAAAAGAAATCAGTCAATGCTTGCCTTATCTATACACGTGTTTAACACATATTGTACAGTTGAATTAACTAACCGTCATTTTTCTGAGTCTTCTTCTAAGGTCCTCGGAAACACGAATCAAATGAGTATGACTTGATTTTCTATCAAGTGCACTGTGAAATGGTTCGTAGTTTCCTATAACATTCCAAATCTGCAGGAATAGCCACAAGTGTTTTGAACATCATGTCAAGGAACCATCTACTTCGAACCCAATCAAGGAGTTAGAAAATTGCTAGTGCTCCATTAACTCGATGTCGTTGACCCAAGTCCTTTTGCCAAGGAACAAAACTAATTGCAATTTTTCTCAAACGAATTGTCCCATCAAGTTGAATTGTTAAACTAATAATTTATATGGTAGTATCATTCAGTTCAGATGGAGAGGTATACAGTAAAAACCAGCATTGATTTAGATGTTAAAAGATATCAAGGCCAGATTTCATGACCTAAGTTGAAAACTCAATATATAATCGTAAGTAGCCATAGATTTCAAGTGCATTAGGAGATGATTATCTTATAAAGTTTATTGGCTAAAAATGATAACTTAAAGATGAACCGCTAGGATTATAAATACGTAATAAGAATGAAAACAGATCAATAACTATAAATTTAGATCTCGAATAAAGATTTGGATTGTACCATTAAACTAGTTAGAAAATTGTGAGCCTATAGAGATTAAAACCCTAATTTGACCTATTAGGCCCGAAACCCTAATCACGTAAGATAAAACTCTAAAAACACTCAATCGCGTAAACTTTAAACTCAAAATTTGAACTCAATTATAATCTAAGAATAATATAGAAGCCTTAGATGAAATTTAAAAGATGTCATCTTCAATTAATTGATGTATTTATATGTGTGTGAAACAATATTTGATGAGATAGCCTAGATAATTACCTTTGAAAATATTTAAATGAAACATACATGTGCTAAAGTTACTCCATTTGGAGTCTAGAAACCATCCCCCTTACATGCTAGATAAGGAACTTTTAAATTACTTAAAGTTTAAGCAATTGATTTTGAAAATAACCTTTCTTCTAAACTTATCTAACTCAAATTCCCTCTCTTTTTCCTCTTATAAATTGTAAACTTCAAGGAAGCATCAATGCAAGGATTTAGATATTTTCTTTAGCCAACATTACTTGTTCAACTTAAACTCTCTTCTTCTCTCTCCATCTAAACCGTAAATGCAAGAGTTTTAGACATTTTAACAAAGCTAACATGCATTTACACACACATAAACCTTCATAGATGCATTCACACACATAAGCTCTTCCATTTAATGTGTTCATGCTTGAAGAAATCTTGATCCTTTTCTCTTCATGTCAAAACCGTAAATCACCATGCAAATATCTAGATTTTATCCAATCATATAAAACCTTCACAATTAAAGCATGTAATTCTCAAAATTTTCTCTCATGAATTAAGTAGTTAGAAATTAAAATTCACAAAGTAAACAATAGAAAAGAATTAGATACTTAGATAACATGTACTAAATCACTTGTAAAATACTCCCTAGTGTAATCTATAATAAGATAATTTTTCTGACTCGTAAAAGATACCAAGGATAAGATTACATGTAAAAGGATCACAACCACTAAATAAAAACATTAAACCTTAAAAATAAAAAAATAAGAGATGATTAATTTTTAGAGTCTAATGGTTGATTAAGAGAAATTTTGAGAGAAATCACTAAAGACGAAATATATGTGATATAACTAAAAGCAGATGAAAATCTACAAATCTAGAGTTCAAATAAAAAATTCTGAATATGTAGCCATGAAATGCAGAATTTAGAAAATCTATTGAGTATAATATTTTAATTTGACCTATCGGACCTAGAAACCTTAATCACATGAGCAAAAAGCCTAAAATATTAAATCGCATAGGTTTTAAATTTAAAATTGGAACTCAAGGATAATTTAATAATATTGTAGAGGCCTTAGATGAACTTTTAGAGATAAAACCCCTATATAATTGATATGAATATACACGTATGGCCTAGTATCAGATGAAATAACCAAGATATTTTATTATATAGTTATATTACTAGCTTAGATATATAATATACGGTTCAAGAAGGATCAAAATGACTGGCCATATGCTCTTGCATAACTCCACCGCCATTCACAAGTTCAAGTAGAACAAGTTATCTAATTGAAGGCCAACTTGAAAGGGACACACAACAAAATGACAAGCTTCCAATTAGCCTCTTCATTAAATGAAGGAAAATGACACAAAATTTGCTTGCAAAATCGGAATTCCTTCTCCTCTTTCACCAAAAATTCCATGGTTTTAGATGCAATAAATTTCCCTCTTTTAACATGATTGCCTTAGAATTTTCTAAGAATAAACTTAGTCCACAAACTTAGACAATTTGACTCTCAAAACTCCAATAAAAACCAACCAAATAGATGACTAAATGGCAAGTTGTTAACCATAGGAATTTTCCCTTGAACAAGCCCAAAACCATATACAACATATGTCATGCCCCAGCGAGTACCCTAACGTGACAGCCCGCCGTACGCAATATTAAAACTTAAGAATGACTACCTCAATCACTCGAACGCTTCCATATCGGTACAAGGCGTACATTCACATCAAAAGGAGACCGGTGGAGTAATGTATTTTAAGATATTGGCAGCAGAACATTGAAAATAACACGTAATATATTTCATTGAAATAGAAAGTCTTACAACTTCTAAGGGGCATTCCCCTGATAATTCTCTTAACAACATGGTCTTACTAAGAGAAATAACAAAAGCTAGAAGATTTTAGAAGAAATCTACTCTAAGACTTTAAAACAGAATTCCTCCAAAAGCTTCCCAAAATAAGGATTCTACCTCGGGGGATCAAGATGGTCTCGGGTGCAAAAAGATAATCCTGCAATATCAAAAGTCTATAGGGGTATAAGCATAACTAGCTTAGTGAGATATTCCTTACGTAAAAGTACTCATACAGGCAATCAACCAAGTTTATTAATCAAGCATATGAAATGCAACAACCATATGATCAAACAGTACATACGACTATCCGGTTTTATATGTGTGATGGATTTACCCCTCCATCGGTGGTTAGGGAATGATTTGAACTGGGCCCCAAACGACCTCCTTAAAGTTACGCGCGCCTTGGGGTTCCAACGAACCATACGACTACTCCTCGGGCTTTCCTTACCCAAAGCGATCGATCCAGCTCAACTACAACTTGAGACCGTATTCTCCGAACATCCTAAACTCTCAAGATGTGACAAGGCAGCTTACCTTTCCGATCCCACACTGAGGAGTAGTAGCAAAATTTCGAAATAATATTCTAAGTGATATGCATGAGCAATTTATTATATGGGGATTCCAATATGACATTAAATTATTTAAAGCGATCAAGCAATAATTGCATACATAGCAATACATACATAGAAACAATTATATCAATCACAGATTAGGTTCCGATATACTTATCGTTCATTGATCGCACATAACAATTCACATGCATAATTCATATGATATCTCACATGCATATCAATTTTATCTTTCCCTAACATCTAGTGCTTTATTCTACAAGCACATGCACGAATACATAAACGTAAAAGAAACTCACTCGTCTATAGCGATCTTCTATGAGTTGAAGTAATCCTTAGGGAAGAGAAGAGCTTGGTCCTCAACAACTAAACAAAAGAAATACCTAAAATGAATATTTCATCCAAGATCTAATCAAACTCTATAATTCTATCTTATTGAATTCGTCAAAATTCTCATGAATGGAAATTCCAGCTTATAATGGTCATAACTTGCTCATTTTAATTCGGAATTTTGCATATTATATACCGATTTCTACCTACTCGAAAAGATCTATCTATTTCTAAGGTTATTTTTATCAAAAGAAGTCATTTGGGTCTTGGAATAGTGACGTACAGAATTGATACGAAATTTCCAAATTTCAAAACTCAAGCTTTCAAACTTTTCTTCATTCAAGAACTCTAGTACAAAAATATAGATATTTTGTATGGTTGAAAAATCCTTTGAATATATATATATATATATATATATATATAGACTCAAACTATATGCATAAATTTAGTGGTGTTGTCTCAACAATGATTTTGTAAAACAATGTGTCTTAAAAGTGAGCAAAGCTAAGATTTGAAAATTTTCTTTTTAGTTTTGTTGGGAAAATTTCCTAAATTATCATAAATGAGTATTTCCTTCTTTAACTCCATTTCTTAGTTTTTGAGAATAATTATATTTCAAGAAAGAAGTTTTTAATCTTTTAAGATTCGTACAACTTTATTTCTAATGGCTAGAAAAATGTAGTTTTTATAAATTAAATCCACTTTAGATAAATAGTATCAATGATCTTACAAATTATTTTATTTTTTATTTTCTAAGTAAGGCTTATCCTTAGAAAGGTTATTTTTGATAATTTTGTAAAACTTGTCCAGACTTTAGTATTCTAGAGTGTTGGTAGAAAACTTTGATAAATGAGTTTAAGAAAACTATTGGTTAAACAAAGAATTAAGTTTAAAGAAACTTTCTTATTTTATTAGTTTGAAAAGAGAGTTTGCGATAACTTTATTTTAGGTATCCATTGATAAAATCCCATATAGTATTATTACTAAAACTTGAGCTAAACTTATCTAATTTTGGAAAATATTTGTTAAGATAAAACTTTAAGTTTTTATGAAAATAATTTCTTATGTGAAAAAATTTATTTTTAAAGAGAGTTCCTATATTTATTACTTAAGAAAACTCATTTTTTATTATGGTTGAGACAATAACAACATGTTCATGCATGAATAAGAATATGTAACTATGAGACATAAAAACAACAAAATAAGATAAATATCATAAGAGCATAAAAGTAAAGTCAAGTATTGGGAACCTTAGCTTTATCAAGGTATCCCGGGACTAAGAATAGACTAGTCCTACAAAGAAAGGAAAATGAAAGAAAGAAAATTGTTTTGACTTGATATGGACAAGTCTAAGACTAAAAAGACTAGTCTTAATAATTTGCATAAAACAAGTAAATAAATAAATTACAAAGCATAGAAATAAATAAATAATAAGTGAGCTTCTATGCTCTAAAGAAATATATATACATAATATACATAATACTATATAGAAGTTAGATTAGAACAAATAATAATAACAACATAATAGAAACATAAAGAAAAGAATAGAAACATGAACAAAAACAAAACATGAACATATTGTTACTTCTTTAACTCTCATGAATCTAAAAAACATATACTAAGCTCATGCTAAGCTGTATGAACATGATAAATATGTGAAAGAAACTTTTACCTAAGGTTATGTGTTTGTTGAAGAGGGATGGAATGAGTTGTAATATTATGTGGGAATGGTTTTATAGAGAAAAGAGAGGACTTGGGAGAGATTTTGAGAGAGGGATTTTATCGAGTGATTTTGGTAGAGTTTTAGTAGGAAATGAATTGTGTGAAAGAATGAAAGAGGAAAGGGGTATTTATAGAGTTTTAGATTGGAAATTAGGTATAATAAAATAAAATAGAAAAGAAAACAAATTGATGGATGGGAGAGGGAAGGAGGCACCGGTTTTGGTTGTATGGGGGGGAAATTGATTTATTTTGTTTGTTTTGTAATAAAAGAAGTAATATGTAAAGTACGATGTGATTAAAGTTGTATGGGGAAGGTAAATTGTAAAGTATAGGTATGGTAGAGTGTAAGAATAGAGTGTAAGAAAAAGTAGAGATAGATGAATAGTAATGAATAGTAGACTAGACAATTAAAATACTGGTAGTAAAGAAAATACGCGTAAATAAGATATATCTAATATTTTTAGTTATCGGAAAATTCTAAAACTGATATTTTTGAAATCCTTATATTTTTACGAGTCCATTGGTATTGTCGGAATATTTTCACTATCTAGTGTACCAGGGCACGGTTTTTGAAAATTGATCCCGTTCGAATCCGAAAGACATTAGAAAATTATGAATCTGATATTTTTAAGCTTTCTTATATTATTACGAACCATTTTCCACAATTATCACAATTTCGTTTTCTAGGGTTTAATAACTTGGGATTGACGGATCTAGATTCACTGATTAATCATAGAATTAGGTTAACTTTAGGGTTCCAGTTTGACTTCTGGTTCTTAGGGTTTGCTTATATTTACCGAAAAATCTAGGGACTTACAACATATCCCACTTGAGTTGTCATTAAATGATCTTAAAGAACAGCAAGCAAAAAGGCCTTTTCCCCCTTCAAATTGTCGAAAAACAAGCTAACTCGCATTCACACATCAACATCAACTTATTCACTCATAACTTAGCATTTGAGTATAATTGACAACCAAACAAAGACGCTACTACTTACAAATTAGAAACCATGAGCCACACATTCACCAAAACCAAACATAACAAACAAATCATCACTTTTTCTCTTCCTTGTCAAACCGAAAGCCGTACTTCATAAAGCAAAACAAACACCACTTTTCCATTTCCCTTTTCAAACCATAAGCCTATTATATAAAGTACAACAAATCAACATAAAACAACACTTTATCCTCGTCCAATCCAATCATAGATTTCAAAACAAGGACATCATTTAGCTTAAACAAATTCAAGATTCAAAAGTCAAGTCTAAAGGTAAGAAAGCCTTAATTAAGTTAGTTGATTCTTGGAACATTTAGAACTCATTTTCTTGTCCTTATAACCCAGGTTTCGTTTTTCACAAAGAGGAGTACTTGACACCCTCCTCCATATCCAAACAATGTAATATTTATTCCATCTTGAATCCTATATCACATCTATGACTAGAAAATTAGGAAAATCAATACATGAAGTTAGCTATGGAACCCTATTTTCGATCATTCCATGAATCTGTAGATAGCCACTTTATAATTTGTCAAACTTGAATAATCCATGATCTATGCTAAGAATATACTTCATCTAGTGTTGAATATCATAGAAAAATCAATTTGCACATCAAGCCATGCAAGGACCCTAGATTTTGGCATTTATAGGAAGTAGGATTTATCATGCATGTATCATGATCTAGCTTAGGTTATAACTACTAAAATAAGTTCATATTGTGATACATGAAGAAGAATTCCGCTAACTAAAACCCTAACTCACTTATGATAGTCTAGGTTCCTATGAGGAATTACAAGCTACCGTACAAGTTTCATGAACTAACCTACCCTGCATTTAGTAAATTATACCTATAACATCATCTAAGTAATAAAACCTAACTAATATTACCATGAGGATACTTATAAGGAATTTTGGCTCTATGAACATCTATAGAATTATTATGAAAAGCCATGCAACATAGGTATTTTAAAAGAATGAAATATGATAGAAAATGAGAATAGAGGACTTAGATAAGCTAAAACAATCCTAAGGCACTAACCCAATAAGTTCCAGCCTATCTAGGTTCATTATAATCAATTTAGGGTCAATACATCAACAAGACCTAGATAGCATTCTAAAAATGTAATGAGAGGGAATAGATGCTTAGATACTAGATCATGACCTAAAACATAAAGGAAAAATCCAATAAAACAGATAAGGTTAACAAACAAAGTAAACAATAATTGGAAATTTGACTATCAACACGGGCACTAAAGAATGTGAATTCTAGTTGAATCTTAAGCCTAAGATAGAAAAATCACACTAAATATGAATATAAACATAAATTATGATCAAGAGAAACAAAATGAAAATAAATATTGAATAGTAAATATCAACTATCCTAGGATTATCACACTAAAAGACCTATGTAAATAATAAAACCTTAATAATGAAATTATTAAACAAAGTAAGACTTAGAAATACCCTGCAATACTTGTTAGCATTCATAAAGTAAGTAAAATCTACAAATTGCATAAATAAAGTTAATTATCATATAGTACTCGAAACAAGCTTTCCAACACCTATCCATATGTAAAAACCCAAAATAAATCAGTAATATATGTTTAGTTGAAGATTATGCGATAAAAGCTAATATTCAAAATCATTTTGGTCACTTTTCATAAAAAAGGTCCATTTATACAAACTTTAAAGCAATATTAGAAATTGGAAATTTTATGAGCTTTAAAATGACTATTCATAAGCTAGATTTGGATTAGAAATGAAACAATACTAGAAAGAATAAAAACTAAGTTTATGATACCTAAGCACAATAGAACTTATAACAAAGCTATACGTATGGTAACGAGTAATTGTTATTTTTATTTTATAGGAAATATTAAATCCAAGTTCTCAAACCCCAAGTATTTCCATAGGTCGTATCAAGTAAACAATAATGCTTAGGTGAGGAAGTTTTGATGATCTGCTATTAACTTGTGTTTGCTACTGCTTGTTGTTATGTTGGTTGTATTATTTATCTGTTATATAACTAATTTGTGAGTGTCATCATCTGCATGATCACCGGGATAAATAGATAACTTTAATTAATTAGTTAAATTAAATGGTTATACTTGTCACATGTGATTGAACCCTCTGTAGGAAATGTTCATGTAATCGAAAGTATTTTCAATATGTATCTCTAAAGAAACATGACTTGGAGTATTTTAGGTTGCCATTATAGCTTTTTGAAATTGTTGAGTTTTACTAAAAGAGTGTTGGTCCCGAAAGAATAACCAAGAAGGGGGTGAATTGGTTATTTTATAAAATTTAACCTTTTTCAAAAATTCAACCAAATTCACTCTACTTAGTTACTCAAATTAAATGGCTTCTAAAACTCTATTTTAAATATATTGATAAATTTCGAATAATATCAGACAAGATCAATGTTCACAAATAATAAAAATATATTAACAAAAATTTATTTTGCTCCCAGTTACTCTCTGACTGATCTTCTGAGTTTATAATGCAGTAAGAATAAACAATAAAATATGCACGAAATTGAAAAGATAAGGTAGAGAAGAGATTGCAAGATCGATTTATAGAGGTTCCGCCTTAAGCGTCAATCCTCTCTTCTAGCTCCAAGCCGGGGACCCGGTATTCCACACCGGTATGTTCCACTATTTCCAAAAGAAATGAGAATACAAGCTTGTTCTTCAACAAAGAACTTCAAACACTCTGCTCAGCCTATCTAGCTTCACTCAAGCTTTTTACTGATCTACAGAGACTAAATGTAACTCTCACTTCTACACAAATCTCATTCAAGATATACAATGCTTTGAAACAAAAGAATAAACGTTTCTAAAATTTCAGCTCAAGGAAAATTCCGAATGACAGTAATTTTGCAAGAGATTCTCAAAGGCTTTTTGATTATTCTCGTCTTTTTCCACACCTCTGTCTTCATGTCTTCGAGATATTTAAATTTAAAATTCTCCTTCTTCTTCGGTTGAAAACGGTTAGTGAATTCGAATTCAAAACAATTGGATAGATGATAATCTCCAGTAGTTCCTGATTTTGTGCTTGATATACTTCTGTGATTATCCAAATCTCATCTTGCTGTTGATAACGTTGATGTTTATCAATATCATTGTTTGACCGTCTTGAAGATAGACTTTCTCGTGAAATATCTTCTAAATCCCAAAAGAATAGGATAAAATCTTTCCTTCTTGATCTGACTGTCAAACTTGATAACAAAACGAATTCTATAATATCATTGAATATAAACCCAAGCCATAAATAACAGACATAATCTGATCTTTGATTAATTTAATTTTTCTGTCATAAGCTTTTGAGTTTTTATACGTTGATTAAAAAAAAATTCGAATCCCCTTGGATATAATAACCAACTTTGTGGAACATTTGAATGTATTACCCAAATACACTCAACTTTGGAGCTGGGTCTTCAAAATAATGAAATAATTTTGAAGGATTCGAACTGTGATCTTTTTGTGCGAATTCTGTTCTTGTTCCCAGTTTACCTTCTGAGTTACCTTCTGAGCAGTTTTGTTTTGTCTCTGAACTACTTTCTGATTTATCTTTAAATTTTCATAACTTCTTGCTTAGCTCTTGAAAACTCTTACTTCACTTATCACATTAAATTTGAGATTTCTGCATACTCAAAAATTCATTAGTAATACTTAATCTTTTTGTTATCATCAAAACATCAAAAGAGAAATACTAACATTCTCCCCCTTTTTGATGATAACAAAACCCATCTATTAAAACAAAAAAAATATTTTCAAGATAACTCCATTCATTTGCATAATCTGCATAATCCCATGATTAAAATACGAGTTATAATTTGTACTTAACATAATATAACTTATATAACCTGCAAAACTTGCATCGCACATAATTATATAACCTGCACAAAACTTGCATCGCACATAAATTCATTAATCATTATTTTGCATGATTATCTTTGTTTTAATATCTTCTCCCCCTTTTTGTTATCAGCAAGTAGAATAAATACCATAAAAGAGAATAGCAAATAGTCTGAAAGAAATGCATTGAATTAAAAGGATCATAACAACTGAGTTCTTAAAAAAAAAAGACTATAAAAAAAAGCAGAAAAGAAAATTAGCGCTTCTTTTTGGGCTTGACTGACTTCCTAGCTGTGGTCTTCTTCCGTCCAGAATACCTAACGATAGGAAGAGTTGAGCTTTCAGGAGGTGGAGAAGAATTAAATGCTGGATTGAATGATTGCAGATACTCTATCAGAACATCAGAAAGAATGATTTGAGGAGTTGTTGTGGTTCGGATGTTGAAGAGGGTTGAGAAAGGAATCAACTGAAAGGATTGAACATCTGGTTCCACTGTCGGTGGAGGTGGTGAAACTTCCTTGTCAGGATGTGAAGCTTCAGACTTCTCAGGAGGATCAACATCCATGTCAGCTTCAAAAACTGGTGGAGAAGGACAGAATCATGTTGCGGAGGTGGAGATGAAACAGAGCCATGAGTAGGATCTGTAAACATGTCCTCGAACATGTGTTCTACTTCAGCCTTCATTTCTGTAAATCTTTTCTCCATCAGATCAAGAATAGCTTTCTTAAAACTTGATTTTGATGTTTCTCCTGGACCCTTAACAGAGATGCCCTCTGAGTCACTATCTGAGTCAGTGTCCAGATGTTTTCCTTCTCCTTCCTTAATTTCAAACTTCCCTCCAGTCATGATTGCAGGTTTCTTCCTTTTCTTTTCCTTCATAACCTCTTTTCCTGCTCTTCGCATTGGAGGTTTCTTTTATCCTTCTTTTGGGTATCACCTTCTGACCACTGTCTGCTCTTAGTAAGTGCTCCCCTCAACTGCAGACTTAATTTTCTCCCAATCAAAAATTCTTTTGCTGAACTTAGGATGAACATACCAAGCTCCATCCTTAGCAAACCAGAATTTGTGCTTAACATTAATATTCATTCTCATAAGCACTATTTCCCCAATTCTTTTCAGATTTGAGGAAACTTAGCATTTTCTGGCAGCTTTACTTTCTTAAACCTCAGCAACTTCATCAACATGCTTCCATAAGGCATATTAAACTTAGTTTTCCACAGATGCTTCAGAATCAAAGATGGTAGATCAAGCTTTAAATTTCTTTTTATTGCCAGAATGACAATAGCTTCGGTTTTATTAATCGTAGTAGAACTACCATTCTTTGGAAGCAAACAGTCTACAACTATCTTGTGTAGCAGCCTTATCAACAAGCTAAACTCAGTATTAAACACATCTTTTTCAGAATATGTTCCCACTCCATTTTATTGCACGAAACAGATCATTTTTCTTAATGGATACAAAGAAGTCATCATCTTTCTCATCTTTCATATCAAAACATGAAATAAGATCTTTCCTAGTTATCTTAACTTTTTGCCCAGCTATTTCAGACTTAACTTCAGTCCATCCAACAATGTCAAGTTATCATAAAATTCCTTGATAACTTCTCCAGCAACTTCACTAGACAAATTACACAGATTTCTACATCCTATATTATCGAGCCAATGGTTCCAATAGAACCCATTTTTCTTAAAGAAAGAAAAATCTATGAACGAATTATCAAGAATCTTGATATTCCCATACCTTTTCTTAGAAGAACTTCCTATCTTCTTCTTTTTTGCTTCTGACATTTTCTTTGGGGATCTTGAAGACAGTTTCCTCTTTTTCGAACTCGCTTTCTTTTGCGGTGACTTAGATATTTCTTCCTTAGAACTTTCTGAGTCACCGTCTGGTTTAGGGTTTGAACCCTCCTTAGTCTTTCCTTCAGATTCTGGGGTAGTAACATCTAAAGATTCATAAGAAGACGAATCTTTTTCCTTTTCTTGCTCTGTCTCAGGGGTTGTTTGGTCAACTTCGACAGATTCATTTTTCTTTTTCGTTCTTTTCTCTCTACCTTCTTGAAGTTCAGAGAGTGTTCGTGTTGAATCAGAAGATTCATCACGAATCTCTATCGTTCCTTTAACAACTTTCCCTTTAGGACCTTTTGAGGCTAGTCTTGATGATTTTCGTGGTGCCATGTTAGGGTTTGGAAGAGCAAAGGAGAGCGCGAAATGAGAGAAATTTTGAAGTTTGTTTAGAAAAAGAAGGAACGTTGGATGACGAATAGCAGCAGCACAGGGAAATGGAAGAGTCACGTCTTGGCCGTTTGAAATGCGTGGGAAAATGGAGACGTGATTAATGATTCACTTGTCTTGCACGTTTTCCATAATCTTTTGAATTCAAAATCGCAAACACAGAATTTATTAATTTATTTACTATTCTTATTATTTATTATATATTTTTTAAGAGAAAAACATATGAATAAAAATATTAAAAAGGATAGCACATTCCAATCTCATTTCTCAAAAATTCAAATCTGGTTTTATCAAGGGGTTTAGTAAATATATCTGCAAGTTGATTTTCAGTTGGAACAAAATCAATACACACATTTCCATTAACTACATGATCTCGTATAAAATGATGTCTAATTTCAATGTGTTTTGATCGTGAATGATGAACTGGATTTTTGTCAAATTAATTGCACTTGTATTATCACATTTAATCGAAATAAATTTATTTTCAACACCATAGTCTTGCATTTGTTGTTTAATCCAAAGAACTTGAGCACAACAATTTCCAAGAGATACGTATTCAGCTTCTGCTGTAGATAAAGCAACTGAGTTTTGTTTCTTTGAAGACCATGAAATCAATTTATCTCCTAAAAATTGGCAAGTTCCAGATGTACTTTTTCTATCTATTTTACAACCAGCATAATCAGCATCAGAAAAACCAATCAATTCAAAATTTTGATTCTTTGGATACCAAATTCCTAATTTTGCAGTACATGCAATATATTTGAATATCCTTTTAACAGCTTTTAGATGATTTTCAGTTGGATTACTTTGGAATCTAGCACATATACACACAGCAAGCAAAATATCTGGCCTTGAAGCAGTAAGATATAACAAAGATCCAATAAGGCTTCTATAAAGTTTTTCATTGATTTTCTTACCTTCTGAGTCAGCATCTAACCTGATTGAAGTACTCATTGGTGTAGTCACTTGTTTGTTGTTTTCATAACCAAACTTTTTCAGAATTTGCCTTGTATATTTCTCTTGATGAAGAAAGATTCCTTCTTTAGTTTGTTTGATTTGTAGACCCAAGAAGAAATTCAATTCTCCCATCATAGACATTTCAAATTCAGCCTGCATAAGCTTTGCAAAATCTTGACAATATTTCTCATTAGTAGATCCAAAAATTATATCATCAACATAAATTTGTACAATCAATATATCTTCATTAATGTTTCAAAAATAAGGTTGTATCAACATTACCTCTTTGAAATCCACTGTGATGAGAAAATCACTAAGTCTCTCATGCCCTTGGGGCTTGTTTGAGTCCATATAAAGCTTTTCTTAATTTATATACATATTCAGGCTTGAAAGGATCTTCAAATCCTGGTGGTTGCTCAACATACACTTCCTCTTTAATATAACCATTTAAAAATGCACTCTTTACATCCATTTGGAATAAATTAAAATTCTTAAAACATGCATAAGCAAGTAGCAAACGTATGGCTTCTAACCTAGCAACAGGTGCATAAGTTTCATCATAATCTATTCCTTCTTCTTGAGAATAACCTTTTGCTACAAGTCTAGCTTTGTTTCTTACTATTTTGCCATTTTCATCTAATTTATTTTTAAATACCCATTTAGTACCTATAACAGATTTATTTAAAGGTCTAGGCACTAAATCCATACATTATTTCTTTGAAATTGATTAATTCATCTTGCATGGCATTTATCCAATTATCATCAATCAAAGCAGATTCAACACAATTTGGTTCAATTTCTGATAATAAAGCAAAGTGACTTTCAAATCTTTTAGTTTTGATCTAGTTCTAACACCAGTATCTATTTTACCAATTATTAATTCAGGTGGATGTGCCGTTTTATATCTCCAAGCATTCGAGTTATCTGGTGTATTAGCACTAGCATCTGTATTACCTTCTGTTTGACCTTCTGATCTAGCTTCTGAGTAATCAGGTATCGTTGTTTCTTTAGTGATTTTTCTTTGGTGATTCTGATATAGTAGCATCATTAGTAGCATTTTTCAAAAACACAGTTGTATTATCATCATCACAATCATTTTTAATTTCTTCAACAAAACGCACATTTATTGATTCTTCAATAACTTTGGATGTTTTATTGAAAATCCGATATGCTTTACTATTCAATGAATATCCTAAAAATATTGCTTCATCGGAACGTTCATCAAATTTACCAAGATTATGAATGTTCTTTTTCACAAAGCATTTGCACCAAACACATGAAAATAAGAAACATTTGGTTTTCTTCCTCGAAAAATTTCATATGCTGTTTTTGATGTGAAAGGTCTAATATAAACTCTATTTATGATATAACATGCTGTTGCAGCAGCTTCAGCCCATAAATTCTTTGCAACACCGCTTTCATTAAGCATTGAACGTGTCATTCTTGTATTATTCTATTTTTTCTTTCAACAACACCATTTTGTTGTGGTGTGTAAGGAGCAGAGAAATTATGACTTATACCAAATTCATCACAAAAGGAAATAAATTGAGCATTATCAAATTCTGTACCATGATCTGATCTTATAGATATAATTGAAAAACCTTTTTCATTTTGAATTTGTTTTGCAAAAATTTGAAAGGCATCAAAAGTATCGGTCTTACTTTTCAAAAACAGTACCCAAGTATATCTTGAGAAGTCATCAACTATAACAAGTCCATATTTGCTTCCTCCAATACTTGAAACTCTTGTTGGACCAAAGAGATCCATATGTAACAATTCTAAAGGTCTTTTGGTAGATATTACATTTTTACTTTTATGAGGAGCTGATACCATTTTATTTTTAAGACATGTATCACATTTAATATCTTGTTTAAAAATCATTTTTGGTAATCCAGCAACAAGATTCTTTTTGGATAACTTTTCGAGTTGATAAAAATTTACATGTCCAAGTCTTTTATGCCATAAATGCACATTATCAGATATAGAAAGAAAACAACACTCAATATCCATATCAGATGGTTTAATTAGATAAATATTTTTCTTTCTAAATCCTTCAAACATTTTAATACCTTTATCATCATATGCATAGCATTTACTTTTCTCAAAAATCATTTTATATCCTTTGTCACATAATTGACTTATGCTTAGCAAATTATGTTTTAGTCCTTTTACAAGTGAAACATTTTCTATAGCATGTGGTGGATAACCAATCATACCTGTGGCTATAATCTTACCTCTATTATTATCTCCAAATCTTACATAACCATTTTCTTTCCATACTAAATTTGTAAACAAGGAAACATCACCTGTCATATGACTTGAGCACCCACTGTCTAGGTACCAAGTTCCTTTTATTTTTGCTCCTTGTTCCTGCAATTAATCATAAAAGGCTATCAAACCCTTTTAGGAACCCAGACAAGCTTGGGTCCTTGATAAGATAAGCTCATTTTCTCCTTATTATTTACTTGATTCGAATTGAGCTTGTTCTTTTTATAAAAGCAATACTTTTCAATGTGTCCTACTTTATTGCAGAAGAAACAAGTATAGGTAGGTCTTATATTATATCTTGCATTTACCTGGTTCCACCTATTTTGTCTAGGATACCTTGGAGTGTATCGCTGACTGGACCTTCTGAGGTTGCCTCTGACTTGATATTTTTGTTCAGGGCATACTCTGAGGTACCTTCTGTTATTATTGTTTATGAGTCTATTCATTGTTTCTCTTCTGATAATAGGTTGTTGATTACATGCAACTTCCTTTGCTTTCACAAATACAGTCTTTTTCATATGGTTAGAACTACTTCCAATTTCATATCGAAGTCCATATTTATTGTTTCCAATTTTTTTACTAGAGAGTAGCATATTTAATTTTTTACCACTCTCCAGTGATAATACTATGTCCCATTAAAGACCATGGAGTTTCAGCTAAAATTCTATCCAAATGTTTTTTGCCCCTGAGATTGAGCAGAAACAAGTTGGTCGAACATAGGTAGCAGTCATACTATACCCCTCCGAAATTCTCTTCATTATATTGACAACAGCTGTTTTGTTCAGATTTTTATCAGCTACAACTCTTACCACAGCTAACGTTTCTGCACTATCATCTTTTACAGCATCCACATATTCACCCGGCTCAAACAGGAGCACCTCATCAGAAACAGTAGATTGGAATACTCCAGATATAAAGAACACTATACCAGCACTGGACAAAGAAACACTACTGTAATTGCAAAAAAGAAATAAACCCACAGTCCACGTAAATTCCAACTATTAATAAATAAAACCTTGAATGGTTAACCAATTAACACTTAATTTAAGGATCTAGAATCTTAGGTCAGTTCCTTCTACTCAGCATATATCAAATTTAGCTCCTAAGCACAAAGAATTAAAGATCAATCTTACCTACAACAAAGTAAGAATAGGAACCACCTATGCTTCCCCAATCCAACTGTTAAATCTTGCAAACATATCAAATGAAGCACTAATCAATTACTAGGAACTATAGATCACCCTAATCAAAACAACATATGGACAATTGAACTCCAGCAAGAATCACAAGATTAAATTTATCAAAACTCTACATGCATGTTACCATTGATCTCTTTATAACTCCTCTTAATTTGCCTCTTATTTTCTTTTCACCTGTCCAACCCAATCAGAATGTGAAGTGCCATGCTCTGTTAATCTGGCCAGCCAGCTCTCTTTTGTTTGTGCAAATCGGGCTACGGGGCTTCATTTTTTCAATATATGCTACTGCGTGTTCCCTCATGTAATGTGGGCTGCATGTGTTGTGTTTCTTTTGTCGACTGCTGTTGTCTTCAAGTGATAGCTGCTCTCTTCATCAATACTAGCTTTGCTGTCCAGCTTTCATTTCATGTCATAAATGCCGATGAAATATCACACATGAAGTCTGTCTTTTCCGTCCTTTGTCTTTCACAAATGTTTCATTTTATATAAGATTATGAAGTTCTTGGTTCAGACTATTAAAATGTCATATGCATGATCTGTTTCTGGTGTTTATGTTCTCAGCCTCATGCTTTAGCTAGCACAAAGAAGAGCTGTTGGTGTTTCCTTTCTTATATACATTTCCCTGAAGAAAATATTTATCTCACTTTTGTAATGAAGATTAAAGAGTCCCTACTGTCCAGTTCACTCGCGGAATGAAACAAGAAAATCTCTTTCAGCTTTTGGCAGCTGCAGATATTATTTAGGGTCTCTCTTCTTGGCTCTCTCATTCCAGTTCACACTTTGAAGAAAAGGTTTAATGAGCTGCAATATCTTGAATGCTATGTCATATGTGCGTGCTTCATTTTTTCAGCTAGATGCTCCATTGTCCTGTATGCTAGAGTTTGCATGGATTGGGATGCGGACTTCTTCCTTGGGATTGAACTTTTGATAATTGAATGGAAGCAGCACAATCCTTAAGGAAATGGGCAAAAGGTTCTGTCACATGGAAGTGGTCCGAATATATGGAGCGCTAGTAACAATGGATCCTTTTTCCTTTGCTTGTATTTTCCTCCATTTCATCCTTGTCAATCATTACAAGGAAAATTCTGGCCCCGTGCTTATGATTGTTGTTATTCTCCATTATCACAGTGGAAATAAATTCCTTGTGCTCTTCAATGGTGCAAGCTTCAAAGGAAAAAGTTGTCTAATTGGGGATGTACTTTACAAATTGTCCCCTCCAAAATTAGCATGTATATAAACATTGATGCGTTGTTATGAAGGCCAATGGTTAACAAAGGCTAAGATGACCAACCTTCTTAGATCTTTATCTGTTCCTCAGTTTTTTCTTTCTTATATTATGCTTATTATCTTGATAAGAAGTGCATTTGCATTAAATCTTGTATATTTCATTATTTTTTTCTTTTTTAAATTTTGGAATGACTTTGAGCTCTTTAACTCAACTAAGGTAAGTATATCTTATGGGCCAGTACAGTTCTTAGCACGAACCAATTTGTACACTAATTGAAATCTGAAAGAAAAAGATAGAAAAACAAGCATGCTCTTACAGCACAAATGAAAAGGAGAATAGAAACTTTAACAGAAATGGAGAACTAAACAAAGAGAAACTTAAGCAGAAATGGAGAACTGAACTAAGTCTAGTTCTATTAAATCCAGCTGTGAATTTTCTGAGAAGCAAAATATTCAAGTTCCATCCGTCAATATTGGTTCATTATGCTCCTGTTTCTGCTTGATCATTGCATCTATTATCACAGGCAGAAACTCCAGCAAGAGAATTTACCCAAGCCAGAAACCTCTCTGAGATTCTGGTTGTGTTCTCCTTTTCTGCTTAATTGTGCATAGCTAAGGAAAGAGACAACATCACCAAATAAACCTGCTTCACATTGAGGATCTCCTCTTGAATTCCAGCCTTCCTGACCCTGCTACACATATCAGGGTTGCTTTGTTGAATCTGATTGAGCTCCAATTAAGGCATTAATGAAGAAACTTGAACTTTGGCTAGTTGCCATTGTTCCTTGCTGGTATTAGCAGAATCATTAATGTTTGTTTCTTATTTTCCTGCATAAGAGCAACAAAAAGATTTTTTTTTTTTTTTTTTTTTACGGGTCCTAGCCATTCCTTGCTCTTGATTTTGCTTAGCTAACGGTTCTTCATAATGTTTTGATTGTTCAAAAAACATTTCCTTAATTTTAGTTAGTTGTCTTCTTAAAAATGGCACTGTTGTCCCGTTCAAGAATCAAAAAGGCACCAATGTTTCTCGTGTAGCCTAATGTCCTATGTTTTCTCAAGAGTCCACAAGCCCATTATATTATACAAGTACATCCTTACTTCAGTAATTCAGAATCACAATATTTTTATGAATAGATGTGATTTGGGAAAGTACAACAATGCTCTCAGATCGAGATACAAAATCTTTCTTACTCTGTCTATTCTATGTTGTTCTCAAATTAATTATAGAAATCCTAGATCTTTCTTACTCAGTCTTTTCCCTGTAGTTCTCAATGTTATTTCTTACAATGTTTATTAACTGATGTTTGTGTCTTCTGAGAGGGATTAACACTACTTCAAGGGGAGATATTATTTTATTTACTGATCCGCTGCAAACTTATTTATACGAATATTAATACATAAAAAATTATACAAATAGCATTACAAAATCATATGTTCAACATCCGACTTTGCCTTCCTATGAATGTCAAATCTTCAACATGCGATTTTGCACTTCTATGTATGCCATATGTCCAACATGCGATTTTGTGAAGTAGTTGAACTCTTAAATCGCACATAATACATACAACTTCTTTGATTTTATGTAAAGTGCATCTCTTTGATACAATTTTATAATGGTATTTATATAGTCTTTTTTATATGATTTGTATTAGTGTGGTCTGTTTGGATTGTCTGTTTTTCATCTGTATCTGTATCCTTTTTAAAATGATATGTGTAATATATCCAATTTGCATCTAAATTTTATCTATATTTGTTCTATTTGATCTTTTGATGAGAACTGTCAACTTTTTTTTATCTATATCTATTTTTTGATAAATAATTTGTTAGAAAAAAGTTTGAAAAAGTGTTTGTATCTGTCCGAAAAAAGCCAAAACAAACAGACCCTATTTAGTAGAATATGTAGACGTGTTATACCCACTTCGAGTAAGGTGGAAACTCTACAAAGAAACGAACAAGAAGGGAAACAGACTTTGAATGAAATTGTTGATACGCTTCTCTGTTATGTTATTCCTTTTTACATTTATCTCATTACACCTAAGATCTGGGAGCTTTGGCTGTTTTTCCAATGATCAAAATTTGTGTAGAAATATTGCAAGCATAAGAGGTAAACATCAGATAAAAATCCATAGCTATTCTCTTTTAATATTTTGATTTGTTCTCAATAGATTCGGCAAATGTTTAAGAATAGTTGGAATCAAAGTTAGTACAGCGAACCTAATAATCAGAAAAACATTATCTAGCTATATATACGTGCACAGTATACAGTTGAAACAAGGCACCGCGAGTGCATGTTCATAACTCTTAAATAGCAAACAAAGGTGCATTGCTGGGTTGAATCATATATTAAACCTTTGTCTGGATAAGCAAAGGACGGCAATGCTACTGTCGCGCAATGAATCAATGAGCTCAAAACACAGAGACGGAAAAAGAAATCAGTTTGTACTTGCCTTATCTAGACACTCGTTTAACTTATATCAAACTGCCGACCTAAATAACCAACAATTTCTTTTTTTTTTTTTTTTTTTGGGGGGGGGGGGGGGGGGGGGGGGGGGGTGGTCTTCTTCTAAGACCTTGGGAAACATGAATAAAATGATAGGAGTTTATCTTTTATAAGGGCCCATCAATTGGGTTTGTATTTTCCTATAACCCCAAATCTGCAGAAAATGGCCACAAGTTTCTTCAACATCAAGTAAAGGAACTTTCTACTTCAAACTCAACAAGTCCTCTGCAATGGACATTGGTAGTAGTATGAATGGTAATAAGATAGCAAGGCACTGGGTTTGGATTTTGAAGTTGAATGAAAGCAGTATGATCGTGAAAAAAAATGGGAAAGAGGGACTATCACATGGAAGGGAACGATTTAGATGTGCAACTAAAATAAAATTGAGCCCTGCTGTTATTCAAATGTTACAAAAAGAAGATAATCATAGCAAAAATTGGATAATCAAACCGAATCAAATGATGTTAACTTCAACAGGGATTGTTAGGATGCAAGTGTGAGAATCCCACATGGGAAATATAGAACATGTGTGAAGGGTTTATAAGAAGAAAACACCCATTAACTTATTGCCTTAAGGTTTTGGGTTATAGATGGTGTCAAAAGCCTATTTGTGTAATCCATCACAAAGCTTATTGGATTTCTCCCTATTGAATGCATACTCCGGACCCTAACAATTGGTATCAAAGTATGACTCGTTTGTAAAACCTATGGTGAGCAAGTGGGACCACTCACAAAAGTGGAGTCAGTTTGACAAGCTCTTGTTAAGGAGGAATATGGCCTACCCCATTGTGGGAGACTCATACTCAAGGGGGAGATTATTAGGATGCAGGTGTGAGAATCTCATATGGGAAATATGGGACTCGTATGAAGAGTCTATAAGAAGGAAAAAAACATTTAACCCATTATCTTAAAGTTTGGATTATAGATGGTGTCAAAAGTCCATTTATGTAATTCTTCACAAAACCGGTGGATCAATGGGTATTCTCTGTAAAAGTGTTACCTAATGGTACCATTGATCGACTGAAGGCACATCTAGTTGCTAAAGGTTATGCTCAAACATATGGTGTTGATTATTGGGATACCTTTTCACTAGTGACTAAGATAACTTCGGTACATCTTTTAATCTCTCTTCTTGCTACTTATCATTCACCTTTGCATCAACTAGACATAAAAAAATGTCTTTCTCGATGGTGATCTTAAAGAAGAGGTGCATATAGAACAACCACAAGGTTTTGTTGTTCAGGGGATGACAAGGTTGGTTTGTCACTTAAAGAAATCTTTGTATGGGCTTAAACAATCTCCATATGCTTAGTTTGGTAGATTTAGTTTAGTTGTAATTGAATTTGGTCTCCACATATGTAATTAGGATCATTGTGTATTTTATCAGCACCATAATGGTAAGAAAATTATATTGGTTGTGTATGTCAATGATATTGTGATTTCAAGAGATGACCATATAGGCACTAAGAAACTGAAGGATTTCTTACAGCAAAACTTTTAGACCAAGGACATGGGTAGTTTAAAATATATCCTTGGAATTGAAGTTGTTCAATCTAAGCAAGGAATATATTTGTCACAATGAAATTATGTGCTTGATTTATTGTTTAAGACTAGTTTAATCGAAGCAAAACCAGTTGACTCGCCCATGGATCCTAATGTAAAACTTTTACTTGGTGAAGGAGATATTTTAGATGATCTAGAGAGATATAGCAAGTTAGTTGGCAAACTCAATCATCTTACTGTGACACGGTCTGATATGTGCTTTGCAGTCAGTGTACTCAGCCAATTCATGGGCTTGCCCTGCACTAGCCATTAGAATGTTGTTATTCACATTTTTCACTATTTGAAAGGATCTTTAGGTCAAGGTATTTTGTATAAAGACTGAAGGCACATTGATGTTGTTGGATACATAGATATTGATTGGGTAGATTCACTATTAGATAGGAGATCAACCATGGGATATTGAATGTTTGTTGGTGGTAACCTTATCTCATGAAAGAGTAAAAAGCAAACCATGCTAGCAAGATCAAGTGTAGAGTTTGAATATAGAGCAATGGCATTCACAACTTGTGAACTACTATGGTTTAACCATTTGTTAGAAGAACTCCATAGTCAAAACAAATGAAGTTGATATGTGATAACCAAGCTGCTATACATATAGAATCAAATCCATTATTTCATGAACACACAAAACACATTGAAATTGGAAATCACTTTATTTGTTTGTAAAAAGCTATTAAGTATAGAAATTGATACATGTTATGTGGAGTTAGAAGACCAACTTGCTAATCTATTCACTAAGTCACTTAGAGAAGTTCGAATGAATTATATATGTAACAAGTTTGGAGCATATGATATATATGCTCCAACTTAAGGGAGAGTGTTAGGATAATTAATTATATTAGTTAAGGACATTTTTGTAATTTTATATTTGTGATATATAATATTGTGCTAGGGGGTTTGATGTACCTTAATACAATTCTAACCACAACGCATATCATAAAAAAGTCATGATGGATGCGTTAGTGAGGATGAAGGAATTGAGGCTTTCTTTGTCATTTAGGTTTCACTTGGTTGCGGTCAAGTCTTTTCAATTATGGATATTTTTCAAGTTATGTACTTCATCATCTTTACTGTTGAAAGAGCTTCACTGACTCCTTCATACCATGCTATGGTTCCTCATAGTTATTTTCATTTTAGAGCATCGGGACCTGAGCTTTTGCTCGTAGTTGGCAACTGAGGTTAATCTCCACCTCACCAGCTGTCACGTGGATCCACATTAGTTTAACCACCCCTATCAAAATGAAGAAAATGAAAATTCTGTGCAATAGTTGGGTAATCATTGGCACTTAAGTCTTTAGCGTAGATAGCAGGGTTGTTCTGTTTGCATCTGATAAAAAAAAAAACTCGCATTTTGGCTAGCTGGCACAATTCCTTCCTGGTATAAGCAGAACCACTAACATTTGTAATTCTTCCTTTTTTTTTTTTTTCTGGCATAACAGCAGTAAGAAAGTTCTTGTTGACAGGCACTGGCTATTTATTTTTCATGATTTTTCTTAGCCAACAATTTATCATGAACGGAGACATCCTTACTTTTGTAATTCAGAATGGCAAATTAACAATGGTTTTGATGAATAAATGTGATTTAAGAAAAGGTGCAACAGAGTTTTCTTTGCAGTTTTCAAAGTATAGAAATCCAAGATCCCTCATTTTCTCTCATCCATGTTTCTCTAGTATTTAATCCAAGATCTGGAAGCTTTGGTTGCTTTTTAAAAAATCAAAATTTGTGCAGAAGATTGCGAGTATGAGATAAACACATGATGAATACAACCGTGTTCTTAAAATATTAATTTTCTATCAAAAAATTTTGCATATGCTCAAGATTAAATAAAATCAAAGTCAACACAGGAATTAGATCAATCAGAAAAGGATTATAGAGCTTTATTACTTTTACAGTTACAATATAAAGTTGAAATCATTGCACCACGAGTTCATGTCCATAACTCAAAAATAACAAAGGTGCTTTGCTTGGGTATTATCAAATATTCAACCTGAGCTAACAAATTGCTTGAATAAACAATGGATGGCAATCTTATTCCCACACAAAGAGTCTAATGAGCTGAAAAATTCAGAGATGGAAAAAGAAATCAGTTGATATTCGCTTATCTATACATATGTTTAACTTATGCTGAACTGTAGACCTAATTAACCATTATTTTTCGGCGTCTTCTTCGGAGGTCTTCTGAGGCCACAAGTGTTTTAAACATCATGTCAAGGAACTATCAACTTCAAACCCAATCAATGGGTTAGAAAATTGCTAGTCCTCCACTAATTCGCTATGATTGACCCATTTGCCAAGGGACAAAATTAATGGCAATTTTTCTCAAACCAAGTGCCCCTCCAAGTTGAATTGTCAAAATAAGAATTTATATAGTAGTTTCATTCACTTCAGCTGGAAAGTTATATAGCAAAACAAGGACCATAACCAGCATTGATTTAGCCATGCAGAACTTAAAAGGTACGCTAGGTGGGTTCCAATTTTCCTCTCTCCTTAATATTCTTAGATATTTCTGATGAAATCAGATAACTAACAAAACTTACTTATCTTGACATGTTCAACAAGCTTCTCTAAAAATATACCCCTAAGATATTCAGATTCTCAAACCTTACAAGTTCTATATGCTGCTTGCAATCAATTAGACAGTTAGATGGCGATGTTCCTTTCGAGCTAAGAAATTAATCAACCTCAAACATAAGACCATTTCCATGAATAACCATGCAATTACTATTTCCCTGTCCTTTGGCCTCTCGGAAAACTCTGCTCTTTTTTACCGTTACAAATAATAACCTTAGCATTTAGCAGTGTATGTTGCGGAAGCAAAGCTAATATTTCAACTTCAAATATAATTTTATAGATGTATATAGAGTGAACTATTTTACTGAAAAATCACACTGAGTTAATTCCTAGGAAAAGTTGGAGGGCTCACAAACAATCCCGCTTAAAATCCAATCTCCTTAGACATAATTTCCTTCTAAATATAATTTAATAGCACAATACAACACTACAACTATACTCTATAATAGCTATTGAAAGAACAATAAAATAAAAAACACCAGAAATTAACGAGGTTTGGCCAATTATGCCTACATCCTCGGACACTATCAGAAACTTTTATTTCACTCAAAAGGATTACAAAGTGAAATATTACAAAATGAAAAAAGAATAGAATTTCTTTTAAAGTGGCTAAACTACAAAATTTGGATGATTTGCTAAGTGGAAGGAGGAGTCCCAAAATTTTCCATGTGGGACATATTGATTATATACTTCCCACATTACAACATTGTTTTTTTCATCTTTTCCATGTGGGACAACATCCCACTTAATATTTTCCATGTGGGATGAGCCACTTTCTTCAACAGTGTATTCCCCTACCATTAGGCAAGTTAAGAAATAGTACTCCTCTTTATCTTTTCAACAACCAATTCACTGGCCAAATCCCATAGGAGTCTGTTTCCTGTGTGTTCTTTTGGATCAACCATCAGACATAACAATGTTCTTTTGGATCAACCATCAGACATAACAATGTGTTTCATAAGAACAAAAGAAACTTCCTTAAAGAAGAGTCTTCTAGCATGAAAACTCCAGTCATATATGCAGGGATTTACTAAGGAAAAGAAACTTTCTTAATGAAAAAATATATATAATGGCTAATAAAACCGAAGGACTGCTAAAGTAAAATTGTATAGAAATATTGCTGATAATAGACGCAGAGAACAAGTTATAAACACTGGCAGCAAACATCATGACTGACAAGCATATCACAGTTTTATCTATACATGCTCATGGGTTATATATGGAGGGCAAAAAAAGTGTACAGAAATATTGCAAGTTTATGAGGTAATCAAATTTGTTCTCAATAAATTCAGGAAATTGTTTAATTAGATCAATGAGAAAAAGTATAATCAAGCTATATTACATTCCCATTTACACTATACAGGTTGTTAGAAAAATAATGGTAATGAAAAGCTATGTCGTGGAAACCACTGTCCTGAAAGCGAAATTCCGGCACGACCGTGGTACAATCGACAACGTCGTTCGCTTCCCCAAGGTTAACACAGCCACCCCAGTCACACGTGCACTCGTGAGATGGAGTTGGAATAACAACTACAATTGCCTAGAATGAAAAAAAACGAGGAGAAAAAAAAAGAACAAAAACGACAATGAATAGTTATTGGAATCGGAACAACGCATCCTTCTGCAAAACGAAAGCAGTATATATAAAACTGTTTTTGAAACGTTACCAACAAAACTATCCGTTGAGGAAAATCAGGGCACAACATGGAGATCGTGCCTTTGGGAAAATAACCGCTTGTTTGAATGATTCAAAACACGTTTTTCTTTTCTGACTAATTCAAACATGATTTGTTAAAAATCAAATTCAAAGAAATAGCCCAGACTGGGCAGGGCCAGGCCGGCGGTGCGCGCGTGTGGTGATTTTTTCAAAACCTACTCATGCACTTTTGAAACCACATAGAAGAAGAGTTTATTATAAACATGACAAAACTTAGTTTTCAAAGCAATGTGGGACAATGCTGAAAAAGCATATAGTCATTCCCAACACAGGTGAGTAATCGCACCATGAGTGCATGTTCATAACTTGTAAATAACAGAGGTGCTTTGCTTCGATTTAAATTTTGAACAACAAAGTACAACCATTTTGTACGTATTAGAGTGGCAAAAGAAAATGAATTTAGTAACAAGCAAGTTATTAACTAAATTAACTAAGCCAATAAATTGAAGAAGAAATCAATTTCAAAAAAGAAAACAAAAAAGGAATAGAAGTTGATTTTCTATCAAGTTCACCATCAAGTGGATTCTTATTTTCTTACAACCTTCCAAATCTTCAGAAATGGCCACAACTATCTATTTCAAACCCAGTCAACGGCTTAGAAAAAATTGCTAGTCCTCTGCAACTTGTCACGTCCTAGAAAAAGAGCTAGCAAACCAAATTATATAAATCAACACTCCAAACTCAGTTCTAGCAAACCAAATTGAAACCATGAAGATATCACACCCACACAAATCATGGAATCCATACTTTCTTTTTGTCCTTTTTCATTTTACACTAAATTTGATTCATGCAAATGCTTCCACAACACAGCCAGTCCACGGCCTGCTTAAATGGAAAAATAGTCTCCAAAACCAAACTTCCTTGTCTTCGTGGATTTTACCAGGCAATGCTAGTGATTTCACTCACTGCACTTGGAAAGGTATCCAATGTGATCATGGCAAAACTGGAACCATAGTTGGCATTGATTTGGCCATGTTGAACTTGAATGCTTCACTGCATATGTTCCCATTTTCTTCTCTCTTTAACCTCACTTATTTAGATATTTCTATCAATGATCTTTATGGAACCATTCCTGCTGAAATCAGCAAACTTACAAAACTTACTTATCTCAACGTGTCAGACAATAGCTTCTCAAAAAATATACCAATAGAGATATGCCAACTCTCCAACCTTCAAATTCTTGGCATTGCTAGCAATCAATTAGATGGTGAAATTCCTTCCGAGCTAGGGAACCTAATCCATCTCAAAGAAATGGACCTATCCATGAACTACTTAATTGGTGCTATCCCTCCATCAATAGGCCATTTGAAAAAACTTACACTTCTTTATCTTGTCAGAAACCAACTGACGGGCTCAATTCCAAAGGAGTTTGGAAACTTAATCCATCTCAAAGAAATGGACCTATCCATGAACAACTTGACTGGTGCTATCCCTCCATCATTAGGCAATTTGAAAAAACTTACACTGCTTTATCTTGTCAGAAACCAACTCACGGGCTCAATTCCAGAGGAGTTTGGGAACCTTAGTTCAATGGTTGATCTTGGGCTAAGTCATAATAATCTCAATGGTATGATCCCCCCATCATTAGGCAATTTGAGGAGCATTAACACTCTCTACCTTTCCACCAACGAACTCACCGGCCCAATTCCTAAAGAGTTTGGAAACCTCAGTTCAATAATTGACCTTGACCTAGGTGGCAATAACCTTAATGGTGTGATCCCCCCATCATTAGGCAATTTAAAAGGCCTCAGGTATCTTTCGCTTGACGAAAACAAACTCATGGGCCCAATTCCAGAAGAGTTTGGAAACATCAGTTCAATAATTAGTCTTGAAATAAGCTTAAATAAACTTAGCGGTGTGATCCCCCCATCATTAAGCAATTTGAAAAATCTTGCTTATCTTCATCTTGGCATAAACCAACTCACTGGCCGAATTCCAGAATCAATAGGAGACATGATAAATTGAGAAGAAATTTCTTTAAGTTTCAACATGCTGAACGGGTCGCTGCCAAAAAAGTTGTGCAGCGGTGGAAAGCTTCGATATTTTACAGCCTGTAACAATCATCTTACAGGTACGATTCCAAAAAACTTGAGAACTGCACTGGCCTAACCAAGGTACGCCTGAAGAAACCAACTAGAAGGAAATATTACTGAGGAATTCGTATATATCCTGTTTGCACTACATGGACCTAAGTTTCAACAGGTTCTACGGTGAAAACTCGCCAAACTGGGAAAATGCAAGAAATTGAGCGATCTAAGGATAGCTGGGAACAAAATACCGGTGTCATACCACGGAAATGGGAATGCACTTAAACTACAATCACTTGATCTTTCCTCGAATCTTTTAGTCGGTAGGATTCCAAAAGAGTTAGGAAAGTTGACTTCACTACTAAAGTTAAACTTAGTATAAATCAACTTTCCAATGCAATAATACCTGAAATATCATTGCTTACAGAATTAGAGAGTTGATCTCTCAACAAATAAGTTAAGCATGGCAATCCCTCCAGGTATCCAACAATGTTCAAAATTGAACTATTAGATTTGAGCAACAATCAATTAAGCCAAAAGATTCCGATACAAATTTCCAAGTTGGTTCATTTGAATGAATTATACTTGCAAGACAAACTCTTTTTGTGGTGACCTACCATCTGAATTTAGTAGTTTACAGAGCTTGGTAAGCTCAATATATCACACAATCATCTTTCCGGCTCCATCAACAAAATTTTCGAGAAACTTTTAGGTTTAGAGGAAGTTGACATATCTTTCAATCAGTTTTATGGTCCTATTCCGAACACCACTGCATTTACAAATGCTTCCCCTGGTGCATTAAAGGGGAATGATGGATTATGTGGTAATGTGAATGGATTTCAACCATGTCAGCTATCTTCGTCAACAAAACCGAGAGATCCTTAAAAGAGAAGTACAAAATGTTTCTCATAGTTCTCCCAATATTACTTGTTCTTCTAGGAGGACTTGCCATTAAAATACTACTCATTTTGAAAAGAAGAGAAGGCAATCCACAAGTTGAGCTAGTGGAAGCAACCATTGAACCATTATCTATTGACCTGGGATGGAAGGGCACTGTATAGAGAAATTGTAAGAGCCACGAGGATTTCAGTGAATCAAATTGCATTGGCAAAGGTGGATATGAAGTGTGTTCAAAGGACAATTGACATCAGGCATCTTTGTAGCTGAGAAGCTCTACCCCTTATCGGATGACTTGCCAACACATCCTAAGGAATTTCTCAATGAGATTATGGCGTTAACCGAAATTCGGCATCGAAACATTGTTAAACTTTATGCTTTTGCTCTCATGCCTCAACCATTCTTTGTTAGTGTATGAATACATGGAAAATGGGACTTAATCCAAAATCCTAAAAGATGATGAGAAAGCCAAGATTGGACTGGAATAAGAGAAAAATGTTATCAAAGGCATTTCTTATGCCCTTGATTACATGCATCATGATCATGTTCCCCAATAGTTCATCGAGACATATCAAGCAACAATAATATGTTTGGATTCTTGTATGAGGTTGTGTATCAGACTTGGGACTGCTAAGCTCTTAAAGAGAGACACGTCAAGTTGGACAACTGTAGTAGGCACATATGGATACATTGCACCAGGTAAGTAATAAAAATGTCTTTTTCATCCTAAATCAACTTTTTGTTATCTTGACTCCAATTTGTGTTTTCTAGAGCTTGCTTACACGATGAAGGTTACTGAGAAATGTGATGTGTATAGTTTTGGAGTGCTAGCTTTAGAATGATTAAGGAGATCATCCTCGTGATACAATTTCAGCTATATGTTCTTCCATGGCCGGCAACTCCTTGAATTTAAAAGACTTACTGGATCAACGCCTTCCACCTCCTATACCTCGAACCAGAATGAATTATATGCCATTATTAAGCTTGTGGTGCCATGTTTAGATGTCAATCCTCAAATGAGACCATCAATGAAGATACTCTCGCAAAGATGTCTGCAAATTCTGCAGGAAATCACTAAATTTTTTCTTATCAACCCTGCCTTAAGTTATTCATGCTTTGTTTAATAGCCGATATTGTAAATATTCTATATATTGTATTTGAGAAAATTGTTACAGAAGGTATACTTTTCCTAAAACGTTTGTTTGTTCGGAAAGATTGATCGAGACAAGTAAAATTAACCTTGAAACTAATGGTAAGCATTTCTAATGTGCAAAGTAAGCATGCATCACATATAACAAATTATTTTTGTATGAGAGAGAATAAGATAGAAATTGGGAACTTCATAAGGTAGACTCTTGGCACGTTGTTCGGCTATTTTTGCCCCATTCAAATGAAGGCTAAAGCATAGGTTCAAGATCTAGGTCCTATGAGACACATCTCTCTCCGTTTTGAGTTCCAGCAGCCCAGTTGCACTTCCCTTGTAGTTTCCCCAGCACCTCGCTCTTCAATATTTATAGTCTCCTTTTCATAAGTGCGTACCAAATTAATTATAGTAATTAAGTCGAGCGAACTAAATTAGTACAAGGGCTTTAACTTAAATTTCATGTAAAGAACATACATAATGTATATATACGGTAGTTAAATAATATAGATGAGTGTAGGTAATCTTATTGTACCAATATATCTTACTTATGGAAAATAAAATAGTCTCCATGGAATATTGAGGGACAAACTAATTAAAATGTAAGTGATAAGATAGTGAATGTGTTTACTTTAGGCCTCAAACATTTTAGATACAAAACTGTTGAGAATAACAAACTTGCTATTTTTAATAATTTAAAAATAGTATTTACTTTATTTTTAAAGGTGTATATTTGCTTTAAATAATAACCATTGATATTTTTGGTAATAGTTTTTATATATAAATGTATCCTCTGCAATTATAATCGTAAGGAAAAAAAATAAAATTAGTTTAAGAAAAGTTTATTTGGGTTGTAATCCGTCTATATATTTTTTTCCTGTCTAGTCATTATATCAAAAGAGTTTTAGAATTTGTAAATTCCGACTCTAACATTTGGTATCAGAGCCTGAAAATCCTAGCATATTTTTTAGTGTATCAATATGACCTCCAATTTTGTACAAACACATATTCCCAAATTAACGAAAGAAAACTATGAAAATTGATGTATCCAAATCAAAGCATTATTTGGATCTCAAGATTTGTGGGATACCGTAAGTGATGGGTTTGAAGAACCAGCTATGGAACAATTAGCCGAATACACAACTTCACAAAAGAATGCGTTAAAAGACTTGCAGAAAAAAGACAAGAAAGCATTGTTTCTTCTATATCAAGGTTTAGATGAGTTAACATTTGTGAAAATTGCAAAAGCAACTACAAGTAAGAAGGCTTGGGATGCTCTTTCTTCCATATTTAAAGGAGTGGATCGTGTTAAAAGAATACGCTTGCAATCTTTACGAGCTGAGTTGAAGGATTGCATATGAAGGAAGATGAAACAGTTTCTGACTATTTTACGCAATTACTTACAAACGTGAGTCAGCAAAAGACAAATGGAGAAAAAATTGATGACATTCGAGTAATTGAAAAATTACTTTGATCACTCACACCTAAGTTTAAACATGTGGTTGTGGATATTGAAGAATCACAAGATTTTGCAAATCTAACAGTAGATGAGCTCCTTGGATCATTATAGGTGCATGAGCAACGCATTCAAAAGAACGCTAAATCACCTGTGATAGAACAAGCACTTGAGTCTAAATTATCACCTCGTGAGCAAAAAGGTGGTCAACAAAGAGGTGGTAACCATGGACGTGATAAAGGTCATGGAAACTATCACAATCGTGGTCAAAATTATAAAAAAAAATCTTTGGTCGAGGAAGAGGAATTGCAAGAGAAGGTAGGACATTGAGAGATCGAGGAAAGACCAAAAACATTGAATGCTACAATTGCCATAATTTTGGACATTATGCGTCAAAATGTTGGAAGAAATCTCCAGAAGAAAAACAACAAGCAAATTATGTTGAAACATCAAAAGTTGAAGAAGATGAACCCACATTACTTTTGGCACATGAAGAAGACACCAATCAAAGAAATGTGTGGTTTCTTGATTCTGGAGCAAGTAATCACATGTGCGGGAGAAAAGATCTTTTTGTAGAGCCTGAAGAAAATATTCAAGGAAGTGTTAGTTTGGGTGATTCTTCCAAACTAAAAGTAGCAAGCAAAGGAAATATAAAAATTGTTTTGAAAAATGGCGAAGAAGAATATATATCAAGGGTTTATTATGTGCCTAATATGAAAAGTAATATTCTTAGTATTGGGCAACTTTTGGAGAAAGGCTATTCAGTGCACATGGAGGGTAGTAATCTTTACCTTAGAGACAAAAATGGAGGAATGATTGCACGAGTTCAAATGTTGAAGAATCGTATGTTCCCATTGCATCTCAATACAGATGTTCAGAAACATTGTCTGTATAGGTCTATGGAAAATGAATCATGGAAATGGCATTTACGTTTTGGGCATCTTAATTTCAATGGCCTAAAACTCCTATCCCAGCAAAAGATGGTTGAGGAACTGCCCATTATTAAAGAACCAAAAGATGTCTGCGAGGTATGTACACTGGTAAACAACATAGATTACCATTTTCCAAGGGACTTCATGGAGAGCTAAAGCATCATTAGAGTTAGTCCATACTGATATTTGTGGACCTTTAGAACCAGTATCTCTTGAGGTAATCGTTATTTTATTACCTTTATTGATTTATAGCAGGAAATTATGGGTATATCTCTTGAAAGAGAAGTCAACTGCATTTTCCACTTTTATACAATTCAAAACTCAAGTAGAATTAGAGAGTGGATATCAATAGAAAGTACTCAAGTTAGATCGAGGTAGTGAGTACACCTCAAACATGTTTAAGAATTTTTGTAATAAGGAAGGTATTCAACGACAATTCACAACTGCCTAAACTCCATAGCAAAATGGCATTGCAGAAAGGAAGAATCGTACTATTTTAGACATAACAATAAGCATGTTAAAGGAGAGAGGATTGCCAAAGAAATTTTGGGCAGAAGCTATAGCATGGACTGCATATATTCTTAACCGATCCCCAACAAAAAGTGTGAAGAATATGACACCACAGGAAGCGTGGAGTGGACATAAGTCGAATATCGAGCATTTACGAGTATTTGGGTTCATTGCATATGCCCAAGTACCTGGGGCAAAAAGAAAGAAATTGGATAATCATGGAGAAAAATGTATTTTTGTTGGTTATAGTGCTCAATCCAAAGCTTACAAGCTCTATAATCTAGATAACTAAGAAATGACTGGAGAGTAGAGATGTAATTTTTAGTGAGGGAGAGTCTTGAATTGGGACGAACAAAATGTTGATGCAAGAAGAATAATGTTCGAAGAACCCAACTTCCAACATGACGTTCCACAAACAAGAACCATAGATAATCCACTAGTAACACCCTCAAGGTCACAAAGAAGTCAAACTTCACCAATTTCACAACAAATAAATAGTAGCTTATCTTCAGAAAGATCCACATTAACACCACAAACACCTATCAAGATGAGAAGTCTTCGAGAAATTTATGAAGCAACAGAATAGGATGGTGGTGCAAACGTGTTTTGTTTATATGCAGATCATGAGCCTTTAAATTTTCAAGAAGCTATTGAAAAAGAAACTTGGAAAATTGCAATGAAAAAGGAAATTTGTGCGATTGAGAAAAGTAATACATGGGAATTGACTACGTTGCTAAAGGGTCAAAAGGCAATTGGAGTCAAGTAGGTATACAAGATAAAAAGAGGAGCTAGTGGCGAGATAGAAAGGTACAAGGCTAGACTAGTTGTAAAAGAATACAAACAGAAATATGGAGTTGACTATGAAGAAGTCTTTGCACCAGTAGCTTGTCTTGATACAGTGAAAATGTTAATATCACTAGCAGCACATCATAAGTGGGAGATTTATCAACTTGATGTAAAGTCTGCATTTCTTAATGGGATTCTTGAAATAGAAGTGTATGTGGAACAACCAGACGGTTTTGTGTTAAAAGGAAATAAAGAAAAGGTGTATCGTCTAAAAAAGGCACTTCATGGATTAAAACAAGCACCACGAGCATGGAATGCAAAACTTGATGGATATCTAAGTGATAAAGGTTTTATAAAATGTCCATATGAGCATGCAATATACATGAAAAAGAATGATCAAGGGGATGTTATCATGGTAAGTTTGTATATAGATGATCTATTATTCACAGGAAATAGTCAAAAAAATGTTTGATGAATTTAAAGCGGCTATGTTTAAAGAGTTTGAGATGACATATTGTGGACTTACGACATATTTTCTTGGCTTAGAAGTTAAGCAACATCATGATGGGATTTACATATCTCAAAAGAAGTATATAAAGGAGATTCTTCATAAATTTAAGATGGATTCATGCAATCCGGTGAGTACCCCATTAGCAACAGGAATAAAATTAACAAAAGAAGGTGAAGGAAAAGAATTTAACTCAACATTATATAAAAGTCTTGTAGGAAGTTACCGTATCTAACTATCACAAGGCTAGACATTGTTTTTGGAGTAGGGCTTGTGAGCAGGTATATGGAAGCACCAAAAGAATCTCATTGGAATGCTGCTAAGAGGATTCTAAGATATATTAAAGGCACTTCGAATCATGAGATGTTCTATGCTTATGGAAATAGTGCAGAATTAATTGGTTATTGTGACAGTGATTAGGGAGGTGACCAAGATGAAAGAAAAAGCACAACAGGATATGTTTTCTATCTCGGTTCAACAGCATTCACATAGACCTCAAAGAAACAAACAGTGGTTGCATTGTCAACCTGCGAAGCAGAATATATAGCAGCTTCATCAACTGTTTGTGAAGCAACTTGGCTAAGAAATCTCATGAAAGAATTAGGTCACTCACAAAATAAACCAACCAAAATATTCGTTGATAACAAATCAGCAATAAAACTAGCCAAAAATCCAGTGCAACATAGGAGAAGTAAGCATATTGATACAAGATATCATTTTATTAGGAATCATATAAAGCAAGGTACAATTTACTCGGAGTATTGCAATACGACAGAGCAAGTTGCTGATATATTCATTAAACCTCTAACAGCTAATCGATTCAAAGAGTCAAAAGAGATGCTTGAAATGAAAATAGTTCAAGTTTGAGGGGGCGTGTTCAGAATAACAAACTTGCTATTTTTAATAATTTAAAAATGGTATTTACTTTATTTTTAAAGGTGTATGTTTGCTTTAAATAATAACCATTGATATTTTTTGTAATAGTTTTTATATATAAATGTATCCTCTGCAATTGTAATCGTAAGGAAAAAAATAAAATAAAATTAGTTTAAGAAAAGTTTATTTGGATTGTAACCCATTTATATATTTTTTCTTGTCTAGTCATTATATCAAAAGAGTTTTGGAATTTGTAAATTCCGACTCTAACAAAAACTACTTGTTTTCTAATACGGCCCAATTCTATATCGGTATAAACCGGTTAGAACATGATACTTTTCACTTCATTTTACAAAAACCACAAGATACGTGAACTAATAGAATGCCTGGTTCGCGCACATCAGATCTTCAGTTTAGCACCACTCTGGCGATGCAAGATGCATGATTCGATTTAGAATATAACAACTTAAATGGAATAAAATAAAAAGGGTTTAAGGAGGAGGGACATATAGACTTAGTAGGCTTGCATGCATGTTTAACAGTGGAAGTCGTAATCTTTAACTTCTTCGTTCTTGATCTTCTTTTCTTTAGTCTTAGATTTTCAAGCTCTGAACCTTGAGACTTAAAATTCATCCTTGAGCATGGGAAATTATGCTGCATTTATGAACAACCAACATCACATAATTCTTGTGATGAACGTATCAACTAAGACTTACTTATGCTTTTCCATAAAGCTTCTAGATAGGCAGAGATAAAGGAAATCGGTACAAGGAATAATTTGGGTAAACACCTTGGCCTACCTGTTAAGGAAGGTGGATTCCTAAAATCCCTTCAAAAAGTTAAGAGGAAAGTAGTGTTGTAGGGTAGAAATTATATTTAGGAATATTATAAAAAACAGCAAAAGAGAAAATAGAAAATGAAAAAAAGGAAGACATGTGCTTGCACATGTAAGTAGTTATAGAATATTTTAGAGCTTCTAGTCGCTTTCTTATTAGGCCTTGATGCTATATATTCGTGTATAACTTATTCTAAAAGGTAAGAAGAAAAATATTGTTTCAAAATTATGAATTGGTTTTCTGTATTCGAAAATCCAAATTGCTTGCATTCAAGCAACCCTAGAGCTTGTATTCAAGCTAAGATTTTGATAGATTATCGCATCAATTTTAGTTCATTCTCATTACATTTTTCTTGTTGTATTCCATCATATTTCAATTGGTATCAGAGCAGTACGATCCACCCACTATGGCCGACCAAAATCTAAAGCTTGAAGAATCGATCTAAGTTATCCGTTGGATCTTCGAGGAACATTGGGAAGAACAGGAAAAGAAATTAAAATCGATCATGAAGTCTCAATTGGAAATGATGGAAAAGCAACTAGAACAATTGAAAGAAATTGCAAACTATTTTGATCCATAAAAACCTAGCAATCCATTCATTCTAAACCACCTATAAACTAACCTTCTACTCTCTCATCATGGCGACCATAGTGAAACTACCCATACATCAACCTAGACATCACCACGGGCGGTTTCGAACAGTGAACCACCTCAAACATCCTCGACTGTTCTATACCCGAGAACCACCCCGTCGGAACAGTTACAAACCACCGAAGGACCCGCCGGAACCAGCGGGTCTTAGCGGTTCCACCGATTCCAACCCGCCATATTAAAAAAAAAAAAAAAAAAAAAGAGAAATTCACACACACAGAAATTCACCTACAAAACACCACACAATCACCAAACATCAACAACCCAAAATCAAAATCATGATCGTCACCGGAAAATCGAAACTCCTAAACACTAAACTGAAACTCGAACAGAACAAAACATGAACACAAATCCAAACTCAATACCAAAACGATTCCACTACCGCAAACTTCAATATCCATTTTGACAACCCACGCCAATGCCAAAAAAAATCGAAATCGACTAAACCAAAACGAAAAGTCTAACATGAAATTCACTAAAACAGAAACACGGACCCTTTAACACCAGTTTCTACAATTCACGCTCCACCACTCCTAAAAACCAAACCCAGAACACCACCCTCCCTTCGATGGAATTCAACTACTGAAACCACCGCCAACAACAACTCCAAACATCCACACAAACTGAACAATGGAACAACTTCCCCATGCAGCCGCCATCGCTTCACGCCAAACATCCAAACTTCAACTAAACCAAAATCGAAACAAACATAACCATGGCCTCCGCAACCACCATCTCCACCACCTTGCTCTATAACACGACTAATGCTGCTGTCCGATAGAGGGCAGGTCCATTTTATTATTAAGAAAAAAAAAATTTGGTTCACGATTCACATAGAATTGGAACCGTCAGAATCGGTGGTTCCGTGGAACAACGAACCATCCCGGCTCTGGCGGTTCCGGTTCCGGTTCCGGTTCCGGCTCCACGAAATATGAAATCGTGAACCGGCGATTTTCGATTCGAGGTCCGGAAACCCGAACCATGCCGATGTCTACACCAACCGATATAAAAAAACCCAACAATGAATCCGATAATAAACCCCATCCAAACGGACCACTAAAACCATCATCAACCCATATCCATACACAACCAGTATTACTGACTTAGGCATTACCTCAGAAATGACCAAAAAACCCATTCTCCTCCAAATGTATATTACAAACACAACCCTACCACCATCTTCTCTTAAACCCATCTACTCATATAGGGTTATGTCCAGTAGATCAGCCTCCGACTTTTCGCTCTCAGGGATTCCAACACCGCTTTCAATACGCGAAGTGACATGTTTGTCTGGTGAGTTTGTAAGACAAAAGAGAATATACATGCGTATTGTGAGGGAGTGTATGAATACCAAGCTCTTACGTGGTCTCATCCATTTCTGCTCTCCTGCAAAAACCTTCAAATGTATTGTTCATGGAATGATTTCGCACAATACTAAGTCTGGAGTTGCTGCGCTTGCTCAATTGAAGGCTAATGCTAGGACTAAGTCATTATTTGAAGGGAAATAAATCCAACCCCATATCCAAATTAATAGGTTTAAATACAACAAGTTTTTAAAGATTGCACTTGTTCATATGTACACTTATTGTTCCTCCTCTGAGGATGCACGTCAGCTGTTTGATAGTTTACTTGTGAAGAGTGGGTATACTTATAATGCCCCTTTAAAAGGGAGTGTTGATTTAGGCAGATGGCTGTATGGAGATGTTGTGAAAGCTCTTATAGAGATGAGAGAGTCAAAATTTGAGTGTAATGAGTATAGTTTCTTTCGTTTAGTGAGGAAGTGTAGTGGTTTGTTGTGCTTGAAGGTTGGGTCAAAGGTTAGGATTAAGGTTGGGGTTGAAATGCAACTTAAGTATTTTGGTGATCAGAGGAGGATTGATTTTGTGGTTCAAGATTTTTGGGCTTTGACCTTTTTGAGTGGTGAGGAATATAAATCTTTTGTGAGTGAGTTTGAAGATTGTTTATTTGAGAATACTTATGGTTGTGAGGCTCCTATGAATGGACAATCCAAGACTCGGCTGATTGGTCCCAATTGCCCTGGCATTATTAAACCTGGGGAATGTAAAATTGGCATTATGCCAAGATACATTCACAAACCTGGACGCGTTCGTATCGTTTCTCGATCTGGTACCTTGACCTATGAAGTAGTTTTCCAAATAACTGCAGTTTGTCTCAAGCAGTCCACATGTGTAGGTATTGTTGGGGATTCCTTTAATGGAACAAATTTTGTTGACCACCTTGAGAAGTTTGTTGCGGATCCACAAACACAAGGGATAGTTATAATTGTGGAAATTGGTGGAACTGTCGAAGAGGATGCTGCTGTATTTATTCAAGAAAGTGAGATAGAAAAGTCTTTTTTTTTTTTTTTTTTGGCATTTATTGCCGGACTGACTGCTCCTCCTGGTCAGCGTATGAGTTATGCCGGAGCAATCGTGTCAGGCGGAAAGAGAACAGCTCAAGGCAAAATTAAGACCCTTCGAGAAGCAGGCCTCACTGTTGTAGAGTCTCCTGCCAAAATTGGTACTGCCATACTTGATGTTGCTTGTTTGATTTTGGAGGAGATAAATGTAGATAGGAAGAGCGTGGTATCTTGGACATCAATAATAGCTGAATTAGCAATGCATGGGTTGGGTACGGAAGCAATCAAGAAGTTTAAAGAGATGGAAAAGGCTGGTATTAAGTTGGATAGAGAAAAATGGTCTCTTGTGCAACTGCTAATGTCACTATCTTATATTGGATATGGCTCCTCCAGCTTACAACAAGATTTTGCAAAACTTGATCAACTGGTCAGCTATTTAATCAACAACGAAGACTCTGAGGCTGTGGTGCTACTTTGGCACAGCTCTGGTTGCCAGGATACTGTATATTATATGCGCACTAATGTTGCATGTTCGAGAGTAGTCCGTGCAACCATTTTGCAGGCCCCTGTCAGTGATCGAGAATATAGAGCAACTCTTCCTGAGACAATTACTTTGATTGACTTAGTTGCTACCATGATTAAAGAAGGACAAGGATCCAAGTTCATGCCTAGGGAAGCAGATCCAACAGCCCCATTAACTGCCAATAGATTGTGCAAAGCAGTGGGTGGGGCAGAGAAAGTGGAAATAGAACATGGGAACCATCCATTGTTTAACAGGGTTTCAGAAGCTCTCCAGGCTATTATTGACTTTGTCAAAAGGGAGGGACCTAAAGTCTGGGGTGATATAGAAAATGACGTTTTGTATTTGGTGTGTGAGATGCATGAATAGAGGCATGACAGGGTACTTTTAGATAGCCATGCCAATTTAGAAGATGAGTTTGTTAGTGCGGATAGTGAGGACATGAGAGAGGATGCTATTTTGAGTATTGCCTATGTGTTGTTTAAGACAAGGAATGTTGCTAATCAGGTCTTGAAGAAATGGTACTTGGAGCCTTACCGAATGAGTAAAAGCATGTTGGATACAGGGATAAAAGAGTTAGAGCATGATGCAATGAATAATTTTTATATATCCTTGAGGACAAGGGTTTTTGAAGGATGGGGAATTGTTGTAGGGTAGAAATTATATTTAGGAATATTATAAAAAACAGAAAAAGAGAAAATAGAAAATGAGAAAAAGGAAGACATGTGCTTGCACATGTAAGTAGTTTTAGAATATTCTAGAGTTTTCTAGTCTCTTTCTTATTAGGTCTTGATGTGGCTATATATTCATGTATAACCTATTCTAAAAAGTAAGAAGAAAAGTATTGTTTGAAAATTGTGAATTGGTTTTCTGTATTCGAAAATCTAAATTGCTTGTATTCGCGCAACCCTAGCTTGTATTTGAGCTAAGATTTTGATAGATTGTCGCATCAATTTTAGTTCATTCTCATTACATTTTTCTTGTTGTATTCCACCACACTTCAAGTAGTGGGGTGGAAAACAAGGTTTTTAAGCATGGAGGGCCGGTGGCTAGTGATCACCACAGAGATTGAAAGTGTGGTGAAATATTATGCTCAATCTTGCCTATTCCAAAGAAGATCACAAATGAAATTGAAAAATCTTGCAGAAACATTATATGGGGCTCAACGGAAGAGAAAAAGAGAATTCACTAGGTTGAATGGCGCCGGTTGAAGAAATACAAGGACAAAGGGAGTTTAGTCTACGAAACGAGGCATCGAAGATTAAACTAGCCTAGAGAATAAAAACTCGACGTTTTAGATGGAGTCCTCTCTTACGGAAAAAGCTGGACAAAAGGAGCGATGGTAGACCAAGGAAGAGTGGCTCGTCCCTGACAAAGGCACTTCAGAGAGCCTTCGCCTTCCTTAATCAAGGGGTCGTCCTCTCATGGTAGAGACATTAGGATCTGGATTGACAAATGAAACAAGAACGGCCCACCTAAGAGTTAGATTCGTGGGCATATGAATAGGAATACACACACAATCACACTGCCTAAGATGTGGTCTAGCGTTGGCGTTTGGAACGAGTTCACCATCCAGTATCCCATCGACAGTAGCAGTGCGAATATGTTAGGAAACATCTTCCTAGATGATGAAAGTTCCAATCCTACGGAGCACATTTGGAAGTTTGGTAGAGGGAATGGTGTAGTGGTGAGAAACATTTATGACCATCTCCTATGTAGGACCAAGGAGGAAGATGAAGATTGGGGTTGGATATGGAACACTCTCTGCTACCTTAAAATTCGCACTTTTATCTGGAGAATGCTCCACAACGCCCTGCCCACCAGACATAATCTGGTGAGACGTGGTCTAAACATTGAAGATACATGTCTGTTCTGTGAAGAAGAACCAGAAACAGCTGAACATATCTTGAGAAGCTACGGCGTCTCAAAGGAGTGGTGGTGAGGACTCAACCACTTGTCGGATTTCCAATCCTTTTTCTGGCTTGATCTTTTCTCGTGGATCAAAAGCAATGTCAAAGCAAGCGCACACTTATGTCGCAGCCAGCACACCCCATGGCCCTGTCAGTTCGTCTTGCCCCTTTGGGGCATTTAGCTTGAGAGAAACAGATGAGTACATTCTACTCCACACAACAAGATTGGCGATGCATTGTCAGCAGTATGGCCTCCGAATGGTGGGCTATATAAAAATCAGATATCTGCCTTACCATATGATCCCTTCCACAATTCCTAGTTGAAACCGCCAAAAGGTTGGTTGAAATTCAACTGTGATGTGGCGGTTCGGGCTAGCACAGAAAAGTAGCCATTAGTGGTGTTTGTAGAGACCATCAGGCGAGAATATCCACTAGTTTCTGCAAACAGATGGCCCGGTCATTCCCACTAGAAGCCGAGATCTTGCCCATCTTAGAAACTGCTAACAAGAGCTTGGATAATAACTTTACTCATTTTATTTTTTAAACCAATTCATTATCCACTATTAAGTTGTTGAACAGCACATGACTATCTCCTTTAGCTCCTTTTTTTTAACCTCTTGAATGCTTGCAGGGATTAGCTACTGTACCTAGACGACTCCAAAGTCACCTATGTCCCTAGAGGCTTAAATGTTTTTGCGGAGAGCATCACGAGGGTAGGCCTAAACAGGATCCCCCAACATCTCTAAGACGCAGCAAGTTTTGATTTTTCCTTGTTCTGCTCTTCTTTTTTTTTTTTTTTTCATTTTCGAATAACGTATCCTTATGTGTAGCTATGCAAATGGAGTTTGGCCTAAGAGCTAGCATGTTTAACCCATTTCAAAAATGTGTTAAGGTCAACTTTTTTAAATCCGTTTAAAAGTAGAATAATTTTATCCAGCCTGTTTAATCCGCAAGTCAAAGCGGGCTAGCTCGTGGGTTAAGTGAGTTGGCCTACTAACTCACTTGTAAAATAAATAAATAAATAATTTTAGGAAAAATAACTATTAATATACCATTGTTCCTAAGATTTTTATACTTAAGCTTAAACTTATGTGTTAAATATAGCAGAAAATGACAAATTGATGAACATATTTTAAATGAAATATGATATTCAATAGATTATTTTAAAAAACTTATCATTATATATGATTAATTAAAATATAATGAAATTAATTATTAATATACATATAAAACCTTCTAAAACTTAATTTTTTTTTTATTATATACATCTTGTGTAAACGGATTAAATGGGTTAACTTGGCCTATTTAACCAACAAAGATATAAAAGCAGGTTAAATGGATCGGGTTAAATAGGTTAGGAAATGGGCTGATCCATTTAACCCACAGATCAAAATAAACTAAGTTAACTAAGTTAGAGTTAAAAATTTTTTATTTGTTCACTTACTGGTCAAAATGGGCCAAACTGAGTTGGCCTTAACCTATATGACCTACAGATCAAAATAAACTAAGTTAGAGTTAAAAAATTTTGATTTGTTCACTTACAGGTCAAAATGGGCCAAACTGAGTTGGCCTTAACCTCTATGACCTAGGCCAGAGACTAATAGCTCCAATGAGCCATCATCGCCATCAAGCTGATTCTGTAGAACTTTTTCTTTTTGAATGAATGTTATACTCCACCGAGGGAAAAAAAAAAAATGAAAGCTTCTAGATAGGCGTATTACTTTCAATGGACTACCGAACATATAGATTACTAAGAAGGGTTAGGACTAGTTAGCCAGTTATAATAATCCCTATTCGGATCCAACAAATCAAAACTCTCTAAAAACATATGACATGTTGAATCCAATTTGAATGCTCTCATTAATCCAAATAATTATTTAAAAATATTATTGGGCTTACCCTATATTGATATAGTATAATATTCGTATTTTTACCATTTGCACCACAGATTTTCACTTTTTACCAACTTAAATAAAACTAACGTTTCCTTCCATTTCAACCATCCATACCAACACAAACATTACAGTTTTTGCTGAATTTTGTGTTGTTTTATATTGTTTATTTATTTCATTTTTTGCTTTCCTTTTGAATTAAATGTACCCTTTCATCAACTTCGGACTTGCAACTTTATGTTGGGTTTTCTTTTTACCATCTGAGTAGCCATCATATACAATGGCAAAAAAGGGAAAAAAAATTATATGCAAAATGTATGAGCCTGGTGTCAAAAACTGATCAGTCCTAAAAAGTGAGATGTTCATGTGCATTCTTTCTTTCTTTCTTTTTTTTTCACTATCTTCCTCATGTATATATAAAACCAATCAATTTCTAAGAAGGATTGTTAATCCTTAATTCTTCGAGAAATCCCTCATTAATGGTTGTGAATAACTTTTTTTTTTTTTTTAATCTCATCAACCTTAGTTTAAAGGATCAACTCAATAAGGTCAGGAAATTGAAAACAGATCAGCGAAGAAGAGACAAGGTTTGTAACTTAGAAGATAAGAACACTTGGCTACAAATTATGATGTCGGCCTTGAATCCCTCCTCACTCGTAACTAAGTGCAAAAAAAAGACCTTTCTCGGTGGAGCATGATTGAGATGGTCAATAACTATTAAATGTAATTCATATAAATTTTTTCAAGTTAAAATTTAAAAAAAAAAAAAATCCAAAATCTCCACATGAGATAAGGAAAGCTATGATCAATTAATATGAAAAGCTAGAGAAAGAAAATTTGAGACTTTAATAGAGGTCCTAAAAACATTCACTCACAGGATCCACATATTAGTTGCTAGTCCGTATAACATATTAATCATAATGATATTTTTATCATCCATCTATTCCAAAAATGAATTTAAAGATAATTTGAACAATTTATTACAGCACTCATTGCACGTCCTCCCCAGTTGAGATGAAGTAAAAAAAAAAAAAAAAAAAAAAGAAATCACACCCAAAATTCTTCTTTCTCCATTGCCAAACATTCTCTTGCAATTATTAAATTTCTTAGTGATTTGCCTACAAACACCAACTCTAGTTGCTGCATAAATTACCATTGACATGCCTTTCTTCAATTTCTTGACTTTCTTCCCAATCCTCACCTTGAGTTTACGAAATATGATCCTTATAGATGAATGTCTTTTTGTTATTCTCCGGGAATAATCTTTATCTCCATTCTCCAGCACTTTGTAAACCAAGAACTGTGCTCTTCTATGGATGACATCTTCCTTGTCTTCCTTATCCAACTTTGTGTAAGAAAAATCCCTTTTTGAGAAAGACATTTTTGTTTTCCTTTTTTCCCTCTTTCTCGGGGGATAAGAAAATGTAGGAAAAGATTCAGAATATGAACATTTATGGAGTTGAAGTATGTATAAGGCTCTATATATATACTATGCTGCTCCAAATTTTATGATAATAATATAGTTCAAAAGCTAGCACTAAGATAGTCAACACATCATGATAAGAACCTTCCAAGCAAATTCAAATACCCCATAATCAATTTAGAAATATGTGTCTTAAATTTTCATGGTTGTCAACTATTCATAAATTTTAAAATATATACATACATCTAACTTTATCACTAAATACCTTTATTTATAGTTTTTGACTTTCTAGGGATGGTTTCTTAGTTAGAGGAATGGATTTATATGCATAAGAGAATGATTTCCTAATCGCATTCTCATATCCTATTTATTATCCTTTTTTTTTCCAATGCAAAAGCATACTTTTAGAAGGGGAATATTTTTGTAGATGCACTTACCATTAAAAGTCTATTAAATATTTTTGTATAGCGGTCTATCCTGAATCACATACTTTTAGAACAGGATATAATATATTAAAAAATTTTATATATTAAACTAATCCTATATATTGAAATAGAGTCAACAATCACATAATGCTATTTTTTTCAAGATTCAACTCCAGCGGCTGATCTATAGTTTTAATATAGTTTCACACTGGAAGAAAGTTCAAATTGACGACATATACATAGGTCTATAATGTTTAACACTAGTGGCTATTGGCCAATAAATAATATGAGGCATCATCATGTGACAGTGAGATCCTGAATAGATTCCCCAGGCTGTGAGGAGGAAATAAGAATTCTCCTTGTGGAGTAGCTCTCCATGTACTAGTACGGTTGAAACTTTAACGAAAGTGGATGGCTGTTTTCATAAAGTTAGGTCATGATTTTGAATAGGACCAAAATCATCAAATTCGGGATGAATATACATAAAACATCATAAAATTGGAGGGCCATGTCTTTATTCTGATCAAGGATCAAGATTGTTAATCTCTCGTGATCCTACCTGGCATTAAAACATAAAAAATCGATTAAATTTTGTATGAGATGAATAGAATCAAATACTTGAATTCATATTCTAGGTAGAGTTTACATTTGAATGATTTTACGTTGTTTAAATGGAAGAGGACCTCATAAAATTTTTAATTAATAGAATTGTACTACTTAACTAATTATTTTACTGCTTTCAAGAACCACTTGATTGAATTTCGAAGAGAAACATCTTCAACCTTGAACCCAACTAAATAATGTCACTACTGTCGATAGAAAATATTTGGCCATAGTCTATTAGGTCCAATGCCAACCCGCGAAGCTAGCAGGCCAATGAGATATTTCCTAAGTATTTCAGCCCAAAAGGCCTGTGGTCCATGCCCGACCTTGACCTCTCCCGCAAAGACCTTAGCCACACAATAACCTCGACCTAGTGCTCATACTCCATGAGGATCGCAGTCCGCACAAAGATTGAGGACCTAGTTGACCTTAGTCATAACTCCTCAAACGGAGTCTCATAGTAAGATGGTCTTAATGGTCACAACTCAACACTCAGAGGCTCACAGAGACCTGTTTAATACTCTCATATGCTCGAGGGAACGAAGACCAATCCAACTACCTTCTATGCCCGACACCATTATCCTCCTCGAGTCAAAACTAATAGATTTAGGGATTTGTCATATGGGATGCAAATATTTTGTGTTCCCCCATTCTATTATGATCACCGTCTATAAATAGACCCCCACACTAAAGGTACAAAGGTAACCAATCGAATGAACTCTTTACTACTCCCACTATCTTGTTTCTTCTCTCCTAGAACCCATAGCTAATTTAAGTATTGAAGTGATCGCGCCAGACCACCTCGCGATGCACCACTAATAGTATTCTTATGTTTGCAAGTCTGTGGTGCTTCCTTAACCAACTCTATTGGAGGTCCATCACCTGCAACAAGAATTAATCGAATTCTTTTCTTTTTCTTTTTTTTTTATGGAATTAGAAGATGAAAACAAATAATATCTTAAATTGATATGAAAATATAGGATGCTCAATCATGAAAAGTGGATGCAATATAGTCTCACAAGGACCCACAATTTCATTAATCATGAAATAGATCATGGTTTTCACTAAAGCTAAGCTAGGTATTTGATTTGGTTAACCTAGAAATAGTAAGGACCTCGATTTTATTAATATAATTGTAGACTATACAAAATCATTACAAATGATCTATGTACTAAAGATAGCGTCTAAAAGTAAATAAAAATTTGAATAAAGGTAATTAAAGCAAAAAAAAAAAATCAAAACCTAAAATATCAAAACAAGAAATTAATCAATAGAATTAAAGGCATAAACCCAAGATATGTTGAAAAGGAACCCCAATGTTGCCTTCTACCCTAGCCAGTTCAATTCAAGGGTACTTGATCAACCAAAGCCTTGGGTGAGCTAACCAATGACACTTTGAATCTTTAATTAATCTAAAGGGAGCGACACATCATACAACTTAGTAGGCTGTAGTTGTTTTATAGGTATTATATAGTCCATGGCGTGACCAATGACCCATCTACCATTTTTGAAAAATATTTAGAGAGAGTGAGAGAGAGAATGAGCTAAAATTTTGACATATTATAGTCAAGTTATGTAATTGAATTATGACCCTTAAGATCTTTTTGCTAAAAATTTTTCTTTTTAATTTTATATTACCATTCCTATTAAATCACACTACCTATCAACATAAAAAGACCACTTGGTCCATATATCTATAGTAGTAGGTTGTGACCTATGAAGTAACTATGGCCTTAGGGCGTTTAGCTAAGCCCCTAAGTGATTGATATTTTTCTCCTGAAAATCGCTATCACCATTAACTCAAATGATCTGCCTAATGAAAAAAAAATACACACGGACATTCATGTCTTCCAAAGCAAAATATCTCCTACTTTCTTGCAATAAGAGAGAATGCAGCTTTTCGATAAGCTCCAGAGACGCAGTTGGGGATGAATCCTTTGAATGGTAGTATAATTCTAAACAAATAATAGCTAGGTTCGCCTCTCTGCTGGCCCATCAAAATGAAACTTATGGACATTGGAAGCACGTCTCCATTGGCCTGCCTTATTCTATTAACTTAGAGTAATATTATGACTTGATTAATTACGTTAATCATCATCTTATTAGTCGACAAAGGAAATTATACATCATAGAAAATACACCCTATGATTCTGTCAGATCTGAATATAAGAAATTGCTTTTTAAATGTGTGTGATGCGTTGACATAATATAGGTAAAAAAGATGAAATTTATAATCGAAGTGTATTGGATATGAAATTTCTCCAGTTTCAAATGGTGTATTCGGCCGTGTTCCCCCCTCTTTTTGTTCACATGTGGCATACCATGTATCAGGGAAAAAAAGAGAAAAGAAAAAAGAAAAAAAAGGGTGAAAAATAAATCCAATATGAGTCATGAGAGGAAGAGATAAGGATGAAAACACTCTCTTGATCTGAATTTTAATTATTAATAAATAGATGAGCTTACTTTTAAATTTTTTGAGAACTCAAGTACTAAAATTTTTAAAATTTTATGATTTTTTATAAAGATGAGCGAATATAGGATGGATAAAGTATGTTTCTCTTGTAAAGCATAAGTTTCTAGAGAGTTATTAAAAAAAAGTACAAGTTTCCAAATTTTACATTTCAAAACATTTTCTATGGTGTTTGGTTGCAAGGACTGGACAGAACAATTTTCTTATATCATATTTGGTATCTATGGTACAAAACAAAAAATCGCTTATCTTGTGAATGTGATTTTTGTCCCATAGAATATATGGGACAATTTTTTTAAAATTTATCCTATTCTTTAACATCCTTTTTGTCAAGTTCCATTGCTCATTGGAAAAAACAAATAAAGGACAAGAGTATTTCTTGTTCAGTCCTACAAAAACTAGACAACCAAACACAATTTAGAACCATTGTAGAACCCCTTATAAAACCTGTGGGATATATACGTTATTTCAAAAACACAAATACTATTTAGTTAATTTAGGTTATTAAGACTTGAGGTACATTAAGTTTAATCCAAATTCAATTATGCTTAAAACCTCATCAAATGGATTCAAATGCAAAATCAACTCAATAATCTATTTGAGTGATCCAACCTTGACTCGACTTTAATTGAATCAAACTTATACATATGCCAAATCAAACTATCAGTCTCATCCATTCTCGCTTCTAACTACATATATAACCGTTTTATCTCTTTCTCCAATGTTTCTTCTAAGCCTTGGCTATTTGAAATGTAATACCTGTTAAAGTGATACTATTAAGTGTTGTAGATTTTCCTTGTAGTAAACTAAAAGTACTGAAATATATAGCTCCATTTGTAGCAAAATGAAAACTTTAGAATACAGATAAAACATCACAGCTCAGAAGTGTGGGAAATTTTCAAGTACTTAAACATAATAAGGACCCACATGCCACCGCGGCGTGTAGATACCAAGAATGTGATGTTCTTAGCATTTTATGATTGTATGAGTAATACATGGCTGTCCTTACAATAAACCATCTTCATAAAATATGACATTAATGCGATTTATTAGTTCAATACAGGTTATACTGAGGTGAATTCTGGCTAACTCCAGCTCTGAAGATCCTCGGAACCTTGTACGGTTAGCACTGGCAGACCAGATGAAACTTTTGTGGGTTTAAATAGAGAGTAAAACATTTTTAAGGTTCATAGAGGAAATGAACATTATTTAAAGTAATGCAAATACAAGATAATATCATGCCTTCAATAAAACAATGTTAGATCTTATTGGTATGGCACATTAAAAATACCAAACATCCATCCTCTAAGAATTTTATTCTATATTTAAATGTAAAGTCGCCCTTTATTTGCACTATTTTAATAACATCCATTTTCTTGACACTAATTTAATAAATTTCATTTTTATATTTAGATTACTAAAAAAATTATCATATTTTTCAATACTTATTATTCATAGTCTCTATTTAATTCCACGTACTTTTACACTAATAAGTAATAATACATAAAGATAAGCCACCATCAGTAGGTACTACATACCACATGTAATATTCACGTGATGTGTAACTACTAATGTTATTTTAAAATATCTTATTTTGATAATCATTACTTTAAAAACTGCTTATTATCCCGTTCATGTGTTATTATATGACTAGTAGTTATACATAATATATATATATACATACATGTTGTGTTTTATCACTTGAATTCTTTCTCCGTACATAAGTTTACGTGAATGTTTCATTTGTGAACCCAAATCTCCACCGGCAGTATTAAAAACAAAGTTTTGGGGGACAACATGCGTGATGATTAATAAATAATACCGGAATATTTAATTCCTTGTTCGTTGTACAAAATAGGGAGTGTAGGTGTAGGTTACTAGACAGGGAGGCTGTTGAATGCTGCCAGTGCCCAATGGATCATGGGGTCTGTGGATGGAAAATGCTAGTGTAAATTGGGCTTTTATACATTTTAGCTATAAACTATTATGATACAATTTTACATATTATAAAATATTGGCTATAAAAGTTGACTGGGTTACCATATACCTAAACAGTGTATAATTAAGTTTTCATGAATCTAGTTTATACTAAATTTTTCAGTATAAACATGATAGGTGATTTGAAATTGTCTAATTTTGATATAAGAAAATCAACTTGCACTTTTACAATATTTATGTATCGATGAGTGAAGGGGTGACTATTAATAAATAAAAGAATAATTAGATTGAGAGTGGTTTTATGAAGATAAAAAGTAGATTAATACATGGTCGCCCATGTAAAATAGTAAAATAAAAGAGCCAACAAAAGGGACCATAAAATTTTTCAAGTTTTTATATACAGTTAAAACCTCAAAATATAATGACTAAATATAAACTAGCTCATCGGGTGCCTGATTTTTTGATACGCTGTTGATTGCTGCACTTGATGACCCATTAATCATTGCATAAGTTTTCCTTTTTTCACTGCATGAGATTCGAATAAATTTGATCGTGTATTTAGAGCAGTTTGATCAACAAAGGTTGGTTATATACGTTGAGTACTCACGTGGAAAGGGTAAAAATATTGAATGGATAATACACATCAAATATTTATGTACATGTTGTGTAATTATCAATTATATATTAACATATGGACCTGATAGTGGACAATTTTCAAAACAAGTACCACTCATACAGCTACATGTTATAATCCCATTTATAATTATACACCACGTATGTATATTATACGTGACATGGTAATGAATCCTTTCTTGTAGGAAGGAGTAAAATTAAATGAGATTAATATAGTTTAGAAAAATATAATTAGTCAAATAGAGTCAAACCTCCTCTAGTTGTGTCTAAAACTTTTAATTCTTTTATTATGGATTTACTTTTTAGGATCCAATTATGGAGGGAATATTAACCATTCATATCAAGTCAAAAACAGTAAAATCTACACTTATTCATAAAATTCACAAGAGCAATGATTTTCTTTATCTCACAGGTTATGTATGAGATTTGAACCTGAATACTCTAATCCTATTTGCAAGCCAATAGGTACAAATTCTCCCCCTTATGTAGACAAACCTTCATGATGGATTTTAAAAGACAAGGAGGCAAAAGTTGACTCACTTTTACAAGGAAAGTCTCCATAAATATACGATGAAGACAATGTTAAATCAAATAAAAATGATGGAAACTTGACGCCCCAGCATTCAGCTAAACTAAGGTCATACCTAATAGATTGTGAGCACTTAGCGAATAATCTGATAAAAGTTGACAAGTTTTCAACATTCTAATTGCTTTGTAGTTCATGGCATGGCATGGCAGGCCGCAACAAGACATTTGGCAGCAGGCAACAAAAAGGGGGTGGCGGCGACACCAAGAACAGCGACGGTGACCTTGCAAACTAAGTGTTGATAATGAAGTTAGCCATTTTAGTATTAATCTAGTCTTAGTTATAAAATATTATTTTGTTCTGTTCTAAGGATTCTGTACCATCAATTAAAAAGATAAAAGAAAAAAAAATTGGGCTTTGTCAAGGAAATTTTTACTAGAACCAAACTTACTTGCAATTGCAAGACCAAATGTGTTATTATCAAATTTTTCATTTTCAATACGTTAAAAAATTGCAAATCAAAGGCTACATCTCAAAAATACAAAATATATAAATATATATAGATAGAGAGATAGAGAGCAAGGTTAGGAGATCGACATAAAAAAGAATTTACAAAGACTTGATGCAAAGTCAGTCTTAAAGCACTGCAAAGCTTGTTCATTTTAGAAAGCAGCATTCCCAGTGGAAGACGTTTATACAGCCTCAGACATAAGGCTAGTTTATTTTCCCACCTAGTAGACATCCACGTCCAACCTGAATCGTTGCTTTACAATGGACCAAAACATCTAACCAGCTAGTACCAATACAAATGGATACCTAAATTAAAATATTTAATCAGCTGACCCTCTCCTTCATGTAGTTTCTTCTTCTTTCTGGGTTGCTATACATCGGCAGAATAATTACACACAAGTTTACCTTCAGTGACTAACTTACAGCCAAAGCAGCTTGCCGCTTAACCTACTGATCCTTCAAGCTTCAAGCTCATGAGCTGGTGGACTTCGGACCCAAACTCATCAGGCAGCTCATTGAACACATCACGGCAAAATCCAGATATCATTGCAGCCATGGCTTTCTCATAGTCGATTCCCCTTTGCTGAAAGTAGAATAATTGATCTTCACCAATTTTTGAGGTACTGGCTTCATGTTCTATCCTGGCACTAGGATTCTTCACCTGTCAAAAGAAAATTGGAGTCAGTTGAGCTATAGATGGCATAAGGAACTAGCAAAAGGAAAAAAAAAAAAAAAACAGAGGTTTCTTTATACATTCATGCACATACATTGCAAAGCAGGAAATTGAGACATCAAAGAGTTGAACTTTCCCGATAAAAAAGGCTCAAACTAAATAACAATTATTAAGGATACACAAATAATACTTCACTAATCATCAGAAACTGGTAAAAGTTTTAAAGAAAATTTCATTAAGACGAATTCAGAGGAAAACCCCCTCTGATGGCATACCAAAAAATATTCCAAGAGTGAAATTTTGCTACAAATAATTCTGCTGGTTACGTACCATCTCTACTTCTATGTTTAGTAGCGTATCTTTGTAATATCTACTAACTTCTCAATACAGTCTATCTGTAAATACACAATAGTAATTTATAAAATCTTTTGTTGGGAGAAAAGAGAAGTAATTTATAAAATCTGGTCAGCAACCGCAATTACCCTAGAAAGGCAAAGCATTAACAGCAACGTCAAAAAAGAACACCTTATGTCTAGTAAGAAACAACAAGATGCAGAGCTCAATCTACTAAATTAAACCCAAAAGAGACAGCAAAGTGAAGCTCCCAACCAATATTCACAAATTATGACACTACTGAAATAGATAAAAACAAAATAATAAACCCTTGATAACTCGCCTGGATGTATGGATAGGTGTTTGCAGCAGCAGTGTCTCCGATAAGCATCGAATCACATTGTGAAGAGTTCCGAGCATTTTCAGCTTTTGACAGGACCTGGACAAGTCCCCTATAGCAATTCCTCGAGTGCCCAGCTGAAATACCCTTTGAAATGATTCTACTTCGTGTGTTTTTCCCCTTGTGTATCATCTTTGTTCCCGTGTCTGCCTGCTGATAGTTATTCGTCAGTGCAACAGAATAAAACTCTCCCACAGTCTCATCACCCTCCAGAACCACACTAGGGTACTTCCAAGTAATGGCAGACCCAGTTTCCACCTGTGTCCAAGAAATTTTCGAATGATCTCCAGCACAAACTCCACGCTTCGTAACAAAGTTATAGACACCACCATTCCCTTTCTCATCCCCAGCATACCAATTCTGCACCGTCGAGTACTTAATCTCAGCACCCTCAGCGCAATACAACTCCACAACAGCAGCATGAAGTTGATTGCTGTCATATGATGGTGCTGTACACCCCTCCAAATACTCCACAAAACTTCGATCATCAGCAACAATCAAAGTCCTCTCGAACTGCCCCGTTTCCATTGCATTTATTCTAAAATATGTACTTATTTGCATCGGACACTTGGTATCTTTAGGGATATAACAAAAAGAGCCATCACTAAACACAGCAGAGTTCAAAGCAGCATAATAATTATCATCACTAGGCACTACTCTCCCTAGATACTTCCTAACCAAATCGGGGTACTCCCTAATAGCCTCAGATATCGAACAAAATATAACACCAGCCTTCTGCAAGGTCTCTCTATGAGTAGTTGCAATCGAAACACTGTCGAGAACCGCGTCAACAGCAACATTTGCAAGCCTGTTCCTTTCATTCAAGGGTATCCCCAATCTCTCAAAGTACTTGACCAATTCGGGGTCGGCTTCATCAAGGCTATTCAAGGTAGGCTTTTTCTTAGGAGCTGAATAGTAGCATATATCTTGGAAATCAATTGGAGGGTATCTATTATCAGACCACTTAGGTTCTTTCATCTTAAGGAACTTATCAAAAGCATTCAACCTAAACTCAAGCATCCAATCGGGCTCATCCTTTAACGAAGAAATCAATCTAATAGTCTCTTTCGTAAGCCCTTTCGGTATCGAAAACGAATCGATATCAACATTAAAACCATATTTCTTATTGTAATCACGGAACTGAAGGATTTCCTTGATTTTGTCATCATAGCTAGAAGTAGAAGAAGGCTCTGAGGTTGAAATATTACCTGAATTGAATTGTTTTGGTTCAATTCCTACATCCGCACGAACCCTAAAAGCCCCTCTTTTATGTGGAAAGACTTTGGGTGGTGAAAGCTTGAAACTTTGGAGTTTTGGGGTTGACCCAGATGATAATCTGGGGGGATCTGAAATGGTTTGTGGAGTAAAACGTGAAATTCCATTAGTTAACAGAGAAGCCATGGTTGTAGGGTTAAAGGTATGCTTGATTGAAGAAGACGGATGGAAGAGTTTTGACCTAAATAATTGATTAATTAGTAAAAAGGGGATGATTTTGATATTTTACATAATCAAAATTTTTTGTGTTGAGGAAAATTGAATGAAGAAAAGATGGATTATTTGTGGTGGAGGAGTGGAGAAGAAGAGGGACTTGTGGACAACACACGTATCTTGTGTTGTTTGTCTTCTGGAGAGTTCAAGGTCGGATCAGATTCTTGGCTATGAAAAATAGTTTGGGAAAAGTTTCCAAAGGCATTTAAACTAAATTTTATTTATTAATTTACGATTTTCTCTCTTTTATTGGAAAACTCTATTCTTATTTGTACAGGATATAGATAAATTTGAAGAAACCTACTAATCTTATCAAACTGTTGGATTAGTAAAGCCATAGAATAAAACTGATTTTAAGTATGTAATAATTATGACTATTAAAATTTACCCTTTTTTAATATAAAATTCAAAAAAAAAAAAAGAAGTTATCAATTGAATCTTTCTAATTATATTTTTCTTTTCTATTTAACCATTCAAATTAATAGGAATGGCTAGATATAAGTATACTTTGCTTTTGAATCAGGAGCCAGGCCGAAACCGTCATCAGCAGTTTTAGAACCAAAATCGAACCGAATGGCTGATTCTCCTATTTTTAAGTAATTCTTCCGCCTAAAACTAGTGGACCAATGGTGACAGGCGATTCCATTGAAAAAAAAAAAAAGAAGAAGAAAAAAAAATAGGATAAAAATTTTAAAAAAATAATATGAAATATATAGTTATTAATATTTAGACTATACCATAGTAATAGTAAAATTTATTATCAATTCATAATATTTAATGTGTTATTATCAACAGCACTAATAAATATAACTTAAAATCATATATAATTAGTTTATATAAACTTCTCCTAAAAACAAAAATCATTTTCTTAATAATATACTATTTTTTATTGTATTTTTTTTTTTTACCCTCTCAAATATTTTGCAATCCCATATTATAAAACTTGTTGATGTTTGATATGTTTATATACGAAATAAATGTGCATTCTAAACAAATTTTTTAAAAATTTAGTTGAATAATTTAATACTTTTAGACTTGGCACTTGCTCGAATTCAGTAGGAACTGGATTAGTTGTAGATAGGCTTAAATTATGGTGTTATGAGATCCACAAAATAAAAAACTCGTTAGTGGCTCACCAAACATGGGACCGATGCAGCCACTTCGATACTTAAATTAGTATTTGTCATGTAGAGCTTGCAAATCAATTAGGGAAGATGATTTTATGTAATATTACCTTGATTAGTGGTGATTCAACTATATTTATAGGCGACTGACCTAACGATTATGACCGTCATAGGTAAGTGGGCGAGTGACTGGTTGGAAGACCTGGCAGTTATGCTAGTAATGGGCAAGTAAGGATCATGGTGCATCTATCTCGACTACGTAGGTCGATCCTAACCGAAACATAGCGTACCAGAGTAAAAGTGTCCTGTCCAAGCCATCCGGGTAACATTTCGAATCTATAGGGAGGAAAGTCGACTAGGGCTTCATGGATTTACTCTTATCCAATCCAATGAGAGAATGGGCTCGGCTCAGATAGGCCCAAGGCTAAAGTTAGACTGTCAACGAGGCCTAATAATTATTTTGAGTTTAAAATTTATTTTACTAAAAACTAAATTTTTTTTCTTGGTAAATGAAAAGAAAGCAGTTCCACGTTTTTAAAATTGGAATTGAGAACTACTAATTTTATAAGTTCATGTTCTGGTTCCTCAATTTCAAAACTCGAAACCAGAATCGATTCAGTTTCGGAATCGTGCCTATGTTTAGCACCGGTCTATATTTGCATTTATGATTAAGGTTACTGATGTGCATCTTGATAGATAGTTATATATTTCATTTTTTTTCAAATAAAAAAATTAATAACAAATTGCTAAAGGCCATGTCATATTGCATGAAAAAATTACTAACACAAAGCAAGAGCACATATTTGAAAATCTACTGGCATGGAGTTAAAATGAAATAACAATTTTTTTTATTAAGGATATTTTTAGCGAAAATTTATTGCTTATAAAAGATGAATAGAAATTCTTTACTTACTCTATGTAATATGAAATAGACATTTTTTATAACAAAATTTTTATAAACCAAATAAAAAATAGTTATTGATAATAATAAATACAAAATTTTAAATTCAATCCTATTAACCAAACACAAAATTTTCCACTTCAAAACAGTATATTTGTTGTTAAATAAAGCTTATCACATGCGTGGAGATTAAATATGTCTCTTGAAAAGAAGAGGTCATCATAGCTATCGTAGTCTTATCTCTTGAAAAAATGAGATCGACTGCTTTTAACCAAGTCTCTTCAATAAAAAAAGTTTACATTACTTACTTTTAAGATTAATTTCACCCAAGTAGCATTTGTGCAATTTTTTTTTAAAAAAAAAAATTCCTTATCTCGCTCTATATTCTATTTTCTTAATTTTGTATTTAGTCATCTAAATAAAAGACTTTTGGTTAATTTAAATAGAACATTCCAATCTAAAGCTGCGGATCGCGAGATAATTTCTCATCGAAGGAAATATCAAACATTATGTTTCTTGATATATGAAATCAAATTTGTTAAAACAAATTAAAAAAAAAAGTAAATAAACTAAACTTACTATAAAGAGCACATGTTGAGAAGCAACCACAGTTGTTAAAATCATGATTTTACCCATACGATTCTACGAGTTTATGATTTTAGAAGGTCATTCCGAGTTCACTCGTAAATAGCATCGCTTTTTGATAGAATCTTACGATTTTAACCGAATTCACCTATTATACTTATTCAAGTCAAATAAGCTAAAATATATATAAAAAAAAAAGCTATTATGTTTTACAATCTCATCAATTATTAGGAATAAGGATGTTTTATCTCTCCTATTGTTGTTTCTATTTAGTTTCCTCACTCTCTCCCTATCATTTTTCCTCCCTCCAAAGAAAACCCCTGTTATATATTTATAAAATTCATTCAAGTTATGTTATAGTTGTAAAATTTATAAGAAAACTTGTTTATTTCATTTATATAATTAAGCATTTAATAACTTAAAAATATTAATTTCCTTCGATTTATCACTTATTTCAAACAAAACAATAAAAAATAAATTATTTTTGACTTTATTCGCTCTTTTATATATATGTTATATCATAAATTAAGAGTTATTATGAAAAAAAACTTAATTTCTTAATTTTTTTTATATCCATTATATATTTTCAGTTTTCTACATCTTCTATAAGAATTTTTATAATTTTTCAAAACTATTTTGCAAAGATTATACAAACTTACGTTTTTAAATTTCGATTTTATATTTCTATTTTACTGACCTCCTAACGATTTTATTATTAGAATTGCAAATTTGGCAACTTTGAAAGCAGCTATAGATATTTTATAAATTATATAGCCAAACAGGAAAGCAGTTGACAGAGGGTCCTAAATGAAAATCTCAACCATGGATTGGTATACCTATAAGATTTTTAATAATTAAAAAAATTAAATATACTTATGATCTGTATTAATATAAAATTTAAGATTCTACATGATGGAAATTGGAAACCGAGATGACTCAATCAACACGGGACCCGTGTAATTAAAACGGAACCATAATTAAAACACACCATTTGTTCGAACGCTTTATCGGACGAAATGCTGGTCGAAATCCAACCGTGAAATTAAACCAACAACATTTTTTCCAAGGGATTCATTTTTCTACTTTTTTAATTGAAGCTCGAAATTTTAACTCGAAACCGAAATTTACAAATTAGAGCCCTATACAGGACAGCCGCATACATGTGCATAGATGGCAATTAGAAATTAAACCAAAAAAGGTCGAGAACTTCCATGTTTCTAACTTGGGTTCAGATGTTGATTTCAATTTTGATTTGGGTTTCATGGCGGGAATTACAAATATTCCCCAACTTACCATCCAGAATAAATAATATCTGTGCGTATGCGTATGCGTATGCGTATGCGTATGCACATGTATGCAAGTACTGAATTCTTGTAGGAAACCCAACAATGCACAATATACTCCTCACTAAATGATTGAAATGCCATTAACCCCCCAACAATTACTTCAAGCTCGGTCACGATAGTGCAGCTCAGGAGTAATGTTAAAGCATCACAGCTTTGTTGGTGATTCGCAATCTTGAAGAAACTTGTCGTAAGCGAAAAAAAGAACAACTTCAGCACCAGTAACAGTGTCATGTAGAACCCAATGATGCAAGCTATGAAGAAACACTACTACCAATAACGATGAGCACGAATAACTAGTGCAGACAATAAGAAATAGTACAGCATAAGATCATGTAGCAAAGTAGCCGCCAAGGGTTTATGCTGTGTGCGCACATTCAAAACGGACACACTAAAGACGTTTCACAAATAGGGAATTTAAACAAAACTGCACCTGACAATTCCATACCAATCTAGTACACAAGTAAACTAAGCCTGTGAAAGCTAAGCATCTCAACTGTATCCTACTTGCTGCTGTTGCTGCTGTTGTGGTTGCTGGGGCTGCTGGTAGTTCGGGTATCCAGCATAGCCTCCATAGTACATATTAGCATCCTGGGGGGCAGCACCATATCCGTAATTTTCATATCCTGGTGCATAGCCATAGTATCCCCCATTCCACTGGTTCGCATCAGGCTGAGACTGAAATACAAGTTGCGAATCACAAAAAAGTTGTCAGACTAAAGCTAGATACAATTTATCGGCCTAGGGTATGCACAATTGGTTGGTATAAGATATCAGAATAACCTGTTTGCTTGAAGGACTACGGCCCCATGAGAGCCGAATGTTTTGTCCACCCAGTTGAGTTCCATTCAACATCCGTAATGCTTCCTCCGCACAGCTCCTGATATTAAATGAGGCAGAGTTTAGCTTGAAAAAATCCAGTCACGTTGTCTAATAACTATCAAAATCACACAACTAGAATTTATAAAAGTGCCACATTTACAATCATTGAAGATGTTAATTTCGCAAATCATTTCCTCTAATAAATATAACCAAGGTTTTTTTTTTTTTCCCCCCTTTTTTTCCTGGGAATTACCATCTTTAATTAATTTATCACCCTATCTGACCTGTATTGACTTGTAAAATGATACTAAGATAAGAAAACCCTCACATCATACGGTGAGTCAATACAACTCTCTCTATATATAGAGACTAACATGGTATTCCGTTGTAGGAGAAATTTTCTGGTACTAGCATAAGTTCAGTATTGTTTAAAATCTAAGGTGTGCGTAATTTTAATATTTTTTGGAAAATATCATTGTAATTTATCCAACAAAAAAAGGGGAAAAAAACTTGGGTGTCTAAGAGAGTAAGGAGGTCCGTTTTGTATTTGAACAGACTTGCTTACCTATCAGCGAATTGAACAAAACCACATCTCTTGCCAGGGGGGATCTTCACCTGAACTATCTCACCATATTGACCAAAAACTTGTCTCAAGTGGTCGTCTGTAACATTAGGATCTAAGCCTCCAACAAATACCTAAAATGAAAAATTTTAGTGACACACATATCATAGACATCACATATTAATACAAAAGAGCTCTTACAGTTTTATTATTTGGATCAGTATCGGTTTGAGCTGCCTGATAAGTCTGGTATGATGCTGCATATGGAAAATAAAGCAGATGAACCATACAGATAAAAGGTAATTTCCCCCTTATTTAGTGAGATTAAGTTAGAATAATTCTTTCATGAGGCACAAGCAGAAGGTTAGCTTCGAAAGGTACCTGAACCCTATTGTAAACATAATTATACTTGGGCAAGGCCCAGAGAAAATCATGAAGTGACCTCATGAATACAAAGCACTTAATTGTCGACAATTGAAAAAGGAGACAACTTAACAACCAACCGACCACTTGTCTATCAATAACCCAATGCTTTCACTTTTGCAAATCCCCTCTCCTCCTAGAAGAAAGAGAGCAAAGATTGCCAAAACCCAAAAAGCTCACCAAAAGCAATAATTAAGGAAAGACAATTAGCCACATTGAATGTGGTGGATGTGGTAATCCAATAAAAACCTATCAGCTAAAGAAATAACACTCCAACCAAACTAAATAGCATAAGGACACTTAGCAAAAACAGGGGAATCTCTTAGTACACATGAGCACACCTCAATCATTGTGATGGATTAACAATAATTTGGCTCAGATAAGAGCAGGCCAACATATTACACATAACAAGAAAAATACCCTACCATTAGGTGGACCACCCATCGGAACTGAAGACATTGTTTCCAACAAGGACACAAAAATAGTGGTTATCTCCTAGTAAATGAATAAGATAAATGGAGAATGCTACAGAGAAAAAGTAAATGTACTAGAAACAAAGGAGAGTAAGGTGAGGAATCAAAAATATGGAACCAGCACAATGTAAAGATAAACCTCAAAAATTTGGCTTCCCTACAGAGCATGATCTCACAGAGCATGGATAGCTGTAACAAAAGCTAACTCCCAACTGGCACAAATTTGTCAACAAGAGCCAGAATTTATGTTAAGAGAAACATAAATGAGAGAAATGTAAAAGGTGACACCAACAGGACCACAAAACAAGGTCCCAAGAATATACCCTCCTCACTCTATAGAAAGTAAAAAGAAAGTACTAGAACAGTGAAAAAAATTGTAACAAAAATTGGTACCAGAAGAAATATAAAAAAATCTGAACGGTAGCGAAATTGAAAGAAATTGCGACGAATAAGCTGAAACTGTAGCATAATTGCTACTTGGTACTCAAATAAACAACAATACATAAACAAAACACTGACCTAACTGAGGCCACGCACTAAAGGGTAACCATTTCATCTGAAATCAGTCCCAGGCCCCTATATGATAGAGCCTCTCGACAGCCTGCTTTGAGACAATAGGAGTTCTATAAGTTTTAAAAGCTTAATGATTTTAACTGCATTTATTTGCGCCCAAAAGGTAAAGGAAAGTAACTTTGTAAACTGCTGCTTGCCTCGAAGAACATAACTGACGGACGGAAAAGAAAGACGGGTAACAAATGGATGAACAGAAAAATTATAAGCCACAGAGTAAACTTCATCATCCAAATGAAGCCAAAAGTAAACAACCAGACAAGTTGGTTAATACATAGCCATATCCTCATTCTTATTCGTGTTACTAATAAAATCTACTTATCATGCCATAAAGTTGTACTGCAATATAACCTACCTTTCTGATACTGCTGTCCAGTTGTTTGGATCTTTTTATTTGTAGCAAGTCCTATACGCATTGGTCTGGTGGAAAGAAAAACACCATTCATCTCAGTCATCGCACGCATCTGTTCACTTTCATCTCCAAACTTAACAAACCCATAACCTTTAGTACGACCAGTGAGCCTATCCATCACTACCTTGGCTCCTTTAACAGAGGGATAACGTCCCCTGAACATCTCCTGAAGCATATAGTCGGTGACATCAGAAGCCAGGTCACCAACAAATATTGTATAGTCAGGGGCATCATCTGCGCGCCTCTCTCCTGCACTAGCCCAGTTCAACCTATAACTTTGCCCTCCATTTGGCATGATGGCACCATTATATGTCTGCAAAACTCTTTCAGCTGCTGCACGGGTGAAAAACTCAATGAACCCATAACCTTCTGACTGCATGGTTTGCTTGTTTCTAATAACCTTAACAGAAGCAACCTGCACAAGTACAGAACTGCAAATTAAAATAAGAAAAAAAAAACAATAAAAAAAGGCTTTTAGATGGTCATCTCCCTTCATCTTCTTCTCAACTAATTTATGCATGCATAAAGGACTCAGAAAGTAGCCATATGGTCCATACACATCAAACATTGTGAAAAAGTCTTTGCTTTTCCATTTTTTTAATACTTCTCTTTTACATAAAGCAAAGATTGCTCCATGCATCTGCTAAAAAGACAGTTTTGATCATTCCAAAGCATCTAAATTAGATGTAGGTCTCTCAAAATAAGTGTAATGTAGACAAAAGCCGCTTTAGATGCAGAGAAATCATAAAAAGTAAGTTGTAATCAAGTACTTGTGAGGCACTTAATAAAAAAACTTGCCGAACCAACATGGTGGTGCGTTATTGCCATGAATTAACATGCCAATAATATATTAATAATTGAAACCAAGTACAATCATCACAATAATAACATCACATATATTCCAATTGAATCAGGTGCCTTTCGGCCTCTTATTTAGTTTAATCCACAGAATCCAATTAGGGAACTAATAGCATAATTCTACGGGAACAACAATTTATACTTTGAGTACTTCAATTCAATCAGATTTCGGAGATTCGTTATTCAAGGATTATATATACACACAGTGCCAACAAGTAGACAAGAATTCAATCTTATCTGCCGAAAACAATCCAACGCAAACCTTAAATCCAAATCACAACCTTACTTACAACCAAAAACAACAAAAGCAAACCCTAAAAGTTATAATACTCAAATAAAAAGAAAAAAACCTTAAATTCTATACACCAAATAAAGCCATAGCCAGATCTTAATCTAGCAATAAGAATCTCAACAACACAATCACCAAACAGAATAAAACAGCCAAAACAGATAAATAAAAATTATCGAAACCCAACAAAATTGAATCTTTAAATCAATCGAACCTCTCCGGTGGGCGCAAAACACGTAGCGAGATAATTCTCATCCATCCAGTACTGCAAATCACCGATCCAAAGCGTACGGACCTCATCGGTCTGACCCGGTTGGACCATCGACTGAGCAGCCACCATGGGCTGTTGCATGGGTGGTTGCTGAGGCCACATCTGGGGGGGTTGGTGGGGTTGAGCCGCCGGAGGCATAACCATGGAGTATTGAGGGTTTTGTTGTTGGTATTGGTATTGTTGTTGTTGAGGGTCTAATGGGGTACAGTTGGGGGTGGTGCCATACCTGCTGGAGCTGGCTGTTGCATCATGGTTATGGTTAGGGTTAGGGTTTGGGTGGTGCTGTGCAAAGATAGGTCGATGGGGAGAGAGGGGGAAAGAAAGATTTTTGGGGGTTTATATATGGAGAGAGGATGGGATGGGCTGGATGGATTGAGCCAACAAAGGGGTGAGGCGTGGCTTTGGAGGATTTATTAATTTTTTGTTTGATGGAAGTAAGTTTGCATATATTTATTGTTATAATTTATTGAAGTTGTCAAATGTGTAACACTTTGTTTAAAAGTTACATTGTTAACATTACTAATTACACATTCTCTATAATCACAAATCAAATTCGATATAAATTCAATGTATTATGGGCGAAATATTTTTTTTTCCTCTTCATCCGGCATAAACTTAATCTTATATATACCTATTATACAAAAATAAAAATTATAAGTACCATCATCGCCAAAAAAAAATTATAAGTACCATTATAAAATAAAAGGTTAAACATGCCATATTCATATAAAAAGAAAAATCACATGTTTAAACATGCAATTTTGCAATATGTGATTTTATTTTTTGTATGAATATCATATGTCATATATGTTATTTTTCTTATGAATATCATATGCTCAACATGTGATTTTGTGAAGTATCTAATTCTTATATCGCATGTATTGTTTGCGATTTATTTGTAATATCGTATCTTTAAAATACGTTTTTACATTGATATTTACATAATTAAATTTATATGATTTGTATTTAGATAATTTCAATTTGTAGGATTGGTAGACATCCATTATCACTTATTTATTTATTAAATTTTTCAAGGTTGGCTCCATATGTATTTTATGTAATAAGGGTCCAAGTGAATCATATTGCTTATGAGTCACTCAAATTAAAATTTAATGTTTATTCGATTTAATTTAATAATGGTTGAGTATGAATATAAACTAGTTGAGTAATTTATCAAGTGGAGTTTGAATTTCATAATATTTTATAAGATTAGTTGAAAGCCTAAACTCAAGTCATGCAGACATGTTAATCAAGGTAAGTCATATTTGAATAAAAGTATATGATTATGACATTATAATATCGCTCATTAAGATTCATGGGCAATGCCAATTAATATTAAAGAATAGGCGTATCTCTCTACTCAAAACGAAAATGGTTAAGTATCAATTTCGACATAAGATGTTTAGCATGGCATTGTAGTTTTACATAACCATTAGGCATAAAAGTCCTTCTTATGGAGATTAGGACCAAGAGATGCAGCTGACCATGGCAATTAAGTGAAACATGAACATAAACGTATCTAGCTTAAATAGCTTAGCTAGGCTTATGGACTAAAAAAAAAAAAAAAAGATCATTTTTATGGGTGTTTTGAATATGTTTGCTTTTGTTTAAATGAATGTTCTTAAATAAATAAATAAAAACTAAAAGTTTGCAACACTATCAATGTTTGAGTCACCTTGTGTGTACAATTTTCTATTGATTATCTCAGCATGAATTAAAAATAAATAAAAGCAAGAGGCATGGCAAACAAACTTAACTAGATTGAACCTCTATTAAATGAAAACTTTAAAATTCAAAATTTTTTTGAAATACATATCATTTTAAACATATCAAGCTTAAACGAGTTTAACCTTTTCAAATTCAAGCTCAAAATTTAAGCTTGATTGAATTTTGAACTTAAAGTCTAAAAGTTTGAATCAAATTTGAATTCAAACTCAATATGTATCATCTCAACTCAACAATTCTCAACCGTAAGGCCACATGAATATTAATGGTGGACAATGGAGACTCAACTTATTGAGTTAGAGGTGGGCATACGGGTTGAACTAGACTAGCCTGCTTTAGCGAATGGGTTAGACGAGTCAAAGTAAATTTATTTTATTTTATTTTTTTATGTTAATTTGTGTGGAAGCTAAAATAATTAAGTATTTTAGGGTTATATATACATATATATACAAAATTACTTTTATTGTTAAAGCCTGTTTGGATCATCTTTTTGGCATCTTTTTCAAACTAAACAAATACTGAATCGATACAAATATGATATCGAAGAAAAACCAACAGTTCTACTCATAAATTGACTAAACCGAACCAATACCGATACCGATATTGATATAATACTGATAAAAATTTGATAATCCAAACAGGCCCTAATTACTTGTATATAAAAACAAGTTTTTAAATAATTTATTGAATATCATATTATAATTAAACCGATAAATATATACTTAAAAAGAATATTATAATGCATGTAGTGTATATATTAATACATCCTTCTTCATAATATATGATAAATGATCACTAATGTGTTATTATATTAATTTTTTAATTTAAAATTTTAGTTGGTTCTTAAACTTTTTTTTTCTGTATAATTTTAGCCAGTAGGTAGCTAGCCTAACCTAGCTAAACGAGCCAATTTTAGTCAACCTTAATCGGTTTCTAAAATGGGTTAAACCGATTAGCCTGTTTGTTGAGCTTTAGCTATGATATTATAGCTAACCGATGGAAATTCACTTTCCATTAATACAACCCACATGGATCTTGGATATAAGATATTTCCACTTTCTTAATCTTTCCATAGTAAAGAGAGAAATATTTTTATAAAGGAATAAGATTTGGGACAAAATGAAACGTATGCATAGGAAGCAGGTTTTAATGAAAAAAGTAAGCAATTGAAAGATCAATTGAAATATCAACTTATTTTAAAAAAAAAAAAAAAATCTACTGGGTATGTACAAGAATTACTAAATATGCAAATCGTTACTTTCTTAATGAATTACATATATGGTGGTAGCTGGTGGAAAAAGATACAATTGTGAAATTGGGGTAGTTGGGAAGGTCGTATGTACAAGGAGTTATGGATCTCTTCTTTTTTTATTTTTCTATTTTTTTTTCCTTTTGGCAGTAAAAAACTGTGGATTTCATTATTTTGATATTGTTGCATTCATGGATATATTTTGCTCTTCTTTTATGTTTTCTAGTTTTGGGGAAAAAATTGAATTAAAGTTACTTTAGTCAACATCATTATAGATTAATGCTATGAGCATGGATCTTTCAATATGATAGATCAAATTCAATATGTTATACCGAATTGTACCATGTAAAGTAGTTAAAAAAGAAAAAGAAAATAAGTGTTATTTTAGAATTATATCCATGGAGATGGACAAATATAATTATTATTTAACAGTTGCTGCAATTAATCATAGAAGCGATATAAACTTCTTCTTTTTTTTTATGTCATTAAGAGAGCAATTTTGTTTAAAAAGTTTTATATTATTATATACAAAATCCTTAACCAATATCATTTTTTGTACCCACATAGCAAGTTCTTTTGTGAACAAATAAAATGTTATTAGAATATCTTTTGTTTGATCTAACAAATGCATCTGTAATTCACTTTAGCAGTTGTATGTATTTTTCTTAAAAATACATATGTTAATACCGATTATGCATGAATTATTTTCTCGACTCATGATCATCTATGTTGTTAATTAAATAATTGTTTTATATTTGAAATTTTGACATATCATTATATTTAATATTTCTACACGCTTTGTGGATGTATTCTCACTTGTATTTTATATGCTAATTTGTTTTCTTTAAAAGGATTTTGACATTATATATATTTTATGCGTTTATTTATTTCAATCCTTTACGGCGTGTTGACTTTGCTGTAACAGAATTCACTAGTTTTATTCTCTACTGCCGAATGGCCATGTTTAATTCCAATTAAGGTCTTTAGCTTAATAATAATTTCATACGTAATTCCTGTAATGGAAAAATAATGCAGTTCAGTGCTTTTTTCCCCCTAAAAATACCCTTATTAAAATTAAAAAATGACAAACTTTATCCATTGTACAAAACACAAGATTAAGAGTTGCCAATTTGACTCACAAAATAATCTAATTATAATTGATTGCAATCAACAGCTAATTAGGAAATCAATTTAGAGTTTCAATCTCGGAAAAGATATATTCTCAAAGAAATTTGAAAAAACTTATAATAATTTTGAATAATTGTCTATTTGATATGAAAAGAACCCTCTTAGTAATTTATTAACCTAATAAGTGTAATATCATATCATAAGAATAAAACATGCTTGAAACAGATTTTAAAAAAAAATCTTCGATCAGATCTATGATATAGCATTAAACCACAATTGGATAAAAAGTAACACCTCAAGTTTCTATTCAAAAAGTATTTAAATCATGAATGAATGCTCAATTTTTTGCACATGAAAGTCTTCTATCTTTAGAAGCCTTAAGACCTTTGATGAAGGGTCCAAACCCTTTCTGTCAATAAAATCCTAGAGCTAACTATGGTTCTCCAAACTCCATCTCACCTCTATACATCTCCATTCCTGTGCATACTCGAGCCTTTGAATTAATTTATAAAACAAGTTCTTATCAGAATGTATTTCTAATACCTAGTTTTTGTTACTAGCACCAAGAAAGCTACCATCCAAACAGTAAAAAAAGAACTTAACCAATTTTTTTTTTTTTTTTTTTTGCTTTCCTTTGAGGATGCTAAGAGAACAAAGAAACTGGAGAATAGTAGCATTACCCCTCACCTTAGTAGGTTAAGGTTAATTTCACTAACAATATCTTAACTTTTTACTTATAACAGAATTGTGCCTAAAGAAAATTTTTGCTTACAAAAATATCTAAACTTTTTAAATTTTGCATCCAATATACCTTTAGTAAAAATCCTAGCAATTCTCAAATGAGATGCTGACGTGGACAACTTCACTCTTAGCATGCACGTCATCTTCTCTCTCTCTCTCCCTCTCTCTCTCTCTCTCTCTCTCTATATATATATATATATATATATATATCTTAACAAAAAAATCCTTTTTGTTATAAAATCGGATAACACAAACCATTAAATTTTTCTTCTCTTCCTTTTTATTTACTTTTCTCCCTCTCTAGAAGACATTGTCGGCAACCCACACATATACTCTCTCTCTAATTTAAAGAGATCTTAAGCACTCATGTTAGCCACCAAAATCACCTCTAACAAACTCCTCTGTTCATCATCAACGCAAAAGAATCAATTTTTTCCTTCAAAACCACTCTATACCAACTTTTTCCTTCAAAGCCACTCCATACCACCACTTTAGTCATGCATAACCTCTATTGCCACTCTAGAGATCACTAAACCCAAAAATAGTCAAGACCCAAATCTAGACCTACCCCTACCCAAACCAATACCGAGACCTACGTCAAAATACTCAACCCCAACACTACTTGCAACCATCATCCGCCATCTATACAGAAACCCAAACACAACCACATACCCTAAACCAGGCCAAACCACCAACCACACTTTGAGATGGACTAATGCCATTCAAGAGTAGGATAAAACCCACAAAGACAATAAATCAACACCTCCCCAAACCATACATGGGTTAAGCTCGAGTGAAATTAGGCATGCAAAGCAACTAGAACTCAACAAGTCACATAAGTCGGATCTAGGATTGCGAATGTAGGTTGGAGCTTGGTAAGTGGTGGAGGTGGTCTTGATGGAGTCGGAGATGGAGTGAAGTGATGGTACTAGTTGAGTTTGAACTCATGCAACAACAGCTATAAAGCTGATGGGTTTGATGACTTGGCTTGGTACAGTTCACATTTGGTACATATATGCTTTTGTTTCTCTATTACAAACCATGTACGAGGAAAAGAACAACCAGGTATCAACTCAATAAATTATAGTTGATAATAATAACTTATTATAGTTATAGTAGTTTATAGTAATAGAAATTGTAACAACATTTGTACAAACCAAGCATTATAAATAAGAAACAAAAAGAAGAAAAGAGGTCCCAATAGAACTCATTTCAAGACATCACAATGGTGTGATTGTAAGAGCTCTGGCATAGCTCAAACATTGCCAAACCATTATCATCTTCTTGAGTTTCTATGTGAGAAGTACCTTGCAAAATAATAAAGAAACACTTGTTAGAAATCAATACATCATAGTGTAAAAATCATAAATAGATCTAAGGATTAGATAATACCATTGAGAGAAGAGGACAAGAGTATAATAGAGTATTTTGGAGAGGTGACAATAGGAACGAAGTAGGGTTAATGTTAGACAAAGGGCTGAGCTGTGTTTGTTTAGTGGGTCATGTCTAACATTTTGTGCTCTCATCTTCTTGAGCGAATCTTGGAGATTCTTGATTTGATCTTGCTTGTTCTTAGTGCTTGGTTTTTTGTTCTTGTAGAATCAACTTGCACTCATAACAAGTTAGTAGATGAAAAGATTAAAATGATGCAACAAAATGTTAATATGAATTTGGACAAGAACCTGGTCGTCTTCTTAGATGAGCTTAAGACATATATCGCTAGTAGCGTGTCAAATTTTAGGAACCAAACTCAATAAACATTATCACAACAAATTTCAATTGGAGATGAGTCATCACATTCCATTTTCAATCAGAAGCCTTCATTTTCATTAGTGGATCAACATCAAAAAATGCAACAACATTAGAGTATCCAACAACGTTAGATTTAACTTCATAATCATCGGAATCAATCTCAACATCATCAGAAGCCACATGATTAGATAAGTCAGCAAAATTCATCATCATTAGACTCTCAATTTCAATTTCCATCTTCGGAATTAGAAGGTATCCATGCAATATGAAATAACCTAGACACCAATAATAAGAAATCAAAATCAGATAAAATCAATGAAATCTAATTGGGGTCATGCATAAGTTTAAATGGCAACAATTTTTTAAAATTCCCAAATTTGTCTCAAACAAAAACCTAGATTCATAAAATTTGAAAATAATTCAAATATCAAAATAAAGTGAATTAGAAATCAATAATAGTTCTTTGAAAGAAATAATTACAAGAAAATCAAAACAATGTTGTCAAAGGATATGATTTTAGAAAATTATGATTTTACCCTAAATCGGGAACTTACGTGAATTAAAAAAAATTCAAAAGTCGTAAATAAATTAGACTTGGCCGATATATTTGTTAGTGATTGTGCCCTAAGCCAATTACTAAGTATTGTTATTTCATGTGTATTTTAATTTAGAGGCATTTTTATTATAAAGTTTGGATGTTTACTTTATAATAGAATTCATGAATAATCTATATATTCTTAGATTCTCATTATTATGAAATGATGGTGAATTAAATCCAATATGAGTCTTATTTGATGATCATGAGATGTTTATGTGTATAGAGATACAGATAAAACTCATAAGTATATATTGGAGATCTATATATATTGGATTGACCTCGCTATGAGATCACTACATGGACCAAAGTCATAAGTGATTCTCATAATAGCAATGTCGATACATCCTTAGACCTAAAATCACCATAAATTTCAACATGAGTAACATTATGTTTCGACTGAATCAAACATTGTTCTTAACCGAATAATTATAAAGGTTTTAATTGAGCATAATATAAATCATGTAAAGGAGGTTGAGTAATTAAGATGAGATTTGTCCCTCTCTTTATGAGAGAGATATCTTTGGGCCCCTCAACTAGTGAGACTAACAAATGCATGGTCGTGCTCAAATGAATTAATAGTGTCATCGATTTCATTTGTTTTATCAGTTCACTTAAAGATCAAGAAACAACAAGATTGAATAATATAAGGGTGACATTATCCATGTCTTATATTCAATCTAGATATCTCGAGACAAAAAGGATGATGACATAAGTTATAGAACAGGTAAAATTGAATCGCCAATCTTCATTTAACTTAGGTAAAGACAATGTCTTGCTAGATGCCGCTTATGTTTTGTTTACTAAAAAATAGTTTTCAAGTTAACCGCCAATATCAAAGGAACCTATAGGGTCACACATAAAAGAATAAGCAAAAAAGCAACATGGATTTAATTTTAAAGTCCAGCAGGAAGAATAAATAAATAAATTATTATTATGAATAATAATTTAATTATTTTAAAAGAATTATTATCATGTCCAGCCCTAATAAGATTAGGGACATTAATGTCAGTAAAAGTACTGACATATTATAAATATGAGTGATAGGGTCTCTTTAAGGTTATGATTTTTTATTGTCACATTAGACGGTAGAGAAAATTTGTAACCCTAACAGAGAGAAAAACACAAGAGAGAAAAAAAAAACTCGATTCTTCCTGATCAATCTAGAAGCTTTCTAGATTGCGCTAGCACGCAAAAGTGATTCCTTTTGGGTGTGCTTATTCAAATGGACTATGTAGAGGGCATAACAAAATACCTAACTACATGGTAGTGGTCTAGGGAACGCAATTGCTAGAGCACGGGAGAATGAAGAGTAATGATTTCAGTGGTGTCTTGTAGATCTGGATTACAAGCGATTGAATATAAATCTCTAGATAGGAAATTGCAAGGTATTTTTTCGGATTCAATCCTATTGGTACCTAATTTAATCAAAACACATGGATTCCATTTTAGGGTTTTGAATTTTCCGCTGCATAATTTTTATTTTAAATTCGCTCGAAACCCTACAATATTTTAAATCATGATTAACTCAATGAGTGAATTACAAACCCTAAACTATTTAAAACAAGCTAAGTTTCTTATACGCATAAGATTTAGACGCACAAAATCATACCATGTGGCACAACCCTAAAAAGGGATCATTTTCCCTTGTCTAAAACCCTAATTCTATCCTTTTCTTCTGCTATATAAATGCTTCTTTTCTATCTCCTCCCTTTTGAAAGCCCCCAAAACCCTAAGGTAAAGTTCTCTAAAATCCTAACTCCTTCTTAATGTTAAATAAATGAAATTAGCAAAAGTTCAACACTAATTAGCTGATATGGTATCTTTACATGAGGAAAAGTGGAGAGGATGAAGTAGTGTTAGAAGAGGAAGTAGACCCATCATCACACGAAAATTCTTGTTAAGGTAAGCATGAGATCTTAAGACATCACAAAGTGAGTATCTTGGTATTTCAAGCATGAAAACTGATTGGGATGAGTTAATACATGTTTGAGGTGTCAAGAAATCAAGTTTTGGAGTGATTTTGAAGTCTTGAATCCCTTTACCAACTAATGCAAGTGAAAACTATTATTTGGAATGAGATAAGACATCAAAACTAACTTATTTTCATGAGATTATAGCGGTTTTGAAGTTGAGTCTATTGCAGTAGTAATAAATGGTGTTTTGGGGTTGAAATTTTGTTGTAAGTTGATGTTAGCAAGGTAAAATGATGAAATTTTGCAAAGGAACTGTGGTAAAAATGGATGTTGCTGTCAAAACTTGATGATTTAGGCTTTGAACTTGGATTAATCATGTTTTAGCATGCTCGGAATGAATGTAGTTGAAACTAGGCATAAACACGATCATCTAATACTCTTAAGATCATCAAAAATTGTCCTAAAAGCATGTTTTGACAAAAACGACAAGTTTGATCACAAAACACACAAATCCCAGAATAGCACAATGGGGAATATGATGTTGTGTTTCACCTCTTGCTTTTCTCTGTCCAAAAATATGAAGAATAACATGAACCTAGAAAAAGTACGACAGAAACATGAGGATATGCTTCCCACTGTGCCTATTGCTGTACCAAAAACTCGAAGAAGCGATGAGGAACATGGGGGATACATGATGTCGTGTTTCCCTCATGCTTCTCTCTGCTCCCAAAAACCATGAGAAGCACTGATTTACATGAGGTGAACACGGTGCCGTATTTCCCACCGTGCTTCCTACCAGAGTGCTCGGTTGAAGAAGAAACACGACCAATCTTTTTGGTCATGCTTTGAAGCACGAAGTGATGCACATCCCTATGCATCAGCTATGCTTCCCCTGTTTTCTTTTATTTTCTTCTTGAATTTAAGCAAAACTTGATCCAATCTTCTTCTTAGACTTAATAAACCTTCTAAGCATGATCTCAGGGTAGAATGACAAAGTTAATACAACTTAGATATACTAAACAAAATAAGGAATTAGAGATAGTTAATCATAAACTGATTTTAACTTCAATTATGAACAATTATTGGACTTCTAACTTGGAAACGAATAACAAGCTTAGGTTGACTAATAGGTATGTAGTAATTGCGTGTTACTTGTTATGATAATTTTAATAACTAGACTAAGAATTTAAATTCGGATTAATTGAGTGTCGGTTGCTGCTTAGTCACTTACTCCAGGAATGGCACCCTTAGGCTGGGTTGCGAGTCCGACGGCAACTTTGGGATGATGTGGTAGTTTAGGCGCTTAGCCCCCATGGTGCGTGGTTGGGCTCGGCAGGTAGGCAATAAGGAATTTCCAAGATCAAATGGCTAACTAAGAGTAGGTACAAATTTGTAACGAGTTATATGATGTTATGGGACCTTATGTAAAGAGTTACAATGGACCGTAGTCTTTAGTGGTAACCCATGAGGAGATAACCTGGACGAGACTACTATTTCCCTCTTTTCTTTTCTAGTAAGTACTAGGGACTTGTTGAACCCCCCTCTTCGGTGCATAATCCACTGAGAGAAGCCCACCCCTTTTGTTTGGCAGGAGTCATGAGTACTCTTGTGTGTTTGGTATTTCTGAGATGCTGAAAATGCCTTGTTTATGGACTTTAATTTAAATACCCTAAACTGTGGTTGCTGCATTAGATAAGAAGTGTGTGACATGTGGTGTGTGCTTGTATTACTGTGTACTGGGCTTCGCAACTCATTTTATTAACCTTTTCAGGTCTTGCTGATGAACCGATAGGAATAAGAGCTATGTGGGGTAAACCAATTAGATGACGTTGTACGAGATATGGACTTGATAAGTTTTTCATGAAATGAATTGTTATAATCATTTTATATCATACTTTGACGATTGTAACCAACTATTTGTCAAGCATTTTCATTTGACTTAATGTGGGCCTTTGAGTTCCAAAAGTCTATTAATCAAATTATACTCATTTGATCGGCCCTATGGGCAATATTTGTAAATCGATATTTGTGGACCCTTTTTTTTTTCAAACAACTTAAATTTACAGGTTTCGATGAACCCAAACCATGGGAAAACAGACGACACTCTATCAATTTTTTTTTATTTACAGAATTTAATAACGATTTCTTAAATTAAAACTTAATTAGAAACTCACTCAATAACGAAATGCTTTATATATATCACTTGGAGGCAATGTGCACGGCAAAACTACCAAGCCTTTGATCACCTTAAGGGCTTAGTCATATTCATAATAGTAAGTGATCTTGATTTCTCTTTATAATTTGTTAATTTTAGATTAAACCAATTAATATTAAATCAAGATTATTACACCTCAATTAAGGATTCTTATTCTCCATCAATTTCCACATCATTGATCAAGATAATAGAAGATGAAATTTAACGATTTGATGATTTTGATCTTATTTCTTAAATATTAACATTATGTTTGGCTAACTTTTTGAAATAGGAAATCAAATGAAAGAAATGAATGAAAATTGAAATCAAGGTAAATGAAAATAAGTAGAATGTTTGTTTCATGTTTGGTAAATGATGAAGGCAATGAAAGGAAATGAAGAGAAATATAGTTAGTAATTAACAAAATTACCTTTATATTATTTTTATAAAATATTAGTTAAAGAAGATAAATAAGGGTATCTAAGTCATTTTCTTTACTTTCCCTTGATTTCTCTTGCTTTCATCCCATTTTTAGAGGGAAATATACACAGCTTATTTTTCATTTGATTTCTCTTTAAATTACTTCATTTCTCACCCATTAAACATACCCAAACACACACATTTCATCCCATTTCTCTCCATTTCTTTCCCTTTCCTATGATTTTGGGCCTTCCAAACACAATGAAAAAGGTCGAATACTTCTTGGAATATTAACATATAAATGAAGCATATTTTCCTAAACTAGCATCATTTGCTATGCAAAATTCAACAACTTTATGGTATAAATGCATGGATCAATTCAATCAATTTAAATATTAGAATCATTTTGTTAAAGCAATAATGATCCAATTTGGGCCTTTTGGTTATGATTGGAAGAAAGAAAGATTTTATGTTGTAGACAATACAGATAAACAGATTGAATATGATAGGAAAATGGGTATAGCTACAGTCATAAATCAAAATAATATGATGCATGAAATTTCAGAGAAGCATATCTGTGCGTATGAAGAATCTATAAATGTACAAGATACTTCAAGAAATGAACCTACAAAGAAGGTTACAAATCCAAAAAAAGAACTAAAATGTTCAGCAAATAAGTTTGATTTAACTAAGGATATCATTCCAATTAGAGATGACTCAGTGTTGAGGAAAAAGGTTGTAATGTCTAAGGTGGTCAATGAGCAATAAAGTGATATTCTATTGGCGCCCCAACCCAAGATGACTGGTTATAATTAATACATTTAGCTGAGATAAATTTTTTTTTCATCATATATTACTTAGATTTCACAATCATATGGTTATTTCTTAAATTTGATGAGTTGGCTCAGGAGGATTTTGTTCATCAAAGTACAATTATCGTTAGCAATTTTGCTTTTAAGGACAAATTAGGTGGCCATCGTTTACAATGTCCTATCCTCTCATCATTACCACTATTAGAATACAACATTTGGAATGTGACTTGGATATTTAGTGCCACGAACCCACAAGAAGCAAACACCTTATAAAGAAGGGTAAAAGTGCCATTTGATATATTATAAGAGGGTTTTAGCTATGAATTTCCATCTTCAATTACACTTCTACCATTTGAAAAAACAAACAACTTTACTTTATAGTGGTTAAACAAACAACTTTACTTTATAGTGGACCATAAAACCCTCTTATAATATATCAAATGACACTTTTACCCTCCTTTATAAATTATTTATCCATTTGACAAAACAAACAACTATACTTTAGTTTGTTGAGGCCTTACGTTCTTTAGCAATTTCGAGATTGAGATGGATCGAGCTGCTACTTCTATAGGCTGTCGAGTGGTCATAGGACGATATTTCTCTATCAACACACATCATTGCTTGAACTCCTTTGCATTAGTTCTCATTGTTGGCCAAAAGTAGCTAGCTCATACAACCCGAGTGTGCAATGACAGGCTTTGACATGATTGCTACATTCACAGGTATGGAGCTCTTCGAGAACTCGTTGTCCATCTTGGGGTTGTAAACATCAGAGAAGGGGGAAGTTGAAACCCCTTTTATACAAGATGGCATTGATAAGGGTATAATTGGCTGCTTTGTACATCAATCTTTTGGTTTCCACCTTGTCCGAGGGAAGAGTGTCATCTTTGAGGTAGTTTTCTATCGACGTCATCCAACTTAGAGGCAGGGCTTCATTCTGTAGGTCTAGGACCTTATGGGGTCGTATTGATGTAGACTTTTTAAGCAAGAACTTGATGAACATCCTTTCTTTAACCTTCCCCAGGTCGAGGGTTATCATGCATGCAAGCTTTCAAAGCCTATGGCTTCGACATTGTCGGTTCTCGATATCTTGATTATGTCTTACGAGGGTAGTCCCTGGTAAGAGATCGAACTGCTTCTAAGTATTCTACCATTTCTTTACTCTTGGTCTCATACAAGCCTTTGACCTATTGGAACACGAGCTAGGAGTTAGAGAAGATTTTGAGGTCTCCTGCCTCTATCCTTGTGTTTATAGCGAGCCTGAGTCTTGCTAACAAAGCCTCATATTCTGCTTCATTGTTGCTCGCAAGGAATCCAAATCTTAATGTGTAGTTTATCTTTACTCCATGGGGTCCCTTGAGATCGAGGCCAACTCCACTTCCTCGTTGTGTAGAAGAACCGTTGACGTGGAGGGTCCACTCGGGTTTTTCATCCTCTTCCTGTTCAAAAGGGTCGGTATATTTAGCTACGAACTCCGCCAAAGCCTCTACTTTAATGGTGTTTTTGAAGTTGATACTGTAAGCCGTAGGCGCTCAACTTGAGAGCATACTTCATCATTCTTTCTAATACATCTAGTTTCTAGAGGACTATCCTAATTGGTACGTTAGTGAGTATAAAGACATGGTGTGATTGAAAGTATGGGCGCAGGCGATGTGTGGATATCACAACAGCTAGTGCAAACTTTTCTACTTTTGTATACCTTAATTCTAGGCCTTGGAGGACATGACTAATGTAGTATATTGGCTGGTATTACTTTCCCTCAGCTCGTGTTAGTACAGATGACAAAGCTCGATTGCTTACTGTGAGGTAGAGATACAAGGTTTCGCCAGCAGTCGGGGTTTTTAATATTAGTGGTGTAGTGAGGTATTGTTTCAGCTCATCGAAGGCCTGCTGAGATTTGTCTGTCTACTCAAACTTGTCTAGCTTTTTCAGGATATTGAAAAACTCCGAGCATCAATCTGTGCTTTTGGAGAAAAATCTACTCAATGTAGTTATCCAGTCTGCGGGATGTTGCACTTCTTTTATCGATGTGGAAGAGTTCATTGCTAAGATAGCTCTGATTTTGTCAAGATTTGCTTTTATTCTTCTTTGGGATACCATGTACCCTAAAAACTTTCCCGTTGAGGCTCCAAATGTACTCTTTTGCAGATTTAGCTTACGTTATAAAAAAGAAATCGGTCAAAAATTTCTTGGAGGTCACGCAAATCATCCTTGGCTTGCCTATTTTTTACTATCATGTCGTTAACATAGACTTCCATATTGCAACCTATATGAGGTTTGAACACCTCGGTTACCAACCTCTGGAATGTGGCGCCAACTTTCTTTAATTCGAAGGGCATCATCTTAGAGCAATACGTGCTAAATGAGGTGTGGACCTCATTCATGTCCTTCATTTTAATCCAGTTGTAATCAGAGAAGGCGTCCATGAAGCTCAACAGCTCATGTCCCGAGGTATTGTTAACAAGCTGGTCAATTCGCGGCAGAGGGAAGCAATCTTTTGGGCATGCTCTATTGAGGTATGTGTAATCCTCACACATTCGCCATTTGTCGGTGGACTTCTTGACCAAGACTACTTTGGTTAGCTAAGTAAGGTATTTTTCTTCCTTAATAACCCTAGCTCGGAGCAACTTCTGGACTTCTTCTTCGATGGCGGCCGTCTTTCCAAGGTGAAGTGTCCAATTTTCTGATGCACTGGCTTTTCGTTCTTTTTTTTTTTTTTTTTAATGTTAAGATGGTATGTGATTACATTGGAGCTTATGCTCGTCATGTCAATCAGTGACCAAGAGAAGACATCCCTATTGGCCTTTAAAAAGATGATCAAATCTTTCTTGAGATGGGCGTGGAGTGTCGCCCCCACTTTAACCATATGGTCAGGGACATCATCAAGGGCAACCTCTTCCCCGAGCTCAGCGGGCTTACTACGCTATTTAAGGCTATGCCTAGATTCTGCTTCGATCGTGCATACACGATCACCTTTTAAGGCTATGATGTATAACTATTGAGACTATTCCCAGTCTCCTCGATAGACACCTATTCCTACTAGGGTAGGAAATTTAGCCTTAAGATAGGGCTGGGAGACGATCATGGCGAATATCAATTAGCTGCCCTTTCCTAATATGACATTATAGGAAGACCAATAGTCAACCACTAGAAAATCCACCAGGTGCTCAACATTGTACGGTCCTTCCCCGAGCTCGAGAGGCAAAGTCATAATGCCCTACAACCTAATGGGTCGGTTATCAAAACCATACAGCCCATGGTCGTATGGCCTTAGCTTCAGCTTCAGCTCATGTTTTATCTGTTCGTATGCCTGATTGAAGAGGATGTCCGTATTGTTCCCCGTATTGATCAGCCCCTTTTGACCTTCCACCATCATATGAAGGTAGTGATAACCAAAGCATCTTGATGAGGGGTATAGATTTCCTCGTAATCCTTGTAAAGGAAACAAGATGGTGGAGTCAACCTTTAACTTATTTGGTTCAACGTTCATTATTAGTTAAGATGTACTAGGCGGCAATTTCGCCCTCGTCGAGGTGATGGGTCTACCTATGATGGTATTAATCTCGTCGTGACATAGCAGGTGAGGACGAGGACGATCCAGAAGATCCTAGGTGACTAGTATCCTTTCGGGTTCATCAATCTTTCTTTTCTGCACGGGGGCTCCAGTTTTAGGTCGTGATCTACATAGTGCTTGCTAACCTCGCTTCATGGCGTCCTCTGTGGCGTTTTTAAGCTGCCAACAATTGCTCGTATCATACCCACGATCGCGATGATACTTGTAGTATTCGTTAGAGTCCTTTCATCGTGGGCCCAGTCTCATCGAGGGCAGTGGCGGTAGGAGGCGTCAGTTTTTATCTCAAGGAATACATCATGTAACAAGCAATTTGAGGGGAGTAAACTCATTGTATATCGAGAAGAGTCTTTGCTTATCGCTATCTTTAAGGCTTCGATTTTGTCGACCCGATTAGGGTCGCGGTGATCTCTTGGTTAATTCTTTTCTAAGAAACATTGTCGTGGGCTCAAACCTGGGCTGATCGATTTTTAGCCTCTCTTTGGGCATTCCTCATATTTTCTTGTCAGATATACTTCTAGGCTTTCTCCCTTACTTGCTCAAGTGTGGTAAGCTAGTATTTAGAGAGGGAGTCAAAGAATGGACTTTTAATGAGGACTCCTTATTTGATGGCTTCCAAAGCCACACCTTAGTTAAGATTCGAGATCTCCAGGCACACCTTATTAAATCTCACCAAGTAGTCCCGCAAGGGTTCTCCAAGGTAGGAATCATTCTTCTCTAGCGGTTTATTTGCCATAAAGTGTGCGACAAAGAGGTCGGTGAGCTTGGAAAAAAAAACTCACTGAGTTTGGTTCGAGCTTGTTAAACCAAACCTGGCAGCACCTCGAAAGGTAGTGGGAAAAGTCTTACACCATATGGCATTTGAAAAATTGTATATTACCATAGTGGACTGGAATTAAGCAATATGGTCTTCTAGGTCTGTTGTTCGGTCATATGATTCTAAAGCATATATCTGCGCTCCTGTAGGGAGTACTTCAGATTAAATCTCAAGTATAAACGGCATCTTGCCAAGGGGTACTTTTGCGATGGGTTCGCCCTCAAATGCCTCCTTCACAGTGGACAATCTGCTCATTATGTTACGTATCTTCTCCAAAACGTGTTCCCTATTGGAATGGACCTACATGTCTTTTAGGACAAGAGTATGGGTGTCCCTCCCATGGTTCCAGCTAGGGCAGGGATCTGCCATCTTTTCTCTTTTGGGTTGATAATCTTTGATCTGGTGCCGGGCAACGGCTCGAGCCAACTACCGTTAAGCAGTGTGCACTTGCGATTCGCTGCCAGGTGCTTTCATAGGGCCATGCAAGGCATAGGTGCTTCAATGAGCGCTTTGGGATGGTCCGAAGCTATAAGACCGTTCTCTGGCGAAGGCTCTAGGCCCAGAAGAGCTTGTTGCACTCTCGTGATTCCGTCCAGTCAGCTCCCCATCACATCTAAGGGACGATCGAACAGGATAAACCATGGTAGTCAAAACCGGCCGGACGGCCGGTTCGACCCGGTTCGATCGGAACGGTACCAATGCCGGGCCGGGTCTCGCCTAAAATTCGTTTTTGCAACGAACCGGCGAGACCGGGTTGAACGGTCGACCCGGGCGGTCGAACGGTTGAACGGTCGACCGGGCCGGTCGAACCGGTCGACTCGGTCAACCGGACCGGTTGACCGGATCCAAAAAATTAAAAATAAAAAATAAAATAAAAATTATAAATTTAAATATTTATTCATACTTTATTATATAATCTATAAAATATAATCATTAAATCATATTTATTTAATAATTAATTGATGAATTTGATCCAAATATAGATTTAATTGAGTGATTACACACATATGATTTTTTATAATTAAATTATCCCCTAATTTTTTATTTTTTCGTGACCCCGGTTCGACCCCCGGTTGAACCCGGTCCGACCCCTCGACCCCTAACCCCCTAGCCTGCCCGGGTCAAACCCCGGTCCGGTTCTGACAACATTGGGATAAACGCTTTTATTTGCACTAGAGGTACGCTCTTCTAAATGCAGGTCTTTCAGCCCCTCTAACTCTTTTATTATATCTTGTAATAAGGCATTCGATCATTCATTCTATATGTTTTGGTGTACTAAATGCCTGCATAAGTGTTCCAGCTCCATAATTCGATCTTCGTCTATGTGGCCAGCATCTATGAAGATGGTCGGACCACAATGCAGCATTTCGGAAGCCTCGCCATCAACTGGGTGAGATACAGGTGGTAGAGGAGCAAAACCACCTTGATTCTTACTTTGTTGTGGCCTAAGCATTATGAGTAACTTGGTTAGAATACTCACTTGTAAAAGATGTTGCACGAGATGAATCTAAGCCAGTAGAGGTCTCTTACAAACACTAAAAGATGGATCAGAGGGATGTTGGGAGTTGCTTGGCGCAACCACTCCGATGCTTAAGTCAATCCGTAGGTAAGAGTGAGGCTTGTATAAATAGAATGTCAGATAACTTGCTTTTCTATCTTTACTCTATGTTTTTCTGTTCTCTTAAAGGTTTTTAGGATCATACCAGGATACTCGATAGAAAGCCTTATACTAGGTGTGGGGGTGGTGCCTGAGCTGGGGAATCTGATTTCGCAAAATGTGGTCGAGCTGTTGATGGCCCCCAGTCACGAGGAGTGACTAGGATGTGTTTACAATAGAGGAGAATGAGGACTTGAGAATGAAAATTCGAGGTCAAGCTGGGCTGAAGTAGAGCTAGCCATCCCAGCAACCCGATGAGCTCATGGTGGTCTCCCCGAGGTGATGGCTTGAGGGTTGAGTCCAACATCACAACGCATAACTAAGGTGTCATGCTCTCCGATTGCTCAAGGTCAAAACATATCGAGCTTCTATCTCTGTAGGCTTCCGTGGGCTTGTTAAGTTTCCCAGCCCCAAAAGACCGAGTGGGCCTAGGGCTATGTTTTACTGTCAACATAATATTTTGTCTTCATTGTTTGTGTTCAATGGGGGTCCAAGTGATCGATTAGGTAAAAATGCATTCACTAAAAAGGGATTTAGAAATTAGAAGAAGGTCAATGATGGAAAAAATTGTGCATTTTTCTCTCATATTGGATCATCTCAAAGCAGTTTTTGTAATATTTGTGTGAAGTCTTGTGATAAATGTGTATTTTTACACATTTATCTTGTGTGAAATTTCACAATTTCATCCCATTCATTGAGATTTTATTGCAATATCAGCTTAAATGCAATGAAAAGGAAGTTCTGTGTTCAAGTGCAAAAGAAATTCAAAAGAGAGATCAAAATAAGAGCTAATTGATTGGTTTTATAGTGCATTTTGACATGGTTTAATTTAAAGAATGCCTGTATTTGGAACATGTCTCATTTCCGGTTGCTACTAGTGTATACTAATGACCTTTTTTGTGCTAAAATTTCTGATTGTGGTCTTGAGAAATCATGGTGTTTTTGCAGCTATAGTTCTAAGAAAGACAAGTAGCAGATAAACTCAACAAAGCTGTCCTTTGCGTTACAGTGATCGAGTGGTTTAAAAAACAATAACCGAGTCCTGGAGCATTGTCTATGTGCTACAGACTTCAAGTAAGCTGCTGCGGAATTTATTCGAACAAACCCAACCGAGTTGCCGTGATATGAACTGAGCTGCACTGATCCAAGCACCTGACCTGCTTCTTACCGACCTGATGGACCCCAATGAGTAGACAGAAAATGAATTCTTGAGCAGCTCCACAGCAAACACTTGCCGAACAGCCCCATCGAGTAAAAGCCAAACTCCACTGATTGTAGCAGAACACGACCAGATTTCAACACGCCATAATGTCGACTTGAGCTCAATGGGAGATCAAACACAATCAAGTGGTTAGACCATACAATCGACCAACTCAAAGCACATCACGGACCTATTCTCAGCATGACCAAACTCAAGGCAGCAACGCGAGAGCAACTCAGAAGACATGAATGCCGGGCTGCATTTTTAGAGCTTCACCAACCAGCAACACAAGTCTGAGAAACCGAGCAACTCTAACACCGACCATTTCTACCAATTCCAAGCACCCCCGCACGGCAATTGAGGAAGATGAAGCAGCCGCTCTTATTCCACTTAGTCGACCTGTTCTGCAAAATCCCAGTCGAGCTCCACCTACAAAACAACATACCGAGCTGGATTTAAGCACCAACCTGTTACAGCAACTGGGAGTGGTTACTGTTGTATAAAAGAGTGCCCTATGCAGATTTGAGTACCGATCCATGCAACGAACAGGCTTGAAACCAACCTCCACGATCATCTAAGCCTTAACCCGAACAGCTGCTATGAACCGAGTGCTTTTCTGCCATACTGACCTGATATGGAGCATAGAGTTCAAGTGCTTAAAAGAATGAAGTTGCCATAAACTTTAGAACACAACTGAGCAGCATTTCAAGTTCAGGATCACCGACCAAAACTGGTAGGATATGACGAACGAAGGCCGAGCTGCTGGGCTGTCCAATCCAATCCTAGCTACTGCATGTCTCAACTGAGCTGCTGCTTGAAGGGAGTACTGATTTGCGGCCACTTTTGGAGCGTCTAGCGAGCACTTGAGAGCAGGGACCATTTAGCGCAGAAGCATATCTGCATCACACCAACCAGCAACACCAACACCATGCCAACCTGATACTACCCAAGTCAACAAACACCAAGCTCGAGCTCGTCCAACTGAACTGAGCTGATTGGTGCAGGATCAATTCTAGCAGCATCTTATGTTGGTTTTGACGTCTTGTTTGTAAATATCGGGTAGTGTCCTTTTCTTTTTGTAATTATGAGGTCCACTCTACTTATCAACTCCATCTCATCACATCCACTATACACGGGAATAGAGAATCTATATCCATACACTATAAATACCCATCGTTATTCTCTCAATCAATTCATTACCTTCCATAACCCAGAATCCATCTTTTATTCTCCACCATTCCACATTCCACCTTTCATCTTTCATTCATCTACCTTACCTCATTCCACCCAACCTTGCTGGTACTGCTCATTATAAACTTTCACAGTGGATATGGACCTAGAATCATTAGAAAGACATTTCTAATATTTCAAGTATAATCTCTCCATTATCTATTATTATGGATTGTGCTCAGAATATTATCATAAATGAAAGTATGTTTTTGAGTATGAGCTAATTTTTCTAAGTGGGATTATGTCATGGGTTAATGGATTTCTTAAGGAGTTGATTTGTTCTTATAACAGGTTTTGTTAAATTGGAACTTTGATTATTTCTATTTCAATATTTATGAGATGAAAAATCTATCTATAGATTTTCTTATGAATTAGGATTTGAGATACTTGAAAGGGATTTAATGATCCGATTCAAATAAAAAATAAGATTTCAAAATTGACATAAACACATGCTATTTTGGGTTGAATCTTAGAATTCACAATCTTAATGCAATTGAAATTATGGTTTAGGACAAGGACATATGCTTGAATTGTAATTTCAATTAAAATAAAAACTATTTGTGAGAGAAATATGTTATTTAGCTGGTGATTATAGATAGATTACTCAAAAGGGTTATCTATGCTATAATTGGATTTTTGCAACCTGAAAGGAAAGTAAATTCTTATAAATTTAGTCAAAATCCAATTGAATAAGCCCAATTATAATTACAAGGCAATAAAAGGAAATCCTGTTTTTAATTAGTTATAATTTTTAGCAGTAGAAGTAGATCATTTAGTTTAGCTCAAAACCTGATATCATTTTGCCTGGCTTAGAGGAGGTCATTACATTCTAGTACTTAGTCAATTAGCTTCCTGTGGATTATGACCTAGTTCTCACCAATTTTATTACTACACAAGCACGTAGTACACTTGCTAATAGTTTCACACTATAAAAAGAGTTTTAACACAAAAAGTGTGTGTCATCTTGCAAGACTTTAATGAAACAATCTCTACATATTGAGAATGTTTTTCATAAATAGAGTTCTCAATCTACTAAAAATAATCATTTGAGACTTAAATCTTCTATTGATGCAATAAATTGGCTCACTTTTCAATGATGTGCATTGAGAGACAATGATGAGACGTATGATTCTCAAAATCAAGGAAATTTCATTGAATTGATTAGGTTTAAGCATCCTACAACCAAGCAATTGCCAATGTTGTGCTAGACAATGCTCCTAATAATGCTCAATATATTTCTTCTACGATGAAAAGGAGATATTGCATACATTGGCAAGAAAGATACATGATAAAATTTGAGAGGAGATTGGTAATGCTAAATAATTTATTCTTGTGGATGAAGCTCAAGAATAGTTGGGGAAAGAACAAATGACAATTGTTTTAAGATTTCTCTATAGTAAAAGGGATATAAAGGAAAGATTTTTTAATCTTGTTCATGTTACCAACACAATAGCCTCTAATTTGAAGAATGAAATATAATTTGTATTATCTTAAAATAATTTGAGCTTTCATAAAGTTCAAGGACAAGGGTATGATAGAGTAAGTAATATGGTAGTGAATGGAATGGATTACAAGCATTGATTTTGAGTGAATTCCACTATGCATACTATACTCATTGTATCGCTTATTGCCTTCAATTAGCCTCAGTCAGATCAACAAGAGAAAGTAATCTCATCTATCAGTTCTTTTCCAAGTTGAACTACATTATCAATGCGGTATGCTCCTCCCCTAAGGGAAAAGGTCAGTTGGGGATGCTTTTGCTTCTAATGTAATTGAACAAATTGCTAATGACGAGTTAAAAATAGGTAGTGGACTCAATCAAGTTGGCATGTTACGACATGCTGAAGATACACACTGAGGTTCTCACTTTTCTTCCATTAAGATTATGCTGAATATGTTTGATGCTACTTATATCGTTCTTGTGAAAGCTGCTGAAGAAAGGAATTATTCTCAATGGGTGAAGCAAATGTTGCTCTTGATGCTATGATGTGCTTTGAATTTATACGTATTTTGCTTATGATGAGAAATATTATGATAATTACTTATAATCTTTTTCAAGCCTTGCAACCAAAATCTCAAGATATATCAAATTCATTCAATATCATTAATCTCAACAACAAAGACTTTACTTGAAAAAATGAGACAAACAAGGTGGAATGATCTTATTAAAGAGGTTATGATATATTGTGAGAAGCACAATATCACTGTTTCTAAATTGAATTCTCAATTCACTTATCGTGGGGTCCGTCAATGCCAACATGATAATTCATCAGTAGAAGGACATTATCAAATTAATTTGTTTTATGTTACTATTGGCACTCAATGGCAGGAGATTATTCATAGGTTTAATGACAACATGATGGATCTTTTTGCTTTTAGATCATCTCTTGATTCTAGTAACAATTTTAAGAAGTTGAGTGTTGGTTCTATATGCAAGTTGGCTCGAAGTTTTATCCTAAGGATTTCATTAAACAAGAAATGTATCATCTTAAAATGCAAGCACAACATTATGAAACTGATGTTCCTCATAATCCAGAATTTAAGTGCTTATCTATAATTTCTGTTTTATGTCTTAGATTGATGGAAAGTAGAAAAGTGTTCATCTTTCTTTTAATTGACCATTTAATCCCGCTAATTCTAACTCTTCCGGTTTCAACGGAAAAAACAGAACTATCTTTTTCTACCATGAATATTCTGAAAAATATACTGTAAAATAATATGAACAATGAATTTCTCACTGATTATCTTTTGATTTACATAAAGAGAAATATTGAAAAAAAGATTTATTGATTCTATTATAGATGAATTTTATGACAAAAAAAGAGCGGCGAGTTATACTACGATGATATTTTTTTTATTCGACAATTTATTTATGTGTGATTTTTTTATTCTTCATATAATTATATGGAAGTAGTTTTGATTATATTAATAACAGCCCCCTCTACTGTTAATCCCGCATCCATCCCTGATGTTCTTTCTTTCTTTCTTTTTATCAATCAAAAACCCAAAATTGAAAACAGTTACATACTTGTGAGAGATTTCGAGAGTGATCCTTGAGAACTTTCATATACAATAAGTCTTATCTCACAAGGTACCCTTTTTAATAATACACAAATGAAGGTCACATGCATTGATAAAGTACCTAAGAAGAAGAAAATGCAAGATTGTCGCGAAGGTAAGGAAGTACTACAAAAAAACCAATAGCACAATAGAGATTCAAAGCTTCAATGCTTTACCAAAGTAGAGGAATGAAAACTATACATTTACAACAATGGTTAGTGAATTTGCTAAACCCTAATGCAAATATCTAGAGCAAATTCAACCTTAATCACTTACAAATAAATTCCAACAACTTCATATTGATAAAGCTACTATAGCTATCATAAATTTTATTACTTTTATCATGAAAAATGTGCAATCTAAAAAGTATTACCATATTTTTTTTCTTTTTATATTTTATTTATTTTTCCGTTGTGGTTGCTACAAAGGACAAAATTAATCTCCTTAGGACATAAAATTAATCTTAAGTGATTGTTACTATGCTTTTATGGTAAATATGGTCAAGTAATGGGACAATTTCCTTGAACAATAAAAAATGGGGGTCAATTAACAATGTTGTTGCTATGTATTAACTTTTGCCTCCTCAAAACACAAGAATAAATCTGGCTTAGTAGTTAGTTGTAATTATCTTATAACTAAATATGAGATAATCTTTCAAAGTGAAATAATAGATTACATAGTCATTCTTAATTTTCTTATTAAAATCTTTTTGAGTGTACAACACTAACACTAAAATCCGGAGCCCCTCTAAGTGATCTTTAGCAAATGATCAAGTGGTGGAATGATCCCACACACCATCTTTGGGAAACGTATGTTGTGTAATACCACTCTTGCTACCAACTATGAAGAGATCCTCTTAAGCTGTTTACTATTGTTTTAGGAAAAGAAAAGTGATTAATTACTATCATTGGTGCTAAGTATAAGCTCCATCTTCCAAATGCATCATGACTTCAATATTTCAAAAAGGTCTCTTTGGCATTCAACTATCTCATGACAAGATCGATTAGCTTTATTATTGTTAATAGACATAGACATGATTTAATTTTGAACAAGAAACCGAATATGAACCGTCACTAGAGGTTTTAGAACCAGCTATGAAACCAGAACCTGCTATGAAACCATCGGTTTCACTTTCCTAAGTGGTTCTTTGGCCTAGAGCCGACAATTCCACCCAATTCTATTAAAAAATAAAAAATAATATTAAATATATAATTATTAATATTTAAATTATTTCATATAAATAGTAAAATTTATTACTTATACACAATATTTAATATGTTATTATCAATAACACAAACAAATATAGCTTAAATTATATATAATTAATATAAATAATTTTCTCCTAAAAGCAAAATTCATTTCCTTAATAGTATGAGATTATTTATTGCATTGTAATTCTTTTTTACCTGTTAAAGTATTTTGCAATCTCATATTACTAGCTACAATGATATTAAATGTGTTTATATACAAATAAATATACATTCTAAACAAATTTTTAAAAATTTGGTTAAATAATTTAACACTTTTAGATCCCATAATTATTTTGAGTTTAAAATTTATTTTATTAAAACTAAAATTCAGTTATTTATTTTTACTTTAAAAAAAGAAATTCCACGATTCTAAAATTGAAACCAAACTAAAGCCATGGAAGACAGTTTCGATTCTAATTTCTCAATTTTAAGACTCAAAACAAACAGTTCTAGTTCCTATTCCATTCGATTTCAAAACTTTGTGGATGTTTGATTGTTAAGTAAGAGCATCACATATGATGTGCATGGTCCTTTTAATATTTCACAAGGGCCTCAAAAGCCTATGAGAAATCAAAGCAATCTCATCAGAAAGAGCAATCGGGATCATTACTACTAAATAAGACCCCTATTTTGTAAGTGCACAATGACTATGATATATTCTAAGTACCTTATAAGCTGCAAATTATCGAAGCGATTTTATTATAAAACCTCTCATCATCGTTACCATCAAGTAAGAGTTTTCTCCTGAAGTACCAAAGTATTTTTATATTTTACAAAGGTCTCATAGGCCATGGGAAATTTTAAGTGTAACATAACCATTCAACATTATTGCAGCTACTTAAGAATCCTATCTTCTCAACATAACATTTTAATATTAAATAGAGGACTTCTAGGCTGTCCATTGAGATTATCAGTTTCTCATTTGTATCTTTATTTATATTTAAATTTTATGTATAAAGGTATATGATTTGTAATTATATTTTATCTGTATTTAATCTATTTGATATTTTCATGAAAACTGTTATATGTTTTTCATTTATATTATTTTTAACAGATAATTTATTGAAAAAAATTAAAAAAAAATGTCTTCCATCTGTTATTTGCCATCTGATTTGTAACTATATTTTATTTGCATTTAGTCTATTTGATATTTTCACGAAAATCGTTATATATTTATCATTTATATATTTTTTAACAAATAATTCATTAAAAAAAATTAAAAAAAAAAAGAAATGTCTACCATTTGTTATCTGCCGGATATCAAATGAATCCCATGCGCAAGCTTGCTATTTTTTTTTTTTCCATTTTGTCTCGGATCATTTTTAAATGCATCACTCACCTCTCATTATATATAGTATACATGTGATATGTATGAGAAGAATCCTCATATCTACATGATATTAAAAAATATTAGTTAGTATAGGATTTCCAAACAAAATATAATTTAAGACAAATACATAAATGTATTTCTAAAACTTCGGTTCTCTCAATAGGCAATCAAGTTCTTAGGTGTAATCAAGCTCATGTGTATACATTTTCATTCAATTAAGTTTCGCTATAAAAAATAAAAATTTAAATGCAGATTGATTAAATGTATTATTAACAAAATTTCCAATTTATTAAAATAAAAAAAAATCATAAAACCTGTCCTATTAAAAACAAATCACGAGATTATAGAATTTTCTATAAAAAAAAATATTTATCGTTATACAATTTATAAGCAAGAGACAAATAAAGGGGGAAAAAGAAATATTTTTTTTTTTTCGGTCGAGAAAATAATTTTCTATACATATAATTTTCATGCAAATTTTCTTTTGTTTGCCAAAGCTCATAAATCATAACGTCCTCAATGGTCAAGATCTGTCTTGCCTTCATCACTCCTTTCCACTCCACTCCACCAAATTCACTGCTTGCTCTCCACTGCTCATTTTCTTCTTGCGAATCCAAATTCACATCACTAAAATCAATCTGTAAGTTAAACAAGAAAAGAAAAAAAAAATTCCTTTATTGTATCATTTGCAAAATCTTTGCTTTATTATAGCATTTATTCATTATATTGAGCAAAAAGCTGTAGCCCTTTAGTATTTCTAGATTCAATTTAAGGGTTTTTTGGAATGAGCTGTGTTGAATTGTGGGTACTTTTCAGTTTTTCAATTTGTCATTCATAGAAGGAAAAGCTTGGATCTTGTATGATAAGAGTACTTGTAATCTTGGCATTGGGGTGGCGTTAGGAAATTTATACAATCTATCAAGATCTGAGCTTTATTGGTACATTTTAATGGATGTGCATTTGAAGAACCTTTTCGGTAGATTTCATGAGCAATTCGGGTCCGGTCCCGGTCTCGGCCCTGGATCCGGTTCCTGTCTGTTGAAAATTGATGGTATTAGTACCAATTTTATTAAGTCATTCTTTAGAGCATCTGCTGCATTGTACAGGACAGATCCTTGGAAACGGTTGCGTCCAGGGCATTTGTTTGGTATTCGGGTAGGGAAGGATTCGGATTGGTCTGGTAAGAAACAGCCTTTCTCTGTCGTCCAATTTATTGGAGGCGATGGTGGGGACCTAGGATTTCACATGTTTAGGTCTGAAAGTGATGCTAAAAAGATGACGGGATCGAGAGAGACCATTCGTGTGCCCAATGTCGAAGTTTTGAGGTTAATTTATGAGCCTGAGGCATTAATGTTTCCTTCAAATAAGAGAATGATCAAGTCCCTAATGTTGGAGGTCTCCGGGACAGATCGTTTTCCTGTTATTGATGTTGCAAGGTGCACGTCATCGGGCAGTCTTCAGTTTAGGAATCCAAGTGTTGAGGAGATGAGATTTGTGTATGCGTTTATGAGAGCATTGTCTTTGGTGCACCCACTTCTTCAGGAAGATAAGGATGGTGGTGCAAAATGGTCGAGGTTAACATGCTTTGAGCCGTTTATTGAGACGGTTGATGTGCAATGGCCTCCAGAGATGGCAAAGGCAAATGACCTTGTGGCAGTTACCGTCTCACATCCACCAGGTCAGGGGTATGATGAAAAGCCTAGCTCAACTGCTAGTTCAACGCCTACCAAGTATGCTGAACCTCCTAAGGAGGACATCTTTGATGTAAGAGTGAATTCAAACGGAACTTTAAGGCAGTGTGCAATGTGTGAGAGGGAAGTCCATTGGGAACAGTCTATATGTTGTAGTCGGTGTAAGGCTGTGATTTATTGCAGTTCAAATTGTCAAAAGCAGCACTGGAAAGAAACTCATAAGAATTCATGCAGCTTATATGACTATGATGGAAAGAGAAGATGAGCTAGCAATGAAAATATTCCTCTTCCCCTACATTGCTGAGCAACCTTGTAAATGGCTTGAATCTTTGGGTGTCCATCAAAAAGGCATGTGGAGGAGGAAGTGCAATTGCTATGCACATTGCCCATTTGGTCTCCTTCCTAGTAAAGGAGGGCTGTGGGATTTGTGGGGCGGACTAAACGATGAAGAATTTCCACGTGATTTGCCTTTGCACAACCACCAAAATGGGATAGGGAGCCCAATCCTTCTATCTGGTTGGTCTGAGTACTATAATCTGCGCTCACTACCATTATCTAGCCCGGTAGCTGACATCCTTTCACACCCTTTGACAGTCTATCACATACTAACAAATCTCTGCATCATCTCGAAAAACCTTTTACTTAAAGGCAAAGAGGTGATTCTCCACTATCTTGGGCCAGAGGGGGAGTTAGATTGGATGCCACCATTTGCAGAGATCAGTCATCTCCTCAATGGTTCAGGGAATATACAGATAGTGATGGTGGGGCCTGAAGTTCCAACAAATTTGTCTGGGACGACTTCAGGAATAAGCAGCAGAGTAAGAGTGAATCTTGTAAGGGGTGTTTATCAAGACGAGGCCAATTATTTGCCTTCACCCCATGCTGTCATTGCGCTAAACTGCAGATTGGATGGCTATCCTAGTTGGGGTGGAGCTCTAGAATTGATCAAGTCATCTGGAGTTCCTGCCTTCTTTACCGACATGTCTGAACTTTCATGTGCAAATGCTAAACAGGTCCTTCGCAGTGCTGGGCTTCATATTACCCATCCTGTAACGCCTAATCCATTCCGTTCTCCAGTGAAGGGCCGTAATCCTTCATATAACCTTCCATCATATAGCAACGGTTTTGTGCTTGGGGTGAATACATGAGCTAGAAAGCAGGGATGCTTGATTTCTCAGAAATGGGAACACTTCCATCAACTGGCCAGCAGTTTGTATGTTTCTGTGATTAGCAAGTTTACATTCTTTCATAATAAACTTAGCCGTGTTTGACTATAATATGAACACTTGAGCTATGTGAAGTTGAAGCATGGCAATTTTTAGTTTGATACCCTAAGTGTAGAGAATTGACCATTGTATGCCTTAATTGGATGTTCATGTAATTTGGTTCGAATCTTTCTCTGTTCTCTTTTTGTGCAGGTGATGAATGCAATTTGTGCAATATTCCTTTAGAATATACTTATTGCTACATTTTCCACCAATGCTAAGCCGGTTAATCCTCAGAATTACGCTGGAAACTTTTAATGAGTGCAGATGGAATACTTCATAATTTGCAATTTTTGCAGTATATGACCTTTAAATGTGTTGCATGACTTTCAAGAAACAAAAATAGAAAATGATATGAAACATTCTACAAGAAAACCATCTAACATATAAGTTGGTCCGAAAATATGAAAAATTTTCTCTTAGTGAATCACTTTTTTTTTTCCCCAAAGCCTTTTGATCAATTACTGTGGTAAAACTTGTATACTAACTTGCTCTTGTTTTTTAACCCCTCGGAACTCCTAGATACTGAATTTACAGAAAGGGTGAGCCGAATTTCCTTGGAGTAGTGTCCATACAACTAAACTATAAAACGACACTTAACTTACCCACCAAAAATAAAAAAAAAAAGACACAGATACTTACCTTTCTTCTTGAAGATAACTTTCATTTTCAAAAGTATTTTGAAGATTTCTTTCATTATCAAAATAATCCATCTGACATATGCAACTAGTTTATTAGATTCCCATGACCTTGTGCATCCCAACCAAAAATAAATGAGGGAGACAAAAAAATCTGGAACGACAACTTTTGTTGTCTGTATACCGCTGCATCTTTGATTCTGCACCCCACAAATTGACATGAATAATATCCCTAATAAAGTCATTTATCCAAGTTGGAGGACTCAAAAAAATATCCAATCAACTTCAAGCCTATGGCCCAAAAAAAAAAGAAGAGACTTCAAGCCTCCATAAGCCTTTGCACTTTCACACTCTATATATAGATTTAAACTCTCATATCTAAATCTTCTGCAGCATCTTTATTTAATAATGGAAATCCCTACTGCTTTTCAGGCTTATCCATGGCAAGTTCTTTTTCCAACTCCTCTCCATTTCCCTTACCAATTTATCCCAGAAAACTATGTTCACTAGACTCAAACCCCTGAGTTCCACATCTACTCTGCTGATCTTCCAGGTAACTACATCACATATCCATTAAAATGATCTTAATACGAAGACCCTTTTTGTTTCTATCTTTTTCCGTCCTTTTCATCCATTCCATTAAAGTTCACGTTTTATTGGTTTCCTCTTCAAGATCATGTCTAGCATCCTTGTCAGGTCCCCTTTGTTTTTATTTGACTAGGTACTTGTCATGTTTCATGTCTGGAACAGGAAGTGATATGCTTAGAAGACAAGTGGATCTTATCCATGCAGGATAATTTCTTAGGGCTAACCCAATAAAAGTTACTGCATACCTCTTTCGGAAGAAGTATTCATTTAAGGGTATAAATAAACTTAATCAAAATGGCATAGTGTAAAACTCAAGCTTGAGCATGATTCAAAGTAATTGTTAACTAGCTTGAGCTAGATTTGATCGTGTTCTTTTTGCTACGCCTTATTCAACAACAAAAACAAAAGAGAGAGAGAGAAAGAAATAGATAATATCATCCATCTAACTCAAATGATATCATTTATGTAAAAATCTCCTTGAACTCAACAACAACTAAACTCGATTTGAACTTGATTAGGTCCGTAAACTTCTTGAGCAAATTATGATTAAACTAATCTTAACTTGATAATTTGCTTCAATAGCTCAAACTCGCCTAGTGGAATCAAAATCAATTAAATGTTGAGCTAAATGAGTAATTTATGAGTAGGTTTGACTCGTTTATACCCTTGATGTGATCCATCAAAGTTAATGGTGTGCGTAGCTGATGCACAATGACAAAAAGATGGAACAGGAAGCAAAAAAAAAAAAAAAAACAAACATAAAGAACAAAAGTCTTGAATTATGCTAACTCGAATATAGATAAAAACAAATGTCCTAACAAAAGGTTGGATACTTCTTAATTCTCATGGAGATTAAGGAACTTATGTTTCTTCTCTACTATTCTCATGAGTGATGACACGCATGGCAGGTGTGAGGAAGGAGGATATAAAAGTGGAAGTAGAGGACTCGAGGTATCTAATAATGAGAACAGAAGCCAATGATGAACCAAGAGATCCCCCAAGGAGCTTCATGAGAAAATTCCGGCTTCCAGTCCAGATTGACATTGAGGGAATTTGTGCTAACTATGAAGATGGAGTGTTGACTGTGAAAGTTCCTAGAGCTCATGTGAGAAGAGGGTTCTTCATTGAACCAGCTGATGTGCCAGAAAGACTGGAAGTTGTTGCAAGAGCAGCTTGAGTAGTTAAGGTCATTGGTAGGGAAGTGTTGTTAATGTTGGATTTTTAGCAATTTGTAAGGTTTGTGCTACTGTTAAAAATGATAGAATTTGAGGCTAGGGGTTGATTCTTTGTTTCTAAAATTTAAAGCGAACCATGATAACAATGATGCTTATGCTCCAAGTTCGGTCAATCAAAAACTTACATTGAAATTTACTTATTTAGTTAAACAATACTACAAGTCACATCTATGCAATATTCATGTTATATATATATATAAAGGAGATAAGTTCTTTTTTTTTTTCCTGGTCTAATTCAAGAGTTTTTCTTTTTTCCTGGTCTAATTCAAGAGTTTTTCTCTTCTTTTTTTTCCGCCTAATATGGAGTGCAACTACACTAAATACAAGAAAAGAAAAAGGTGGGTATGGCTGTCTTTAGATTAAAGTTAGTTTTGCAGCCCCAAGATCATCTTATCAATATTATCTAATAGAAATCCTATAGCCAGTTATTATTATTTCTTTTTCCAACCATTACGTAGTAAGTTAGGAAAGGGGAATCACTGTTTGAAAAATCCATATTCATACCAATAAATTACAATGCCTTTGGCTATAACCAACTAATAATTCATTAGAAAAAAAAAAAAATGAGTTTCCAATTCTAAAGTTTGAATAATTCACCAATTTTAATTGTACTTTGGAAATAAAAAGAAAAAAAATCAGTGAATTATAGAAATATTAATATGTTCCATATGTAAAGCACCAAAATTGACTTTTAAAATTTTGAAAGTTAAATATTCGATCATCCTTATTGGAGTTGCTTAGTACAAAAACCTAGGCTAAGTAACTCTATAACCAATAAAATAAGGTTCTTGACACAAGAAGCAACGTGAGCGTTGTTTAGTTAAACAACTCAAAAAGTAAGTTTCTTAACTCATTTTAAGTAGAAAAATTGTTTAAAAAAATGCTAAATAACTCTTTTAAAATAACTTATTGATAAAGTGTAGAGTTTCTTAGTAGTGAGAGTTTTTTAAGTTGTTGATGTGGCATCTTAAATAACTCTTTGAGGAATCCACCATTAAAAATGCTCTTCTGTTCAACTATTATTACATCATATGAACTTTATTGGGCTGTAGTTGGATAGAGTTACTAAGGTCCCATTTCTTAGCTTTGCAAAAGATGTGTTAGTTTCTTTAGCCAATAAGGATCTATTGTGCATTAGAAGATATTTTTGGGGTCGGAATTTGAATCTATTTAATACATGAAAAGATAGGGTCACGGTGGATTCCGTGGCTGCTATTATTGGTGCCAACTTGTCAATAAAATATTCATAACAATAGATAGAGACAACTATCTATATATATATATATATATAGATGTATTTATAGGTGGATATAGGAGGAATAAGATAAAAATCCTTTTTCTACACGTGATGTTGTAGATATATTTTGAAATCGAAGTTATCTTAGGACATCTTAAATATTTTTTTGAATTAAGTTTAAATATTATCGATTGTTCATGTCTAAAATCATAATATTTCATCTGTAAGTAAATTTTAAATAATAATAATAATAATAATAGTCGATGGCTTGAATTAGTGATTTGAGGTAGATTATACATTGATACTATCTGATCAAGTGATGACCCCAAACAAATGGGTTGTAAGTTAACATCTTTAGTTAAATTTATATTATATTTGCCAAATTAAATTATGTCTTTGTTGGCACAAGGTTGAATAGAACTTTTAATATTTAATATGCAAAAAATAGGTTCCATAATTGTTTTGAGATGGGGTATTAGGCCATATCTCATACTCTTAATTCCAAAAAATTTGAATATCCAATTTTTCCTATGATATCTTACCTAGCTTCTATGCCAAACCAAGCAGAATCCAGCATTTTTGGTAATATCCTTTATTAAAAGTGTGTCCAATAAAATTATGAGACTGCAAACCCTTTACTCCAAGGCTTGCCAATTTTAGCTGCTTAACCCTATGTATATTAAAAGCAACTGGCAAAGGAAGGCTTGTAAGTGGGCTGAACATAGATTAAGTGCCGGTTTAAAATGAAGATTTTAAAACTCAATTAAATCCTTGTTAGAATAAAACATTTACTACTACAATTCCTAAGTGTAAATCATTCCGCTCCTCATGGCTATGGAGACACCTTGTTGTTTAACTAGAAGCTAATGAGTGTAAAAAATACTCTTATTTAGAAGTCATATTTTGTTTTTAATTTGGCTATTTTGATATATAATCTAAAAAAAAAATTGATGCTTGGTTCTATTTCTATTTCAAGCCTTCGAAGCTTATTTAAAATCAAAAGAAAGGATTTGGACAAGTTTCATGCTATCTAATTGAAGATTTTTCCAAAATTTAAGAAATTTTAGCTCAACACGGGAGACGCACAACCGTGATGAAAGGCTGTGATAGTCTTGGATTATCTTTAACATGAAGTGCAAGCGATAATATAGGCACGACATGCTCGTATTGCAAGGAATATCTACCTAGGTTTTTACTCGAATTTTGATACGAGGAGAGCATGACTATGCTGAGAGTGTGTTCAAGGTCAAAATGTAAATATGAGTTCCAATATGACCATGTTGGCATCGTATTGAAACAAAGATTATTCTAGAAAGTATTGGCGAAGTCAACATAGGGGAACAAAATGCCCATGTTGCAATTATGTTGAACCAAATATATACTTTCTTATTTTGAATTTTAAAGAAGTCGCCACACAAAATACATAGCATGCTCGTATTCGAAGCTGTATTGACCCATAATTGAAAATTAATATCAATACTCCCCAGAGATCATGAGAAAACAGATTGGCAATGTTTTAAAAGGAGTCTAAAAGTGGAGAAAGAGTAGAAAGCAAGTCAAGAACACACATGGGTTTCATTGAAGATTAAAAAAGTTTTCATCAAGAGGTTTTAATTGTTTACCTTATGTTTCTTAATATTATTGTTTTGATTGATAGATTTACGAAGGAATAATCATTTATAACTAAAATTTGATAAACCCTAGGATTACTATGTAACTGGGTTTGATTGTTTTCAATGAATCATTAGTCTCTTGAATCTAAGTATACGTTCTCAGTTGCTTTCTAGAATTAAAATATTATAGGCATATTAGTTCTTGACTTGATCTTCATGCTTGTTGATTGAGAAATTACTTATGTAAATAGATCTATATAATTAAAATAGTTGCATGTAATCGTAGAGATAGGGTAATGTAGATTTCCTAGATTAGGGTCAAACCTAATGGATGGTTTCATAAAACTTAACGCAATTTTAGTGGTTTTAACTAGAAAGAGGTTCTAATTAATCAATCTAGACCTAGAAATTGATATTTTTGAGAAAGATATTGATTTGCAATAGGAATTCCAACAATTTAAGATAACTATTAATTTCATTGATGTATGTTTTTGCAATTATATAGTAATTCCTAGTAGGAAATTGAAATTTAGGTAGTTGTTGCAATTAGATTATCTTCATTCATGATCTTGATTTGTGTTTTGTGATTGATTTAATTGTTTTTTTTTCTTTTACTTGTTTTCACTTGTACTTATGATCCTCGTAGTAGCAATATTTGTGTTTAATCGCTATACTAATATATCAATATTTAGTAATAGGATTAAGAACAAATTTTAACCTGGAAAACATCTGTAGAAAGCTGGTACCACCTATGGAATGCGATTATACACTAATTTTTATTAGGTAAATTATACTAGGAGGTCACAACATTTGAGAGTAGGTCTATTTGAGGTCACAACATTTGAGGATAATATCATTTGATGTCACAACATTTCAAATGGTTACAAAAAGGTGACAACATTTAGAGAAGTAGATCAATTAAGATCACAATTGACACATGTTAACAGGAAATATATTTAAAATTAAAAACTTACAAAATCTAACATGTTATGACATATGTCAATGGTAACCGCAGTTAATTCATTTCTCCAAACGTTATGATATCTTTTTAACTACTCGAAACGTTGTGACCTCAAATGAACTTACTCCCAAACGTTGTGATTTTCTAGTGTAATTTATGCCATTTTTATCTTTTCAAGAACTTAACACCTAATTATGCAAAACAACAAAGTAAACAACAATAATAGAAGTGCAATAATAAAAAAGTGAGGGATAAAAGAGGCAATATCAGGTTTAACATGGGTTAATCCACCCCATAATATCAATGGTCCACAATAATGCCTCAATCAATGAGGACTTCATACTTCATTCAACACAAAAACCCACAATGCTCTTCAAGGAGCTATACCAATACAATCACAAACACTTGAGTTGAACCTTTACAAAAAGTTTCCAAGCATACAAGCTCAACTCAAGATTCCACTAAATCACTTACAACAAACTATAGTGTAGTGCATTATAAAAGATAGCAAATACAAAATTCATAGCACTATACCATGTCTCTCACTCACAAAATTATACTAATTAGAATACAAACTTTGAGAGAGTGTTTACAAGAATTTAATAGTAGCTCAACTAACCGTCTTCAAGTCCTTAGATACTTGTATTTATAAATTCTTCAAGCTTTCTAGTCGTTACCAATATTTGCATCAATTTCAGTCGAGCATTTAGTTCTCCAACTCCAATGGCTAGTTTTCTTATTTTAGCATCCAGACGTCTCCCAAGCTAGCATCCTAAGGCCTATGGAAGCTGCACACTTTTCATCTAGCATTCAAACGTCTCTCAATCTAGTGTCTAGATGCTAGTCCTCTGATAACTAGATGTTGTTTCATATTTTGGCCGTAGCTCTCTTATCCGGACTCTGATTGGGGTGATTCAAAATAATATGGAAAGCTTAGAGAGAGCTCTGCAACTTTCATGTTTTCAGCTTTGAGAAATTCTAAAGAAAATAAGGCCTAAAATATGTTTGAGTCAGACTATAACAACAACCACAAACAAAATTAAAGCAAAACAAGTTCAAACATATGCAAATCAAATTAAACACTTGTTTTACTAATTAAGTATAACTTAAATATGATTGAGTAGTTAATTATGCATTCCATTTCCTTATCATAACACACATTAAACACACAAGTTCAACAACATCATCATCAATTTAAACATTATTTTAATCTTTTTTATTTTGCTAAATACTAGAATACATATTTTTAAATTTAGACATGATCATTGTCACACCTAATGATAAGTGGAGATACTATTTACATCCGACCATTCCTACCGTATAGATAACAATTCCTAAATTGAAAAAAATGAAATATATTGTCTAATATGTAAGAACAACTCTGTAAAGACCCGATCCTCTAAATCCCGAGACTTAGAGTACCAAATCCCCAACCACATATAACGTTTTCACATTATATGTAAGGTTGTCCTAAAACTAACAGTTTATGCAAATTGTTTGATCAAATCACTAAACTTTGTTAAGAACTTTTTAAATCAAACAAGATTGCTAACAAAAGTAATCTTTACATATATTTACATCGAATAAACATTGCTTTGTGTCAATACATGACACTACAAAAATTACATGTTTTCTCAAAATATAAGAATCCCAAGGGATCTTAGGTCATTACAAAAGGAGTTTGGCTTAACTATTAAGCCATCTATACATAACTTCTCCATAGCAAAAAGTCTTCCCAAAAGTCCAGGGTGATCGAATCCTATTCGTCCCACTCATCCAAAAATCTTTCGAAATCGGACCCATAGCCCAAGTCATCGTAATACTCGTCTCCAAAACCTGCAAAGCAGCAAAAGTGAGCCAGAGGCCCAGTACACAATAACCAATGCAAAGCAAGTCATCCAATTCATGTAATGCATCATAGAACAAGTGGTTATCTTATTACATTTTGATTTACAAATCAACAAGAGGGTATTCAAACCCCGGTTACACTTCGGGAATCCAGGGATCCTGAGTAACAGCAGTTGCTCAGGGAGTTGATATAAGCAATCCGAATACCTATATCTCCTATATCTATTTCATGAAGATAATAGCTTCATCTAGGGTTTAAAAGCCGTTGCCCGACTCTACTTAAACTCAGTCCATAACATGAGCCTAGTTCACAAGTTCCCATAAACCTTGAACTAAATCATGGTATTTCCCCCTAAGTTTAAGCAAACGTTACACAGATACAATTCCCCCCTATCGGCTACCCACTTAACCAAAAGAATCGCTATTGCATCATAGCGTACCATTGCATCATGGTAAAGTCATTGCATCATGACTTGGTTAAGCGCCTAGCTAACATGTCATTGCATCATGACAGGTTTGCTGCTCCTCGAACCAGATTAAACAGCGTAATAGACATCCAATTCATTTACATGTTAAATCGAATCAAATTAGGTCAAATTAGAAATGTCTGGTCCTAGCAAACATCAGACAAATTATTGCGTACCTGAACTCGTTAGAATAGAACTAGGATCTCTCGGTGATGAACTAACCGAAGAATCCTTAACTGTAATGGAAATATCACAATAATTAATAAATCACAATTACAGATCTCATTAACACAAATATATACATATTATATCCATATATCACAATTTATCAAAGAAATATAAATAATTGGATACAAGGTCATGAATAAGCATTTAAACGTCCCATTATATCCCAAATCGTTTAATAAACACTTAATTGCTCAAATAACAACTTTGGGAAATTTCTAGAAAAAGCTCTCAAAATTGAAAAACTCAAGGGATACACCGGCACTCAATGCCGGCGGCGTTGAGCCGGTGTTCAATGTTCTGAAAATGTACACTGACAACGCTAGCAGCGTTCAAAGCATACGCCGTCAGCCTTTGTACCCTACGCCAGCGGCCTTGAATCCCAGAAGCCAGCGTACAAGTTAGAAGAAAGAACGCGGCTGACTTCCTAGCGAAAGTCGGCGGCGTTCAGTCGGCTTTAAGAAAAACGATTCTGTAGGCTTTCTACACCGCCTCTACGCCGGCGGCGTAGAATCCCTAGATGTCGGCGTACGTTTTAAAAACAAGGTTACACGAAAATTCAAATCCCCTGTTTTCCAACTTTGCAAACTTACATCTTAATACACTTTAAAACTTTCCTCAACTACACTTCCACTTCATATACTCACTCCATCATACACTACTCAATTCTAGCAACCCAAGGCATGAATTCAACATCACTAAACACTTCAAATTCCACTTCCATCAACCCCCACTCTAACTACTTAAACTATCTTTGCTTCAACAAAACACTTCATATCAATACAACAATGCATGCACAATATCATACACTCATATAACACTCTCTTAACTTATCCCATGCATGAACAAACCATTTGATCAACATTAAGCTCAATTCATCCAATATCCATAAATCTATTTCAAGAAAGGAAAATAAAACAACACAACACCCTTAACTAAATCAATTCAAACATACATAATATATATATATATATATATATACCTTGTCTTGAGAAATACTTTGGTTTGCAACCTTGATATAACCCTAACTTGAGCTTGGAATGGAGATGGAAATGGAAAAGAAAAGAAAGATGAAGAAAAGGAAAATTCGGATAAAATTTGGCTGCCTTCAAAAAGTAAGTTAAATTAGCTTAATTTTAACTTTTTCACATTCCAAATTTACCCCTTAATGCATATAATAACTTAGGATGCATTTGGCTTTAATTTGAACTTCATTTGGCTTGTATTTAGGGCATAAATGCTACTTAATTTCAAGAAACTAAATCAACTAGCTTAAGTGAAATTATGGTTGAGTTATTAATCTAACTTAACTTAACATCTTAATGTGCACAAGACAACATTAATTATTCATTACTCACACATTAATGCATATAAAACAAAATACTAATATCAACATATACACATACAAGATCATATATCTTAAGCTACTAACACATAATCATACTCATTCAATTCAACTCCTTAAAATAAATTTATAAACTCATGAGATTGGATTAAAATATAAATCTAGGTCATTTCAAACTCATAACACATATTTTATGAAACCAATTTCATGCAAGTTGCTTTGAAATTTGTGAAATTTCCAATACGTACCCACAAAAATTAATGTGTGACCTTAGCATAAATATAATCCTTAAACTCTAACAAATTGGCAAATCAACTCCATAATTGAATGTAACCCCCTAATATTTGACCTTAGCATGAATATATTCCCTAAACTCACAAAGCATGCTTTAACTTTCCTTAATCTTTAATAAATTGACAAGATAAACTTTCATATATTAAATATATTTCCCTAAGCTTTGATCTCAATGCAAAAACACAATCACGAACTTATCAAAATATACTTTAAAGCCCTTTAAACTTTGATCCTGGTGCATATTATAAGAAAAAAAAAAGATCTTTAAAGTTCTTAATTTATAAGAGTCGAGGAAAAGAACACTTTGTAGCTTTACAAAGTATATATTTATTGAGGTCTAAATTTTAGAGATCATTAAGCATTTCCCCTTAAATAATTATGCAAAAAATCTAAGAAAATAAAATAATGTTTAGATACAAAACTAGATAAGATGAAGTGTATGATATAAAAAATATTGGATAACGTAATTTTCTTGTACCATATTTATAATGCACTGTACTAGATATAAATTTCTATAGTGTCTATTATTTAGTATATATAAACATAATACAAGATGTTATGTCACAGTTGGTACTTATAAATGATTTGGGATGAAATGGATTGGAATGAAATGAGTTTGAGAATGACAAATTCATTCGTATATTTGGAAAATTACATGGAATGGAATGGAATGACTAAAAATGTAATTATTGGGAATGCTGAGGCAAAATCGAATTCCTCTTCAAAGCTGGAATTGTCGATTCCAAGGAACCATGATTCGACTTCTAAAAACGCTTTCAAACATTGAAAAAGAGAATAGAAGATGAAATTATGATTCCATTCCAGTACATTTCTGCAAGTCAAATATGTCATTATATCTTGACAATTATATCTCTATATTGTCCTATATTTATTTCATTAACTTATATATTATTCATAAGAGAAGTGTCTATTGCAATGAGATTAATGATTGGGGTATTATGGTTTTTTTTTAAATTGTCTTATATATCTTGTGATTTTCGTTTTCGTAGCACAAAATATGCGGTTCAAATATTTTTAAATTTTGTTGTACCTTGGAATTTTTAGTGCTCAGTATTTGGGCCCATTATCAAAACCAAATAAAGGATTGGAATTTTAATTCAATCCAATCCCACAAACTTAAAACAACCAAGTGCATCCTAAATCAATCTGCATTGCCTAACTATCTGAACAAGTAATGGTGAGAATTGAAGTCAACAAAAATACCTATAAATTCACAATTCCATGAAATTTATTAATTTAAACCAAGACATCTTGTAATATTGTATTTATTTAAGGAGACTGAGTTGACAAAATGATTCATTAGTCTCTTTTGCAGACTGACTAAGATATTACTGGAACTTCGAACAAAAAATATATATATACATATATATATAATATTATTGGAACATGAGTCACTTAGAGTATGTATAAATGAAATCTTTAACACAATTCCTTATATTAAAGATCTTATTTGAGGATGTTTGTTGGCATGAAGGATTTCAAAGCAAAGAGATCTTTGAAGGAGAGAGACCCTTAAAAGATATAATATAGGCACCTACTAATTCTAAGTTTTCATTCATTCTATTGTAATAGCAATTAAATTACAATATTTTTATTTATGAAGAGTTATTACAGCGATTAGTTGACTAATAGTGATTCATAAAAAGAATTTATTAAAAAAATAAATAGCTATCCATTATTTAAACCAATGAATAATAATTCAATGTTGAAATGGATTTTTTTTTCAAATCCTCATTTAAACAAAAAGTTAATTAATAAAAATTCTATTACAGCTTTATTTTATTCCTTAATATTGTAAGTATATTCATCCATCAAAATAAATACGTAGTAAATAAGATCCTTACTATGGACATGCTTTTGGAAAGATTTAGCTTTGAAATATTTTGGATGCTAATTAAAGGCTTAAAAGAAGTTCCTTTTCGTATATTAAATTATTAAATCATGCCTATATGTCACATGTATTAAACTTACCGTTATAGTATGTGTTAAGCGTTTGATGAGAAAATTTTCCTATGTTCTATAATTAATCTTATGTCCGATGAGGAAAAAAAAAAAAAGTAATATATAAAGGAGGTAACCAATTTTGTTATTTTATATCTCCAAAAACACTTGCCAACATTTTCTTTTGTAATAATTGCTTAACCTTCCAAAAAAGATTGTTGTTATAAAGTGTCTCGATTCTCAAAATACTTATTTTATAGTCATAAAAAAACAATTCATAATTTCTAAAACTGATACATAATTAGTAATAGGGCAAATTGCAATAAATGATAAAAGGCTCTTAATATTTTGAAGAAATTTTATGGTCTTATCATTAATTTTGATATGATTAGACCATAAAAGCTCTCGATGTGTACACTGCAACAGCACCCAATGTTTAGACTGCAACGTGCAACATCTAACTTGTCCGAACTCGGAAGTTTACAATAAAAAAAAAAAAAACATTAAAAAGAAGCTGCAGCTTGCGAGAAAAGCAAATAAATACTACTATTATTTTAATTATAAAATACAACTATGACAAAAATAATTCTATATCTACAACTTAAACTCGTCTCTTAAAAATATAAGTTTGTAAGTGATCAAACTCATCTCTTCAAGAGAGTGACCTCATTTCTTGTAGAAACGAGAATGCTGCTATAAGCCAATAGAACGCAAAAATTTAAAAAAAAAAGTTTAAACTATTTGTCATGTAAATATAAATGAATTATTATCTACTCCAACATTTCATGTATTATTGATAATAATACACTAAATATAAATGTAATTTTAAAACATGTCTATTGGTTTATATAGATTATCACTAAGAGAACAATCCCGCTTTGTATCATTGTGAGACTTTTTTTTATTTTGTAACATCTAAAAGATGACTACTCTAGTCCCACAATAATAATATTTCAATTCAAATGAGATGTTCTGTATATAAATAAGTAGATGTGTGTTTATTTATACATAAAAACATCCCACATTAATTGAAAATGAAACTGAATAAACTTTTAATGGACTTTGAATATCGTATATGACACTACATATATGTGTGCATATGTTGTCTATGATGTGATTCTGCTGGTAACTTTGATTTTGTTTAATATTAATGTCCGTTTTCTCCCCGTTTTTGGCTATGATTATAAATGTACCTGTATCAATGACTAAAATTGAAGTTTAATCATGGCAGTAAAGTTATTGGTTACAACACAAAATGTGAACATGATTAGATTATATTTTACCATTTTCAATGTGATAATCTTGTAATCGTGTTTGATTGACCCCTATTTTATATATGTTATAATATTTGGAAGGTGAAATCCTATAAATTCATTAGATCAGTGTTTATATATGTATGCCTTAATTATCAATTATTCTGCTCGACAAATTCCTTCATTCTGCAATTGACCACATATACTTTCATTTGCCTGTTTTTCAATCTTTTGGGTGCCACGACAGATGAACGGATCAACAATTTACCGACAACACTAATCAATTTATTATTATTATTATGAAGGGTTTTTTTTAGTCCATTTTCACATAAAATTATAAAGGTTATGCATTTATTTATACAGAAAAATATTTCACTTGAGTTGATATATTAGCAATGTAACTTCTTTTAGATGCTAAAAAAAAAAAAAGTCTCACATTACTTCAAAAGTAGAGTTGTTCTATGGTACTCTATATAAACCAAATAGTCAAGTTTTAAAATTATATTTATATTTAGTGTGTTGTTATCAATAACACATTAAATATTGTGAGTAGATAATAATTAATCTCTGTTTACATGGAAAATAGTTTAAATATTTATTATTGTTGTTGTATAGCATTAACCTTGTCTCTTCAAGAGTAAAGTTTGACCACTGACAAACTCTTAAACTCATCTATTCAAGAAACATGTTTAAATTACTACATATAGGAAAATTTTTTTTTTTTGGCCATACTAAATATAGGATTTTTTTTGTCATAGCAGCATTTTTGTAATTTAAAAAAAAAATAGAATTATTTATTTCCTTGTCCCGCAAGTTGCCCACTTATTTATGTCAGTAATACCACATTGGAACGGAAGAGAATGAAGATAAATGGGGTAAATGATTACAAAACAAGCTCAAAATTTTAAGGCAAGCTTGCTCTCGTGTTTATCTAGGTTTCTTGTCGCTGGATCTGAATAGGACCACTTCCCTGAGTTTGAGAAAGTAAGCCTTAAGAGTGTAGACACATATCAATACGTGTAATTTAGCAATGCTTGTTGTTGATTGCAGATTAAGGTGTGAGCTGGGGGTAGCAGCCTCACATGGCGATTTTGCCGATGAGGGTTTCAAGTGTCAGGTTCGACGATCTAGGGGTTAGATTGTCAATGGTTTCTCCTTTTTATCCCCTTTCTTGATCGTGATCCTCTCTCCCTCCTTTTGTTGATTTTTATTTGTTCCACTATACTTTTCACTTTCAATCATTCATGCCACATGCCACTCGTCCACCTGTCGGAAGCTCCACCTCAACAGACAGATCTAATATTTTTAGCTTACATAGCGTATTCCAAAAAGGATAGTGTATTTAGGTATTAAATGGACCAAGTGAAGGTTCACCACTTAATTACACCTAAAAGCAAACATGCCAGTGTGCCATATGAACAATTAAATAATCTTTTTTGTGCAACATACACAGATGCATTGGAGGACATCACAGGCGAACCAAATCAAAGCAGGGATCAAAAAGAAAAAAATCTGCTACCAAAATCAATAAATCATTACTTCATCATGATGACATGAAACCTCCCAAGTCCCATTCATACTTAAAAGCATTTAGAAGTCTTTCTTCGTGGCATTTGCACTGATGTTAAATTCATTCACCGGTCTAATACTGAACTATTGAAATAAAGAAATTACACTGATGGCTTCTGTTAACACACAAGCACAATTGTAGCCAATAATGCTGGTTGTTTTCTCACGTGTACATGTTCACAGTTAGTCCACAATGAAGTGGGCTCGCTCAACTTTACAAAACACACCCTATTCTGCCTAAACTGGTACTTTGTTCAGCTATAACTATAAAAACACCCACCAGTTTCAAGAGCTCCATAGCTTCTCTCGACCTCCTCTCTGTGTGATCTTTCATGGCAACTCCTCGCGCATGTCTGTAAACACCAGTGACATCAAGAATAGATAACATTCTCAAGTATCTCTATTGTTTAAAAACGCGTTTCAAAGGTAATAAGATATCCATTAATAAAACTTGATGGTAGTATGAAGTATGTTTATGAGTTTTCTCGAGCCATATGTTAGGAGACAAAAGAAGAAACCTTTTCTTCTTTTACTGTGCTTTCTAATGAAGTGTATAATCGATCACAAAGTGCAATTGTCTTTATCTTCTTTTTTCTTTTTTTCCCTTTCTTTCTCTTTTGTGGCATTTTTAACTGATATACCATCACTAGTTAACAGAATACACATAAAATATTCTTAAACGCTTAAAGCTATCAGAGAGTACAATGACCTATGATAAATTTATGCAATCACTCATTTCCTCCAATTCATCTTTCTCGTTCTTGTGGATGAAGAGCAGTTCACATACTATGTTTACAAGAAGTTCCGCCAAAAATGTTCTTAATAATTCAAAAAGAAGCAATCATTCCTGGAAGAACATAACAATACCTATTTCCCGGGTGGACTCTCTTTGTAGGTTCATCAACTAGAGCAAGAAGTCTCTTTAGCATAGCAGTCATCTTAAGCACAGCTTGCACGCCTTTACAATTTGTGCATATCTTTCTCAATAGCCCAGAAGCAAAAATAGTTCTCCTCTTTGTTCCTGATTTTTTATTGACAAATTGTAACCATAAGTAATGTGATGAAAGATATAACAATATAGTTGCTCCAAAACATAATAGTAAGCAAACCTTATCATCACCCAAAGACACATCTCCACTGTACCATGGTGATCTATCAACACTTCTAGTAAATCTGGATATCGAGCCAGATTCTTTAGTGTACAGAGAGCATATTTTAGGACCTCCTGGTCAGGAATGCTTTGGGTGAGTGACCGAATGACCTTCACCAATTTTTCAATGGCACCTGCTTCCACCAGTTTCTCACAACACTTATAGGAATGTTGTGTTGCCATGTCTGCATAAAAAAACAAACTTATTAACTTTGGGACGTTTATGATGATCTCTAGATAAAATACAACAAAATTATCTTTACATGTTTCCCTTCTGCATGAAAAGACACACATTTAAGTCAGAATAAGTCTATAGACCAAACTCAAGAAAGTACTTCATAACATGATTGTACGGAAGTTTAGTTTTTATTATCTTGCCATGCTGCCTCACAGAGATCAACTATAAGAATACATTTCCCCAAGTTATCAAAAGAGATTAACTATTGTTTGTTATGAATGGTATAAAACTCACCTAGGGTAGCACAAATGTGAAGAATGCTGCTGACGCTTTTCAAATTTAGCAAATCCAAAAGTGCGGCAGTAAGCCTGTTTATAATGCGCATCCTGTCATCCACATTTGCAGCTGTCTTTTGCACCCTCCAACGCAAATCAGCAACCTGGGCCCCCAGGTCGCTCCGTGCAAGGTAGCCTTTCCAGTACGACTGCCATACATCAGCATCCCAAAACATTTTTAGGAAACAAAGATCTATAGATGTAGACATGAGACTACCATGTGAAAAATGTGCTACAAAGTGCAGTTATCATGTCATCATAGAATTCTAATAGTAAAAGTCCTCAGCAAGGTGCCCTAAGTGTCAAGAAGAAACCAGTTTAGTATTAACTTTAAAACAAATGGGTCTTTCTCATCTTCTCTAAAGGGGAAGAATGAAGCCCAAGATAACAATATAATATCTTTAAACCAATCTGTTTAGCAAACTTGAAGGGGGCATTAGACAAGGTCAACCATTATGATAAAATAATCTTAAAGTTGCTTAGGCAACGCCAATTCAAATTACTGAAAGATAAAAACAACAAAACAACCGTTACTAATGAAGCTTTACAAAAAGCACCCACAACAAACCAAGATTCTGTTCTTTACCTCTAAAAACAAAAGAAACATGTGAGTTCACCACCTGATAAGTATTAACCAAATTAACCCTATCCAAACCAAGTATTGACTTACAAAATAAAATTCTCTTCATTTTCATTTCTCCCTCACAAAGACATGGAAGGACATAATGACCAAGGCAAAGAATGAAAGGATATCCAGAATATTAGAAAACTTACCTGGATTAAAATAGCACTTCGTCTCTGTCTCTCATTTATTCGCCTAGCAATCCAACCACGAACAGAGGACTGGATTAAAATAGCACTTCGTCTCTGTCTCTCATTTATTCGCCTAGCAATCCAACCACGAACAGAGGACTGGATTAAAATAGCACTTTGTCTCTGTCTTTCATTAGTTTGCCTAGCCATCCAACCACGAACAGAGGACTGGATTAAAATAATACTTTGTCTCTGTCTCTCAATTATTCGCCTAGCAATCCACCCACGAATATAGGACTGGATAGTAATGGCTGATTGAGCTCTTGATCTACATAACAAAAGGCTTCTCCACCACCTTTGAACTTTTACAATGGAGGAAAGTAACAAAATGTTTTCGAGACTGCTGAAAGACTCCGTTACACTGCTAGAAGTAGCTTCACGGCACATGGAAGCCCCTGCAAACACCCCTTATTCTCATTACAAATTTTGAAACTTCTAGTGGTTCTGTTACAACAAAGAGCAAAAGAATGTGAGAATTATATTCACCTAAAAGCCTCTTCTGCACAATTTCTCGCCTCACAGACCTTTGGATTTCGATAGCAGCTCTTTGGTGATTTTGAAATTCTCTAGAGAAAAAGTGGCTTCGGATCACAGTTTGAATGGTTAATACAGCCTTTTTAGTGACAAATAACTCTTTCTTCTCAGCCAACCTCGCCAATGGCTCTGCATAAATTTGGTCATAGCATAAGATTAGAAGAGATGGTATGTACAAAGTACATTATAAATCACTACCGGCATTATCCCCAGCTAGTCTATCCCCATAGGCCATAGTAGCTTCTTGAGAATATTGCATATATAATATACTTTTAAAAAAAAATTACACAAAACCAAATTATGGAAAAAAGTACTACAGGAATAATGTTGCCATATCGCATAAGAGAGGTGCGATACGAGCATAGACACACCGTTTCATTAAAATCACATTGTATTGCCCTTTAGATGTCGCTGCTTGTGTATGCGATACAAGTAGAAATTATGGTATCTCTAATTCAACATGCGACATAACAATACTAATTTGGTATTTATTTTTATCTAATTTGTATTTGTGTATTTTTTTTTTAAACAATAGTAGACACGTGTTTGCCCGTAGCCTCCCACATAATTTAAGTATGTTAAAATGATTTAAGTTGAACTTGACAATACCTGACTCTTTTGTGTAATGTTCCAATGATTATGATGGCACAAAATATGTGTATAACCATGAATTAAGCCAATATATTAATTAGGCAACCATATCAAAGAACAAAGAGGAAGGTAAAACATTCAAAAGATGATTTTCACCATCAATGGTAGCTATAAGAGTTGCAACTACCTACTAGCAAATGGATAAGATTGTTTCTTCTGGTAACTTCTACTAATGAAAGAAACATACCTGTAATCTAACAATATGGTATTTGTATCTCAACACTGAACTGTAGATAATCCATCTTCTTACATGAGATTGAATGGTTATTGCTGCATGAATTGCAAGTTTGGCTTCCTGGACCAAAATATGGTTCCTATGCGACCGAAAACCCCTTTGAATTTTTATTGCTGCTTCTTTGTGAGCGATATACTTCCTTCTTAGAAGCCATTTACGTAAGTGACACTGCATCCTTGTGGCAGAGAAATCCTTAAGATGAAAATTCTTCCAGCAAACAAAATTTTTCCAAGCTAGCTGAATTTTAGTTGCAGCAACAATTTGGAGATTAACGACACTTGCTCTTTCACATACATAGAAAAATGCTGTATCATCATCTGCACCACCAGTGACGTCAGCAGGATCTATTTGGCACTCTAGAGGGCATTGATTGACAGCAGCATTGACTACAGATAGTGTTTCAAAACATGAAGATGATGCTCTTCTAAGTAGATGTTTTCGATTTATCCAATTCCTCATGGCTTGCTGGATAAGCAATACAGATCTCTTTATTTTGACATATTTGTACCTCTCATAGAAGAACACCAAATACTTGGTCAAGGTTTCTGGCAGTTTCTCTTCTCCTGCGTATAAAAACAATCACATAATATAAGACACATAAGACATGCCTACACAAAAGTTAGTTATACCTCTCTCAAGTTATGAGAGGAACGTACCAGGAAGAAAGTCCTGCACTCCAAAGGCCATATTACCAAAGATTGATTGGCGGCTAGCAATCAACCAAGCCCGGATGATGTTTTGCAGAAGGGAAACTGCATTTCTTATCTTCAGATATTTACGACTCTCCATTAAAACCCGGTAGTGGGACTGGATAGCAATTGCACTCGATTCTATAGAGTTCCACGTAAGTGTAATTAGAAATTTATGATAGCAAAAACAATTAATTGTAAGTTCAAATAAAGCCTACAGAAACAAAGAAGGGGGAAAATATAATAATTAAGGTGGACATTGTTGCACCACCTGTGATTCTTTATACACTAAAAGCTTCAAATATGCCACTGATTTTATTCATTCATTTATTTATTCAACAATTTTTCTTTTCTGGTTTTCATGAGACCATAAAACTAGACCTAGGGAGATTGATCCTATCCTAATTCTCTGAGTTGTCACTGATCATCACCAACGAAAAAAACTCATGTTCTGACAAAAAATTATGACAATAATTGATAAAAAATTAAAAATTGCATGTCTAGAATTAAGCTATCCTGCATATAATAGAAAAATCCAATTACCTTCAGAAGACATTATCGTCATGCCTTTTGCCATATTATTTTTATAATTACTATGTAGGATGGTGTTGAATGTAGATCCATTTGCCCTGCCATTGTTCATTGAGTTTTGCTCAGCCATTTTCTGCCACCAAGCTTGAATGGCTTTAAATTTGCTTGCAGCCTCTATAAAATGAGACCAAAAATATTATCAAAGATCAATAATCAAGCCACTTTATGAAGTTGAAGAAGCTCAAAAACTTTGCAGATAGCAGCTGTAGAGAAGTAAAAACATTCACAAATTGTAACCTCCAAAACGAACTGTTCTAACTAATAATTATTGCAGTTGGATTACTGAATTGTCCGTTGTACAATACGAATAAGTAAACTTCTACCTGTTGAATTCACATTTTTATTAGTTTTTGGTAGAGGAAAACAATATAACTACTGAAAGGATGCACAAAGTCTGGTGGAAATAGAACCAAAGAATGCAAACCTCCATTGTTGGCACAGTCCATATTTTCCTGGTTCAATGCTGACTTCGACAAAAACAACTTGTCCTGACTTGAATATCTTCTTTCCAAGCTTTGACAAGTGCAACCTAGGAGCTTGTGAAAATTCAACTGATCCTATCCGTGAGAAAATATAACAAGTAACTCCTCTGGCATAACTTGAAACATAATGAGCACTACCGTTATACCAAAATAATTACCATGCTCTTTCTAATAATCAGCTGAGATGCAAGGAAACCCAGGAGGATAATGACACTACGATCATTGCAGGCACATTGATGTTCGAGCACGTCACCAATTTCCAAAACCTAAACAAATATATATACATCAAATAGAAAATGTTTAATCACAAGCAAGAAAACCAAAGTTGGTGTATTCCTACTGAATTATTCTTTTCAAATTATTATCAAAATAGATACCCTACAGCTACTCAAATGATGACAGCATATATGTTTAAAATCCTCTAGAAGAAAATCAACCTCAATGTGTTAGTAATGCATATTTTAGCTTCAGGAAAATCAAAATTTGCATGCAAGCATATTTCTAGTTGAAAACAGCATTTGTTTTCCAACTTGCATGTCTTTGCTGAAGTTGTTGTAAAGTTTGCAAAGGTAGTTCTCAAACTAGAAGACTTAAGATGGTATTTAATAAAAATGAGGAAACAATATTTGACCTTACAGTAGAATCTAATAGTTTTTCCCCCCCTTTGGTCAAAGAATCTCAAAAGAGTTTACAACAAAATTTTGTGTACATGCACATCAAGGATCACTTTAAATTATTGTATACATCTGCGCCCTGTCTCCAAACTTGAAAAAATTGGGCCTTTACAAATATTTATTCAGAGATCAACAAATCACATAAGGAAAGAGGCAATACAAAAATTATCATGACTATAAATATCATGCCAGCAAACCTCTGGAAAATCTCCCAGTAGTCCTGTTAATTTCTGCGATAATATGAAATTGTGCACAGCATCTGAATAATCATCAGCTGACACAATTGATTCTCCACATCTTATTTCATTAAGATCCTGAAACAATTTATTATAGTGTAAATTGAAAATTAAATCACCTAAAGACAGTGGATAAAACAAGAAATAGCGTGGCTAGCACCTCTGAAGAATAGGGACAATGCATCTCCTTGCGGAAATAATAATCAAGTAGGCACCATATGGCTTTTCCATCAACCAGTGAATCAAACCTTTCAATTTTCAGATCATAACGTTCACAAATTGCCTGAAAGATATGGAATTGACTATTAACATCAGCATACCATATGTAGCTACATTGTAAAAAACTAAGATGTCTAAGTAAGAAGAGAGTTGCTCTTGTCATTGGTTATTATCAATGTTGTCAATTCTGGACTGGGAGCTGATCTGGACATGTTAGGAGTCGAGGGTCGAACCAAGGTCATTGAAAAATGAAATTTTAAGTTATATCCTCTAATTATGAAAAAACAAACATATGAAATTTATGTAATCAAACCCACAATTAAGTTAACTCCATCGGTCTATCTATAAAATTGAAATCACACAGTATATATTCAAAAAAACAAACTATAAACTTAAATAATAGTTCAAGTTATAATTAATATCGTCATGATTGGCATTTGATTCAGTGATTTGCATAAGGACAACCCGTTCTCCAATTGTATCCAAATCCACGTCTTCCTCAATTTCTCTATCATCAAAAAAAAAAAAGGAAAAAAAAAGAAGAAGAATAGTAAGTGCTAAGATAATTTATATTCGATACACATATACAAAATTAATAATTTAGAACTAGATCACTACCTTTGAGTTAAACCATCTGCTATTATGGAAGTGGCATCATCTTCATATATTACTCGTTTAATGATCCCATCAAAAATCAAGTTCAGGAGGTAATTCTTTTGTTTCTTCAGTTATGCAAAGACCCATCTGATCAGTACTCATAATTAATTGGACCATAACTTTTTTTCTTATCTTGATGCCTAGAAAAGATTAATTAGCAAAGGGGGAAAAATGATCAAGTTAAGCTATTCTTACCCATAATTTTTTTTTTTTTTGGGCCATTTACACAAAATATTTTATATACCTATTTTTCAAACGCAAATTATATGTCACATAAATAAGGTCATTAAGTCTTTGGTGTTCCTATCTGTTTCTCTTCTTTGTGTGAATGCACTCAAAGAAACTTCAGTTATGTTTACATTCCAAAGCAAAAGCTATTTGACTTAAAATTCGAATAGCAATCTTTTGTAAAGTAAGAGCACTATGACCAAATAACCTCCACCAATCATCTATAAATTAATAAAACAAGTCAAATAATTAAGAAAAATAAACATTAACATTATGTTTAATTCTAATAATCATTCACAATCACTTACCCATTGTGTTGATTTGGTAAATTTGGTCAAGAAATGGCTGTCAAATTTACGAAATCAACACAATCAGGCAAGTAACTGGAAATGATTATTATAATTAAAATTAATGTTAATGTTTATTTTTCACAATTATTTATTTGTTTTATTGAATTATAGTGATCTTGTCTATGTAACTTCTCATTTGTGTTTGAAAAATAAGTATATAAATTATTTTGTGTAAGAATTGCTTAACTTATGTGTTTTTTTTTTTTTTTCCCATTTACTAATTACTCTTTTGTAGGCATCAACATAAGAAAAAAAGTTATGATCCAATTGATTATGATGGCATAAATAAGATGAATTTTTGGATTAATAAAACAAGTCAAATAATTGAGAAAAATAAACATTAACATTATTTTTAATTCTAATAAATCATTCACAATTACTTATCTTGTTGTGTTGATTTGGTAAATTTGGTCAAGAAATGGCTGTCAAATTTACCAAATCAACACAATCAGGCAAGTAACAGGAAATGATTACTATAATTACAATTAATGCTAATGTTTATTTTTCACAATTATTTGATTTGGTTATTGAACTATAGTGATCTTGTCTATGTAACTTATAATTTGTGTTTTAAAAAAAAGTATATAAATTATTTTGTGTAAGAATTGCTTAACTTCTGTGTTTTTTTTTTTTTTTTTCCTTTTCCCATTTACTAATTACCTTTTTGTAGGCATCAACATAAGAAAAAAAGTTATAATCCAATTGATTATGATGGCATTAATAAGACGAATTTTTGGATAACCGAAAAAGAAGAAGAGTTAACCCCTGAACCTGAATTTGATGAGATCATTGAACAAGCAGAATATAAAGATGATTATACTCCCATAATAATTGATGGTTTCACCCAAGGTTATGAATCTATTTCTAAATTATTAATTACATATGTGTGTTAAAAGACGTGGAATTGGATGTGACTGGAAAATAAGCCGACCATTATTGAATCAAATAATAATCATGGTAACATTAATTAGAACTTGAACTAATATCTACATTTATAGTTTGTCTTTTGAATATGTGCTATGTAATTTCAACTTCATCAAATACACTGATGAAGTTAATTTAATTACGGATTTGATTGTGTAAATTTTATTTATTTGTTTTTTCATAATTAAGATATAACATAAAATTTCATTTTTCATTAATCTCAGTTGAACCCAGATCAACCCCCGATTCTTTAGCATGTCTAGGTAAACCCCCAGTACAGGTTTGACGATATTAACTTTGATGGGGAATAGTGATTTTGTTCTTTCTTGTTATTATCGTTTAGCCTTTTTTTTTTATGCGTTGCATTGCAACGCGAATGACCCGCTCGGGTCAACTAAGTAAAGTCATGGTTGAACCAGTTGGGTCATCACGTCTGGCCGGTTCAACCAAAACCGGGCTGCTAGCAACCTGAATCTAAGGCCAGTTCCAATTGAACCACATCAAACTAGTTGGTTCGGTTTCAACAATATTGGTTACTATGTGAAGCGATTTATTTGATGACAACACAGTCATGAAATGGCAGTCTCCAATAAATATGGACACAATACCTTGTCAAATCTCCTTAAAAACAAAAAACCCAACAAATTCCACAAACATGACAGGTTGTTTCATTTCACCCTAAATTTTATCATATAAGAAGCTCTACCAATTACTCTTGCCTTTTCATATCATAATTAGCATCATAAAGTTTTAATTATATTTTGTTGTGTAGCAAATGTACTTCCAGGATATTTCAATAAACAAAAAATCATAAGGTCGTGAATTGAATATTAGAAAATCCAACTATGTTGTATGGCATTATTGGAATACCTGAATCCAGCTCAGTAGTACATCCAGCAAAGCAAAGTTGGTAGTCACTGAATTGTCCTGATAGATAGCTTATTGTTAATCATGCTAGGGAAAAACAATATTGATTACAAAGACAGATAATTACAAAATTCGGTCATGCTTAATAAGAAATTTACATAGAAAATGAGGAACGAAGTTAGTTATACAGAAAATAAGTACAGAAGTAGCAAGTAACTGACCCTCCTTTTCAATACATACCAAATTTATTCCACGGATATGGCAGACTTCAGCAGATAAGATTTTATTATTAACCAGAAGTGGCAGCTGCATATTCAAATGAAAGAAATTTATGAATAAGTTACATACAAATGTCTTAGAAAAGGAGATATCATCACAAATAGGTGAATTGAACATTATTTAGAAAGACATAATGCTCAAGAAGAGATGACTAAAACTCACTTGCATGTGAACAAACATGTTCCAGAGCAAAGAAAGGGTAAGTTCCTTATCTCCAGCAACAATGTCATCTGCTTCAATTGTCATGCCATCTTCATCATTTAATGATATGCCTGATTCCTTAAGATATCGTAGGGCAATGCCGCAGTTTGCCAACTTTTTCTTCTGATTGTTTGATGGAACAACTAATTTCTGGCACAGGATAGTTTGTCATAATCATCAAAGGCATTAATATGTGCACACAATAATTATTAGCAATCTAGCTTTAATATCTATAGACTGACCATTAAAATTGATGAGTCCTGCTTTAAAAGCTGAATCGCTCTACCAAGCCTTACCCCATCTTGCAGATCTTCAAATAAATTTACCAGTTTAAAATCATACTCAATTAGGGGACTCTGCAGCAGCAAAAATGATTTATCAATTATAGCCTGTCAAAGCTTAACCAGTTTGCACTAAATTAATGTCACCCTTGAATTCTAGTATCCATGTTTCCAAACTGAGATAAGAGCCAACCTATCTGTAATGAGAAGATAAAAGCATGGATATATTCATCCAAAAAAGGGAAGCATAACTACATACCTGCTGATATGATACTTTGAACCCTACAGCTGTCAGATGTGCAAGAAGACTACCTTGTCCATGCATCAAATCAGGTGACAGAAAATCTAATTGTGAACCATAAAGACAGAAAAGTCAACCTACAAATGATGAAGTTGGTTATCACACAATTGAGTTGACATGAAGATAAAAATTTTACAGCCATTACCATTTACCATTTGCTGACTTGACTTAATGCTCGATTCCATGTTAAACAGCAACACAGAACCACCATCCACTCCATCAATACCATACTTGAGTGGAAGACTGCTCTGACATTTAGCTCTATCAAGTATAAGGGCAAGCAGCAGAAATCTTTTGAGAATGACGTTACCAAGACATTCATAATATCCTGGTCGATATAAACCCTCAACCTTCTTGTTATAAGCATAAGCTTTTGCTAAACCAGCATGTGACAGGAACTGCTTGTCAATAATCAATTTCAAGAAAGCCACATCTTGATCAAAGTTAACATCTGCAGTAGGCAACAAGGAATCGCCACCCAAAATTATATATAATCCTATCCTGAGCCAAATTGGGTTATAGCAAAAAAGAGTCTTCATAGCTTTCTCCTTCATGCCATAATCAGTCACCATGGGGCAGTGGGCTTTCATTTTCAGCCTCCCATCATCAATAGTCTGAATTGACCATGTCAAACATATATCCTCCCAAAATGAGTAGTCAAAATAGCTATGAGTCGTAAATGCAAACAAACAGTTCAAATGGTTCCTTCATATTATGATTATCATTGCATGGCATGCAACAACTGATATTTCTATTCCTGTTACTACCGTTCTGACTTGAGTTTTAGAAAGTGTGTACTTTGGTTATGAGATAGTACAGGGTACGTGTGAGAGGTTTGGCGTCTTAGCCTTCAAAAATTGTACACATTTTCCTTATTTAATGCATATCCAAATAGACATAGAAGCAGGTTTACTGAATATGCCAAACATGGGAAAAAAATGTTTTTCCCTATTAGCTTCCATTTGCAAATATATAAGGAATTTACTAAGAGTAACTTTGTGAATTATCAACCATAAATCTCCCAAAAATTCCAACAGTGGAGACAGTAGTTCTACCATAACCCTTTTGGTTCACGTACAACTAGCAAAGTCATCGGACTAGGAAATGTGTGCCCATCCTTTTTCTTTGGAATGAGATACAAATGTGACCCTATCCGCATCTTGTGATGCAACCGGAGCGGGTTTAAAACAGGCCATACAAAATCCGAGCCCAACCCGATTCCCTATAGGATCACCCAAACACAACCCGCAACCTTATAGGGTTTTTTATATGATACCCAAACCCGCCCATATAGGGTCATAATCTTGACCCGCCCCTCACCCTGCCTTGCCGACCCAATTGTGTTTTTATTCTTTTCTTTTTTTTTTTCCTTTTTCATTCTTATTGCGTTAAGGTTCTTGCAAAGTAGATAAACAAGACAATGTAATATTAACTCCATATTGCATATTCTATATCAATACCTTTGAAAAAGTATAATAATAAGACAATGTAATATTAAAAGTTGTATATGTGTTTTGCATATTTTTTTCTTTTGCAAATTTTTTTTATTTTTATTATATATACTTTTTTATTTAATTTTAGAGTGGGATAAGATGCGATTTTTTGCATTTATGTTCCTATATCAAAATATGTAATTAAGTATAATGCAAATGTAAACATCATTTTAAATAAGAAAAATTTTATTCGTCGACATATTATCTAATATTTAATTGCAAGCACCAATAATAAGTTGGTAAGGACAACATTGTCCCTCTACCATTATAATATAAGTTTTTTTTTTTTTCAAAAAAATTCACTTGCCTATTGCAACTTGGTAATATGCGAGTTATGACAAATCTTAAAATTTGCTAAGTTTTTTTTTTAAATTTAAAATTATATTTTTTTATAATAAATTTAATGGATCAGGTGGACCCTATAGGGTCACAATTATGACCCGAACCCAACCCACGATCCTATAGGGTCACAACATTTTTCACCAAACCCATCCCATAATCAATTAGGATTTTTAGCGGATTAGGCGGTCGGATACTCTATAATGATCCGCCCGGTTGCATCCCTATCTCATCATTCTACTTACGGTACATACAAGTTATACTCTGCTTAGGACCAATATTCGTTGGTTAGTTTTCTTAAATAACTATATTAAACACTAGACTTTACTAACTAAGTGAATCAATGGAAACAAATGCAAACATCATTAAACCACATCACATGGAATCGCATAGTACAAAACCACCACATATACCTTAGTCACTTGTGTCATGACTTGAAATATCTCCCGACAACAAGCCAAACTAAAATAAACCCGCATCCTCTCAGCCAAATCATCCAAACTACAAACATCCTCCAAAGACTTCCTCAACTTAATAAACCCCGAGCTCGAAACCCTACTACTACTACTACTATCATTCACTCCTTCACCCACATTCCACCACCCCGATTCCCTCCTCCGCTTCGGGCTGCGCCACGTCACCTCAACCCCAACTCCAACCCCGGGCCCACTCTCCCTTTTCCTGTTCCTATTCCAACTGTCACATTCCTCGCCTCCTCCCACTGCCACCTCACACCCACACGACCTCGGGTTTTGGAACAGGAAATTGAGCCAAACCTTAAGTGACTTCGCTAGGACTTTCAAAGACTGCTCCTTTTTTATCTGTTCCTTCCGCGAAGACTGCGATTGCTCAAGTTCGAACGCTTTTAAGCGGCGTAGGGTTGCAGCGGCGGACGACTTGGAGGATTTGGAAGGCCGCGTACGGCGAGACGAGGCGGTGGTGGAAGAAATAGAGCGAGGGGTTTGTTTGGATGCGGTGAAGAACAAGTCGAGGTTTGGGGATTGGAAATGCTGGGACTTTAGGGTTGTTGTTGGGCGTTTTGGGGTTCTGAGATTAGAAATGTCTTTGAGGAGTGATGGGTGCGAATTAGGGTTTTCGTAGGGATTCGAATCCATTGTATATTTCTTTGTGGATCAAATTACACTCCAATGCGCCTGGAATTGCAAAACGTTGATGAATTTGAGGTGTGAGAGAGAGAGAGGGAGAAGGGAGGGTCAGAGGACCGTTGGACGTTAGAAAAAGAAAGAGAGCCGAATTGAGTTTGAATTTAAATTTATAGGGTTCCCAATGCAATTCAGATCCAGAGCGGCATTTTAATTATGATATGGGCCCAAGCCCAGCACAGCTCTTCTTTAGCCTCTTTATCCTTTTCCTTTCTTTACTTTTTCTTTTCCTTGTTTATTCCCTTTTTAAAAACTGCTAGACTTAAACAAATAAAGAAAAATTAAGTAATCAGTTAATAATCGAAAACTTTAAGTGAAATTTCTTGATACAAATCCATAAAAAAAAAAGAGAAAAGATAAGCACCGATAAACCCAATTTTATAGCCCTAAGGCATATTTAGGAAAAAAACTATAAATAAGTAAAATGCTTATAAAATGAAATCTGCAGAACTAGGATGGCAGGTACAGGATGGGCAGGATATAAAGTTTTACTCTTACGGCCCGTTTACTTCAACTTTGGAAACAAACAAGGAATAGAAAAGTTATTCATTGGGAATGATATTATCGGTAATAGAGTAGAAATGTTTATTTCTATGTTTACTTTGTCTAAAGTTTTATTACGGGGAATACACATTCTATTGTTTACTTCAACTTATTAATTCTAGCATTAAACTGCTAATAAAGCTAAAAATACCATTATGCCCTTATTGTGGTATTAATTCTAGCATTTAATTAAGGGTAATTTGGACAGGGTATTTAATTTTTTATTGCTTCTAGAGTGGGAATAGAAAAGGAATAAAAAGTTCAACCTATTAGATGGAACTTTTTATTCCCTCTATAGAAGGAATAAAAAGTGCATGGGAATATTTATTACTGCTCATTTAATGCAAGTAAACAAAGTAATAGAGGCATTCCAGCAATAGAAATTCTATTCCTCCTCTATTACCTCCAAGTAAATGGGCCGTTATATTATCTTGTAAGGCACCAGTAAATATCCCGTACTTGCCCTGTTTCATGTGTTCTATAAATCTATAAGGTATAGGGTATCTTGTAAAACATGTAATTTTTTTATAAAACCTTTGATTTTCTTTTTTTGGTTCTTTCTTAATTTTCAATTTTATAGTAGTATATATAATTTCATATTGTATATAAAATTACACTATTTTCGTATATTTACAATAAACAACTAAGGGAAAAGTAATTTAAAAAATAGTTATTAATATCACAAGTCATATAATATGGAGAATTTATTTATATGAGGAAGTTAAAATTCGTAACTTTCTTTAATTAAAGGAAAATCAAAAGGAAAAATAACAAAAACAGTAAAAGAAAGGATATATTTACCAAAAATTCATTAAAAAATTTGTATTTAGTTTAATTATCCTTAATAATACATAAAATATTTTTAAGTTAAGCCATTAAGGACAATTAAAGAAATGTAGCATTACTAAAAACTAAATAGTCAAGACAATAAAGAAGTATACTTGCCTTAAATATTATTTATTTTAACAAAAAAAATTAGTAATATAAATAATTTTATTTTGTTGTTAATAACTTAATATTATTTTATCCAATTTTTATAAGGTGGTATCAGGTACTAGAAACATGTACTCTATATTTAATAGAGCATAGGTTCCATAGTAGATACAAAGTATGAAAAGCCCATATCTATACCTTACCCTGTGGGAGTAGATTCTGAAAATTTTATATGTTGAACCTACTCACTGACTCTTAGTACCCATCTGGAACCTACCCGGTCGAGTAAGGTCTGAGTGGATGTCTTATATGATAAGGTTACTTGCCTACCCCTATACAGAACTCAGCCTCTCCTCTGCTAAAATGTAAGCATGTTGTTTAGATTGTATGTGTATATTAGTCAAGTTATAAAATCCTACTCCTAAAATGCTCTTAAGTACCATTCCATTGCTAACACCTTTGTGTTTATAGGCGGATTGAACTTTTCAGTTGGATGGCGTCCTTTTGCCATCCAAATAGATGGTCTTTTGTATCGAGAATATCTTTTAGATGGTATCCATCAACTATCTAAATCATACGAGTTGTAATGAGTTGTCATGTAGCTTGTTGGATCCTTATAACCATTAATAGTTTTTCAAATCAGATATGATAATCAACTAACAAACTTAAAAATCTTAATTTTCTAGTTAGAAAGATGCAAATCAAGGAAGTAATAGACCAATCTAAGCACAAGGAGAACTACAACATACAACTTAAAGAAAGGATGCAAGCGAGCAGTCTTTGTACCTAAATACATATAGAGCAATTAACGGGCCAGGCAATGGAATATCAAATAAAGATCTACCCATTTGCATCATTGATTTACATCTTTCTAGTTGGAAAGACGTAAATAAAGAAAGCAATAGACCAATCCGAGCATAAAGAGAACTGAAGCATACAACTTAATAATAAAGTCAAAGAAAGGATACAAGTAAGCCGATCTTTATACCTAGGTACATATAGAGCAATTAATGGGCCAGGTGATTGAATACTGAAAAAATACCTACCCATTTGCATCCTTATTCATTTTTTGAAGAAGTTTCGTCTTAGTGTATGGGCACCAGTTTTGATATTATTTCAAAACCTTATAAGGTTTTGGAATCTATATAGGACCCAGTGGAAACCTAATCTAATAGTTATATTAAGATAGTATTATTTTAAAATGCAATTAAACAAATAACCTTTATCATGGTTAATAATTACAAGGATAAAGCTTCTTCCAAGAATAGTTTATTTACATAACAAATGTTAAAGATACAATATATAATAATAATGAACACAAATCTTAAAATTGCATTTTTTTTTCTTTGGGAATGAAAGACCCTTAGGACCTATTATTCAAGTGAAGACAAAAAAGCCTACAAAAGTTAGTGAGTAGGGTCTTCTTGAGCATTCCAAATAAGATGGGTGAATTTATTTAAATGTATATATGACTCACATAAGTTTTTAAGTTTGGGTCGAAATTATATTATTCAAATGCAAAATGAACCAATCACATATGGGAAATATGAAGAAAGTAGTTATGAACACCTAGTCAATAATGTCAAAACATAATCTTTGAAAAAGGTTTTAGTTTATGGTTCATTTAAGTGAAATAATGCATCAACAGTTAATCCCATCAATCATTTGCCAACATGGGGTTCATGCAACTCCAACATTAATTGGTTGCATGTCTTGGGGCATGCAAAAATGGATCATGTTTGTAGACACCCAACTTCTACCATTTTTATAGTTTAATTTGTAATAATAATCTTAGTTTTACCTTTTAAAAAATAAAAATTGAAAAAAAAAAGAAAAAAAATAATCCTCAAAAAGACAAAAAGAAAAAAAAATGATTTTTTTTTCTATTTCTGCCATTGAGCATATTTTGAGTTTTCGTTCTACCATTTTCTTATGAGATTTTTCACCAAAATAATGCTAAAATCTCATAAATCAATTGGGATTCTGTAAATTCAAACCATTTTTCCTAGTTCAACAGACACATCACGACAAAAGTGGAAAAAATCGAAACAATTGCACAAGTGGATATCTCTCCTATAGGATAATAAACAAATAAAATGCTAAGTTAGCAAATCGTTTATTTCAAGCAAGTTTAGAGGATTAAATTTGCAACAAAATAAAAATGTACTAACATAATCCATAAGAAACTGGATAAAAAATTACAACCAAATTTTGATTTTTTAAAACTTTCTAACATAAGACAAACTCAAAATCCCTATAAATAAGGACGAACAAAGTTGTTATGGAGTTAAGAAAACAATTACAAACACTAAGAATAACAAATTCAAGTTTCTCCTTCATGAGTTAGGATTCTTCCAGTGAGAATTATTATTTTGAATTTCTTCTTCAAGAAGGATGATTGCAAGTAAAACCACCACTACTGGGTGGTTTCTAGAGAGCAGCAAGCAAAAGACCACCATCGTAGTGTTCAACAATTGCTTTTCATACTAACTAACATCACCGCCGCCACTAGACATCCCTATAGGCCTGGACGGGTCAATATTTAACCCAAACCCGCTAGGTCCCAGGCTAAAAAAAAATTGAACTTGTAGCTACTCCAGCTATAAGTGGGGCAGGTCTTGAACTGTAGACTCATCGTGTCCATGCCTTCTAAATTTTGTTTTCAAATAAATTAGAAAATAATATTTTTTAATTTAAAATAAATTTTTAAACTTCAAACGAAAAATTGTGCCTAAGCATACTATAGTCTTTAGTCAATTTTCACATAAAATTATTAAGGATGTGCATTCATTAATATAGAAGCACATCTCATTTAAGTTGACATATTAGTGATGTGAGATTGCAATAAATTATGAAAGAAAAAAAACTCTCATATTATTTAGAAGTAAGATGGTTCTCTACACAAAGCAGCCAGATTTTTTTTAAATTATATTTGTTTTGTGTACCATTGTAAACAATACATTAAATGTTTTGAATTGATAATAAAAAATTTCTATTCATATTCATGGTAATTTAAAATAAAAAAAAAAATTATGCTTTAAACAACGCATTAAAGCTGTGAAAAAATTACAATAAATCATTTTAAATAAAAAAGTCTTTTTTCTAGTTTATTCTAATAGAATAAAGTAGTATAGTGAGGAGTCCACAAATGGATACTTGTAATTGTAATTAGTTTTCGCTTAAAATTATCAATGAATGATGTACATTTATTTATAAACAAACACATCTCATTTAAGTTGAAATGTTAGTAATGCGATACTATAGTAATACTCTAAAAAAGGTTACAACTCAGACTTATATTTTTATTATATTATTTATTGGGTAAATTGCATGTACCTCCCCTAAAATCTTTAATAATTACATGAACCCTTAGATTTTTAAAAGTCAGTGCTTATACCCCTAGAAAAACTGATATGGCTAATGATATGAATATTCAGTTGTCATTGTGTTGATGTGTTTTAAATATAATATATTTTAATTGGAAAATGTTTAAAAATATTTTTTAAAGTTTAAAAAAATGATTAAATGTTAAAAATATTTAAGAGATTATGGAAATATTAAAAAAGGAAAATGGAACTTCAATAAAAAAAAAAAAAAGGAAAACGAAGAAGCTCATGGTTGTAACTCACAACAAGCTAATAGGAAAACAAATCTAGATTTGATCATATTTTACAAGTTTTGGTAGTAATTCACTACAACTTAAAATAGTACCATGAAAAGATTATAAACGTTGAGTGATCTATTGTGATTCCTACCATAGGGGATGAGCCAAAGCATTCACTTGATAAATTTGTTGGCAGCATACTGTTAAGTAAAACAGTGCTAAATAGATTGATAATTTGATTCAGTTTCTTTATTCTATTTTCCTGTTTTTTTTTCTTTTATATCATTTTTTTATTTTCAGAACTTTTAAATACTTTTAGACATTTCATCAATATTTTCATCTTTTTAATTTTCAAAGCTTCCTATTAGCATGTTACAAGCACGGGCTCTCCTTCTTCTTTTTTAATTTAAATTTTATTTTCCTTTTTTTTATTTTCATAATCTTTTGAATAATTTTAACCTTTGATCAGTTTCTCTTTAATTTTTTGCATTTAAAAAATATCTTTTATAAATTTTCCAATTGAATGTATTATATTTAATAACACATCAACATAATAACAACTAAACATTCATATCATTCACCACAATAGCTTTTTTGGGGTGTAAGTATTGACTTATGAAAAAACTAGAGGTCTATGCAATTCTGAAAGTTTGTAGGGGACATCAATGCAGTTTGCCCTTATTTATTTTATGTGTTGATATTAACAATGCATTAAATTAAATGTTATGAATAGATATTAAATAATCTCTATTCATGTTGAAAATAAATTTAACATTAAATGTTATGTATCTTTTTTTTTTTAATTTCCATTACTTTATATTTTATATATTTATTTATATTTCTTATTTTTATTTTATATAATTCATATATTAGTTTTATTTTTTTTCTAGGACCCATGCGGGTTCACCTATGGGTCAAACCTGGCTAAATAGGCCAGGTCTGGGTACATAACTACTAGGTTGAATTTTTATGGATTTCGGGTCAAACTAGATCCGTGGGGATATATTACTGTGACCCACAATTTAATTATTGCCTAGAAATGGGTTGTTTATTGAACCGAACCAAATAAAAAAATGGGGCTCTTTATATTTCTATTCAGTTTACAGTTCGGTTCTGTAAGACTCTAAATAGTTACGGTTCGATTTAAGGGTCAAACCTAAGCAAATTGCTTGAACCTAAACTGAACCATTTCACATTAATAGAAACAAAAAAAAAAAAAAAGAGTCATTTTATTTATAACCTTTAAACATTAAATATAAAGAGTCACATATGGCATTTCACTCTAATATTATAATGTATATTAGATTAGACATGAAATAGAATCGTAGTTGTGAATTCTAATACCTTCTTGCATTTAAATATATCTTTGAAAGGGAGTTGAGTAAGATATCAATTTGTAAATTTATCATATTTATGTCATGGCTTGGTATCTAATAAGCAAATGCTAGGACTTGTATTACTCTAAGATTAATTTTGTTGGTGATAGACATGAATTATCTATGATATTAATTATTGTTTAAGTAAAATTTGGGTCTTAAGTTATATTTTTATTTAAGAATTGATACTTAAATCAACAATATTTTCAATTCAGGTAACTTGTAATCATAACAACACACTTTGGAGCAAATTGGAGCAAAATGGACTCAAAACATCATCCACAGCAAGTATCACGACCCTTGGCGCCCATGAAGAAGAAAATGCATATCAGAGGCAATCACCCCCCTTTGGTCACCCGTGATATGAAGGAAAAAATTTGCCCACAGCAATAAATCTCCCCCCCCCCCCCCCCCCCCCCCCCCCCCCCCCCCCCCCCCCCCCCCCCCCCCCCCCCCCCCCCCCCCCCCCCCCCCACCCCCCCCCCCCCCCCCCCCCCCCCCCCCCCCCCCCCCCCCCCCCCCCCCCCCCCCCCCCCCCCCCCCCCCCTTTGGTTGCCCGTGCAAAGGCCGATGATTTGAACAAAAATGAAGAACAACAAGAATAACGCCCTCTTGGTCCTCTGTGATTTGAAGGAAAATGAAGAACAACATAAATCACGCCCTTTTGGTCGCCCGTGATTGATTTTTCTACCAAACGACGTCTTTGATTTTCTTTCATTTAAGTGACACATTGGTTAGACAAAAGATACAACAATTCATCCAACTGTTGTATTGGTTCGCCAAAAGATACAACTATTCATCCAATTGTTGTATTGGTTGGCTACAAGGTACAACTATTCATCCAAGTGTTGTATTGGTTCGCCAAAAGGTACAACTATTCATCCAAGTATTGTACTACTTCACGAAAATCTGAGATTATAAAAGAGAAGGAGAAGACATCTATTGGGAGAGACAGAAGATAGATAGAGATGGGCAGATATTATTCATAGATTTACAGAGATCTATGTAGAGATCCACATAGAGATCTATATACAGACATATATACATATATATACATACATATATACTTGCATTTGGTTGTTGAAGTGTTCAGACATTTGTATCATGAATAAGGGAGTATTATTATGTTTTCTTTCTATTTATATCTATTGTTCTGTTTTCTTATTATATCATGTATGAGTAATTATTAGGATTCGAGTAGCCATAGGGTACATGTATTTCAATGAATTATATATTTAAATGTTGTATGAATTCTTAATCTGTTTAGTGTATTAATTTATTCTAATTCTAAGTAGTGCACGATTTAGGATTAGATCAGATTTTTATGAGATGCGATTGAGAAATCTACCCGTGGAATAGATCTACATTATAGAGAAAGATTTCCCATGATGCCTAGAGATAGGGTTGTGGAATTTTCTACATATAATTAAATAATTACCACTAGGATCATATTTCTAAAGCAATTTTAGTCGGTTGTTAACTAGGAAGAGATTCCAGTAGACAAGACTAGGATTAGAGTTCAATAGACTCGAGAGAGTTATTGAACTAGTAAATGGGAATCCCGCAGTTAGGAATGATTCAATAACTATGGAGTTTGTAGTACATGTTATCTAATTAGTGAAGTGAGTCTGAATTGTTATTAGTTAATTTAAATTTATTTTTTAATGCATGTTATAGTATAGTTTTAGTTGAAAATTATTTAAGTAAATTAATATTAAATCTTGATCTAAATTTATTCTACTAGATAATAATTAAGAGGTTGAGTAGTAGTACTTGCTGACGGCCCCAAAGAATACGACCCTATAATCAATTCTTATACTACAATTGATAGGTGCACTTGCCTAGTATAAACTAGATCATAGGAAATAATTTATTAAAACTTGGTCTAGTTAGGAAAACGCACGTCAATTGGTTTCAAAGGGAGGAAGGGGGGTGAAGGTGAATTGGTTACTTAAAATTTTAAACCTTTTCTTTTAAAAAATTATTAGGGAAGAATAAATTGCGCAAGTATTTATTGATGTTTCGACTCGTGCGTCAGTCCTCTCTTCCAGCTGCACAGTGGGGACATGTTATTCCACACCGGTTTGTTTTATTATATCTAATAAAATAATAAGAGTATAAATAGTTATTAAATACAATGGACTCAATTCTTTTGCTTAACCTATCTAGCTCACCAAGCTAATTACTGATCTACATAGTTATTTGTTACTCCCTTTTATCATCAATCTCATCAAATTACAAATCAAGATAAGGAATACAATAGTATAGAAGTTTCTCTCAAGTAAATTCGCTCAAAGATACAAAAGAAATTTATATGAAGAATTGCAAGTTTTGGTTGGATGTTCTGTGTTACTCTCTAAGTTACTCTATGAGGTCTACAACAAAAAATAAATTATGAACAATTTTTTTTACCAGTAGAAGTGTTTAGACTTTTCTCATTTTTTCTTATTGTTTCTGATATGGGCATGTGATAAACCTTTTAAATGAAGTTTTTCAAATGTTCAAAACCTTCAAAATAATTTAAAGTTTGAATCTTTTTCTTATTGGAGATAAGCTTAAAAGATATGCTCCATAAATTTCTCTGATAATTTTTTTTTATATTCATCTGTTGTAATTTAAATTCTCTTACTGCTACGAGTTGTAAATATTGTTGTTTGAATATTCAAATTCAAATTCTGTATCATCTTGAAGCTTCCCTTGAAGTATGGAGTATATCATTAAAAAAAAATTCCTTTATTTGAAAATTCGTCCAAAATAAATCTTCATAATTTTCTCTTGATATTTATTTTAAATCCGAACCAAATCTGCATAATCTTCATCCCAAAGTATAGCTTTATAACCTCCTTTTGATTTGAAAAATAAATCCTCAAAATATCCTTATATCCCTTATTTGTAGAAAAATATCTTCTTTCATCTTCTATTTGAAACTTCAACTTGTAAGAGAGCAATTCTTCTACTAAACACGGTTCTAAACCTTCAAACAAATGTAACTTATCTAAGAAACCATGCTTAAAACATCAAAACTTAAAGTAATAAAATTTGGAAGCAAATTGAAGTAGTTGTCATGAAAATAAACTAATTGTTGCGAGTTCTTAAATTTTCCAAAAACATAAATATGAAATTAATTTGAATCCTTTAGATATATTGACCAACTTGGCGGAGCATTTTGAATGTATAACCCAAATACATTCAACTTTAGAGTTGGGCCTTTAAATTAATGAAAAATTTGAGAAAAAACTTATTATATAACATGTTGTTCGTATTTCTATACGTTATGTTCATGCAGCAGGTTTACCCTTTGAGTCAAATTAAGCCCAAATTCCTATGAATAGAATAGAGTAAAATAGACTTATCACAGTTCTTATACGAAATCAAATTATCATATTGAGAGTAAAAACATGAGTGCATCCTCATGTTGTCTTGACAAAGCATCAGCTACTATATTTTATGATCCTTTGTTATACACCACGATATAGTCATTGCCCATTAGCTTTGTTATATACTTTTGTTGGTTAGGTGTTTGAATCACTTATGTAAGTAATTCTTTAAGACTCTGATGATTAGTCTTAATGATGAATTTAACACCTAACAAATAATATCTCCATTTACGTACGGCTTCCATAATAGCATATAATTCTCTCACATATGTTGAAGCTTTAATAAAATGCTTTGGAAGTTTTTTACTAAAATGTGCTATTGGATGACTAATTAGAGAAATACTACCCATATTCTTGATCCTAAAGCATCACACTTAATTACAAACTCTTGTTCAAAGTCAGGTAAAGCTAGTATTAGTGTGGTCCTTAATTCTATTTTAAGCTTTTCAAAAGCACTATGAGTTGTGTCATTCCAATCAAACTAATCTTTCTTCAACATTTCCGTTAATGGCGCGGCTGTGGATGCATAGACCTTCATAAATCTCCTATAACACCTTGAAAGACAAAAAAAACCTCTTAACTGCTTTATAGAAGTTAGTAAGGACCATTCTTCAATAGCTCTAATCTTAGTAGGATTTGGTCGAACTTCATTATGAGACACAACATGTTCCAAGTACTCAATCTTGTTCTTAGGAAACGAACAATTAGTTTGTTTCAAATAAAAATTATTGCCTTGTAACGTCTAAAACACAATAGTTCAATGCTCGACATGGTGTTGAAGTGATTGATTATATACCAAGATGTCATCAAAAAAGACAATAACGAATTTCCTCAAATATTTCTAAAACATAGTGTTCATTATTGCTTGGAAAGTGGAAGGAGTCTTACTTAATCCAAAAGGCAAGACTAAAAATTCATAGTGCCCTTCATGAGTCCTAAATATTGTCTTTTCTATGTCATTTGGTGCCGTCCTATGGTAATTAGCTCCGAGATCCAATTTTGAAAATAAAGCAGCTCCCCTTAATTCATCTAGTAACTCATCTACTATTAGAATTGGATAGTTATCTGTAACAGTTCCCTGATTTAGAGCACAAAAATCAATGTCGAATCACCATAATCCGTCTTTTTTCTTAACGAATAAGACTGGTGAAGAAAATGGACGTGCGCTTCTTTGAATTATCCTTTGAGCCAACATATCCTGGACTTGTTTCTCAATCTTCGATTTTTGAAAATGTGGGCATCGATACGACAATACATTTACTGGTGGTATATTTGGATATTGATGCTGCACATCACGCAATGGTAGCAATAATATCGGAGCCTCAAGTACTTTTTGGAATTTACCCAATAGTGTTGTAATGGCATCATTGCTGGCAGATTCCTCCAATGAATGATCTTCTATTGGTTGATCCACAAGATGAAATAAAAAAGAGCAATAGCATCAGTATGAAATAATCTACTCAATCGATGATGCAAGATCTATTGCATATGTTTATTTGTATTCCCCACCAATGTAACTAGTCGATCATTGAAGCTAAATTCCATGATTAGCTTTGAGTAACCAACTATAATCAAGCCTAACTTATTAAGCCATTGTACTTCTAACACTACTTCAGCCCCTTAAATGGGAAGAAGATAATAATCCTCTAAAAAATTCCATTCATGAAATAAAAGTGGAATCGAGCTGCAAAGTCCTTCACATGTTAGTGTATTTCCATTTCCAATGAGAAATGAAAATTTTGGAGCTGGTTTGATTATTAACTTAAGGTGTTTGACTATTTGACTTTGTATGAAGTTATGAGTACTTCTGGTATCCACTAATATTGATACTCTTTGACCATTTATACAACCATAAAATTTCAACGTTCTGGGAAATAGAGTACCTACTAAGGCATGGTAGCTGATAGAGATCTATTCTCAGTATCCACTTCATTTGCAATTTCCTCATTCATTAACTTGTCATGCTCCACTTCATCCATCTTTGGTTCTAACAACAACATAAGCTTTGCCTTACATTTATGGTTCCTATTATATTTCTTGTTGCAATGAAAACATAATTCTTGTTCTCTTTTCAACTGAATTTCTCAAGGCATCAATTTTTTTATTGGCAATGTGGGTTTTGTAGTGTTTACGACCGAATCAGAACAATCTGATGAAAAACTTGGTTTTGAAATTTGAAGGGGTTATGTGTATGGTTTGGAAATGAATATGGGTTTGTTTTGGTTGTTTTGAGAATGAAAGGCTATCAAGAAATTTGCTCTCAAGCATCTTAGTCAATGCCATTGCTTGCATGAAATCTTTAGGTTTATGAATTTGGACTTCTCATTTTATATGGGGTTTAAGACCTAATATAAAACAACCGAGAAGGAAAGTTAAGGTAAACCACTATTTAAGTTGATAAAGCTTCAAAACTCAATTGATATTCTTCTATTGATTTGGTTTATGTTAATTTGGACAGGATGCCATAGACGTCTTCATATTCTGATGGCCCAAAACAACGAGAAATTACTTTCTTGAATTCTTCCTATGAACTCAATCGTTTATTTAGGTACATCCACTTTTACCAGTCTTTGACTGTTTCTTCCATAGTAAAAGAAGCCATTGTGATTCTATGTTCATCTGTTACTCCATGAAAATGAAAAAATTGATCTGTGGTAAATATTCACGCAAGAGGGTCATTCCCATCAAACTTTGACACCTCTAATTTGATCCCTTTGATCAATTCTTCACCATGGTTTCATGGTTTCAAAGAAAATGATGAATCATTGTTTTGAGTTGGCTAAGATGATTGAGAATTGTGATTTTGATTCTGCTCAAACTTATCCAGTATTGAACTCAATTGAGTCAATGAATCTTGAAGAGCTATTAGTGAATCCTTAAGAGTATCCATATCAATATGTTCTTAAGTTTTGGTGGAAAGGGCCATGAATTCATTGAAAGCACCAAATAATACTTTCCCTTCATAAAAGCTTCTTTTTGAAACTTAGAAACCCTAATCTCTCAACTCTTCTCTTCTTCACCTCAGGTACAAATTCATGTTTACTCTCTACTGTTCTTTTTTCAACTAATGTGTAATACTAATTTTTATAGTGTTTTTGTGTGCGAGATGAACACTACTTCGACCTGGCTAAACTCCAAGAAGTCAACAATACTTCTTTTCATGGAAAATCTTGCTACTTTTCCTCTTCTTGTTTTCCCTTATTTATATGCTTTGTTTGTACAATTACATCAATTCTATTCTGTTGTAGATCGATTAGATCTATTGTACTCCTACTTAAATCTGCTACACTAAGCTTGGTTTACTGGAATGTAATAAGGTTGGAAAGGAATAATAATTCCTTATTTTATAGCTAGGAGTATTTTTGGAGCGTAATATACTTTTTGATCAGGAATAGCTATTTCTTCAATAAAGGAAGAAATGGGGATTCCTTTTGTATTATGCATTAAATCGAATAGACATTCTTTTAATAAATTTTTTCGCAAACCAAATAAATGAATAGATATTCCGTGGAAATAAAGCTGCAATATTGATTCTATTTCATTCAATCAAACATAGTGTTGGTCTATCGTTTTGTTCTATGTACTATTATAATATGCATCTGATATATCTACTATACAATAAAATCTTTGGCCCATATTGGAGCTCATTTAATCCTTAAGCTGCGTCTCATATTAGTCCTCATTTTTTATTTTGATTTTTTCTTTTAGATTTCAAACAATTTTATTAATCTATCATTTAATTGTATTATTTATAATAATTATTTGGAGAAATTAGACATTGCATGTGTCAACAATGTTAATGAAAATCATTGGGAAAAGTTAAATTCTCATGTAAAAATAAAAGTTGATGACCCGAGTAGAGGATTCCTTTCCCATTGTTTTGAATATTATCAAAATGCTTTTATCCCGGACTGTATTTCTTTTAGTCATGTGCTTGTTATCGGGTTCTTCCTTAATGATTTAGGATGGATATACTCATTGCGTCTGATGATGGAATCACATTCTCTATTGAAATTGATAACTTTGGCAGAGTGCTAGATATCAAACAGGAAGTACAAAATTATCGAGGAATCGAAGTTTACAAACAAATTCTGGTTTTCAATGATTGTTTGTTGAATGAACAGAATGCTGGTTCTTGTGGATTATCTGACGGATCTGTTGTTAATCTCTTCATTAAAACGCTGCAACAAAGCCAGCATCACTTGAATACTCTGCAGTAGAGCCAGCACGGGAAGGACATAATGAGAACGAACCTGCTCTGCTTGGATACTGCAGAAAAAGTGCGCCTTCGCATTAAAACAACATCATGCAGATGCCCTATCACGATAGAAATTGATACGAGTCATACGGCGGAGGAATTCAAAAAGATGGTTCAACCCGGGTCAATCCCCTTCAACCCGTTTGACACTTAAGGATGGTGGCTTTTCAGCTCAGATACCTTACCATCACAGTTATATGATCTAAAAATTTAAGCTTATACAGATAATGCGAACATATATATTTATCACAGAACAGTATTGAACTTAATGATGACTCGTTAATATAATGTGCTTTCTGAGGACACCGCAATGGATGTCTTCCTTAAACCACCGGAAACAATGGCACAACCTCCAGTTCATGTGGCATTACCCCAGATGCCTGATGGGCCTTTTCAAATGGTAGCTCCTCCAACAACGCCCTCCACTAGTTCTAATAAGATTTCGGTGATGATTTTGCCATGGAAGGTGAAACTGAAGTGGCAGTGGTTGTGAACCCAAGGGATCGAGCGGAAGTGCTAAGGGAAGAGCTGCAGATTTTCATCTTATTTACTCGGTTGTCTACTAAAATTGGATAGATACATAACAAGAGCTTCAAATACCATATTTTAATACAAGACAAACAAGATACAAGAAATTGAGAAAGATTCATATGAACATGGTAATCCAAAGGGATCCCGATATACCATGAAATCGATCATAACGTAGCTACTCGATATAAAATACCACACTACATAATTGAACATATTCAATCCAAGTATAGGATGGATACAGCACATGTCATGTGTTACATTGAAAGACAACATGCAAAGACAGCAGCTCATAAGAATTTTAGCGATCGGAAACATGTTCCTCTTTAATGAAGTTTGTCTGCCTCAGGGCCAACTTCGACTCCTTTCCAGCTCTGGGGTCTCGTTAGAATCTCTCTCCAAACCCGAGTGAGAAAGCAGAGCCCATATATGAGTGATGAATTCTCCTCCCATTGTCAGGTGATGCGCATGGGCTGCGGTGTCATTCGAAGGAGCCACATATAACATAAGTTCTGCCCAAAACTCAGCTAAAACCTTCCAAATGTTGACAGGGTCCTTTACCTTTTCCAAAAGTTGCTTTCCAAGACATATTCCTCTATCGATTACCGTTTTTGCCTCTTCTATATCGATTACCGTTCTTCCCTCTTCTATATCGATTACCGTTCTTCCCTCTTCTATATCACGTAGAAGTATGGATTCTAAATCAAGTTCGCGAGCCTCAATTATCACTTGATCAAACACATTCGCCGTGATAAAAGGATGGTCTGGTAGCAATCTTGGCGCAAAAGCAACTAAATAAGCTAGATACTTGGATAAGGTGTTTGCTATCATAAAATTACTTGAAAAAGCTGAATTTGTCGCAGCAGGAATCTTAAGTTCACACATGCTAGTGGCAATGTGCCAGACCATTATCACTTGAGCCTGTGTCTCTAGAGAACATGCCCATAAGAGCATCAGCAAGTGATTTCTGCTTAAAGAAGCTTTTCCATTCTTCAATTTAGTGTTGTTGGTCACTACAGAGCTAATAACTGCAAATATCACCTCTTCTGATAACTCTGTTGGAGTACTTTCAATCTGTCCGTCGCTCACATCATCTATAAACATTGAGGTAATAAAATTATATAACATCGGCGAGGGAGAATAGTTGTATGATTCGATCAGGGAGTATTGATGTAATTTCCTTTCCCATGGTTTTAGAGATGGAAGGTGACAAATAACTTCAATCAGCTTCTCCATATACCTGTTTTTTTGCCATGATTCGCTCATCACATATCCGCATATCCATGAAACTTTTCCTGCTCTGGAGACAGAATTGATGAATGCCTGTGCAATCTCCACAAGGAGGATTGTAACTATCACCACGAAAGTTACCAGGATATCAGTGCTAAACTTATTTGATATGGCAAGCTGCATTTTCTCTTCAGGTTTTTGGTAGCGCAATATAGTTGATGCAACAATACAAGAGCCGATGATTACCAACACCAGTTTTACAAACCTCAGTATCCCTAAGTTTTGTAAAAACAGGCTCCTAGTGTAGAGTCTGTCAAAACAAAGAGCAAGTTCTACCTCAATGATTCTGAATGCTCGTTGATAGCCATCTTCCCTGGAAAGTTTTATCTTCTCAAACAACATGTATGACTTCCGACAAAGATTCTGGGGAATGGAAAAGCCAGCAAATCTTGAAGTCAAAATGCTGGAGAGAGCAGAGGAAAGACAAAGGTCTTTGATACAATGATTCTGGTCTCTTGCACTCAAAAGCTTTCCTTGGCACTGCCAAACCTTACCAACAGTGATAACTCGAGGATTTTCCAATGGGAAGGGGACATGGTAGTCTGGAGCTTTTGCCTTTAGTACCTTAGTCCTCCAAAAGCAAGATAGGAGGGCGCGAATAGATTCTTTCCAATTCGTTACCACAGACACTACGTAGTCGCATCCTTTCATAGTAATCAAGTCTACTTCATCTTGGTTGCTCTTGAGATCTTTCCTCATCGCATATTCCAGAGCAAGTGAACCTCTTTTCCCTTTAAACACATTTATTGTCACCGCCAATGAAGCCCAAGCTCGTTCAGCAACCGACACTAACACTACAAAGTAAAGCGATCCTACTGCAATCATTAAAATAGAAGCTTTAGCATACAATGTCACTAAGAAGGCTAAAGCTACCATCTTAATCAAAAGTTGCCAGCTGTATGTTTTCCATTGCTTATTGTCTTCAAGATTGTAAGCAGATACTGAATCAACACTTCCAAGTAACATCATCAAGAATGTGCCCCAGATAGGAAAGAGTTCGTTCTTATATGGCGCCGCATTCATCAAACCGATTGTATACGTGATCAGGTAAGGTGGGAAAGTGTAAGCTGCCCAAAGGATCACTCGGAACATCCTGCTGTTGCAGCGCCGTCGTTGTGCCCCAAACACAGCTAGGATTATCAACAAGGCGGCCGCCGAGCACACCAATACATCTATCTGCGCTAGCCTTGCTTTAGGAGACGCCATTGTTTCCATAACCTTAGTGGTGGTATTGCGATTCAATATCTCCCACTCTTTGCTCATCCTAGCACCTCCCATTTTTCAAAGTAGACGTGTTTCCCAGGTTTAGCTTTCCCAAATACCGACATCAGATATATATAGCATATCACTTTGGACATTAGATTGTCTTTTATCGACAAGGAATAAAGCATAAAGAATTGAATTCCTTTTTCTTTATCTTCAAAGTGAACTATATATATGTTCTGCTAACTTCAATGAATTATTATGTGTATAATCATGGAATTCTAAGAGGCTTTCCAGAATATACCTAACCTCTATGCGCACTCAACGCATCTAGACCAGTAGAACATTTTTAGTATGCGTGAGAAGGAAAATTTTAAAATTTTGTTATAAGAATCCACGAGTGAAACACTGTCATGAATATTTTAAATTTCGAAGCAGAGGGGTAAATTTTTTTTTTGAGTAATTTTCTACAGAAAGGGGAAAAAAGAAGAAAAATAAATATTGTATACCGCCGATAACTTTCATTTGAAATGTACATAATTTATGAATAAATATGTTTTTAGTTTAATCATTTCTGCAAGTTCTAATTATCATTAATTTTGCGAACTTTTTTTATTTTTAGTAGTAAAGAACCTATACATATCAGAAATACCAATCTTCTAAAGTATACTGTCAGTAAACTTGGTAATGTTCCTCCCTGTTGATAGAATTCCCAATTTTTTGGATTACGACCGTAGCATGTTCCATAATTTTCAATTTTTGAATCTTAAATCTACGCTTGTAACACTTTGAAACTAATCTAAAATTTATATCATATAGAACTTATAGAATATATATTACATTGTGTAGCCTGTAAATTCTTCAATCATTATTTTTTTTATAATATTAAAATTAAAGGAAAACTTTGGACAACCAAAAGACTGTCAATTTGTCATAACATATTATATTCATTTAACTCGAATGAGGGCACATCCTCTAGAAATGACATTACAAAACGATAACTAACATAGCGTTCTATAACATGCTATGGACAAACGTCGCATTACATAACAAACGTGATAAGGCAGCACATCCATAAAGAAACACACCTTTCACTTGTGTTTGTGTAGACGTTTTAGTCTAAGAAAGCTTAGTCCATTTCATCAAAATTATATGACATAAAACATATTACAATAGGTTTTTTTTTTTTTTTGTTGGCCAAATATTACAATAGGTTTGCATATGCAACATCTGACAAGGATGTTTATTAAATATTTTAGCTTACGCACCTATTAATTTAAATAGAAACTTTTGGATTAAGTGCGATCAAAATAAAGTCTACTATATTTATTATTGAGCATTATGGATACGATAGGAAACCATAATCATGTTATCACGCCCCAAATGGTACCCTAAACATGGCATCTGCCACATACCGTATTAAAACTTAAGTATGACTTCGACAAGTCATGCAAAAGTTTCAGCACCATATTTAAGACATCCATCACGGTAATAGGAGACACATGTGGGATGTGTAATTTGAGAAAGTAAATATAGCATACAAGAATCTAAATAAATAATTATCTTCAAAATCATAGAAATAAGGTCATTACATCATCTTAGAAGCATTCCCTTGATAAATCTCCAATAATCAAAATATAATCTTGGTCTTACATATAACAATAGCTAAAGCCAAAAGATTTTAAAGAAAATTTATTCTAAGATCTTCAAAAGAATTTCTCCCAAAAGCTTCGCAAAAGCGTAATCTTACTTGAACGAATGGAGACCTTGGGTATAAAAGATATTGGTCCTGCGTCAACTAAAATCTATTGGGATGTAAACTCAACTACCTTAGTGAAAATATTCTCGAATTAGCATACCCTTGTCAAGAAAAATCAAATAAGTTATTAAAAAGGCATATGAAATGTATCAAATATGTGAACAAGCAATACATATGATCAGCCGCAAATCGTATGCTTGAATGGATTTACACCCTCCATTTGAGGCTAGGCGTTTCAAGCTCTTTAAAACCATGCTTCATAATCCAATTATGTAGTTCTTTTGGGCTCCTATTCGCCTATCCTTGCAGACATTACGGGTCCCTACGAATCTCACTACTATACTTTTGTCCCATCGATGGCATAGTAGCTAATGCAATGTGACTCACTTTGCGATATGCATGAATCAATTAATATAATTATTGACTTGTAATTAAGGTAGTTTAAAAGCGATCATAGAATTTACAACCACATGATTACCTTAATATGTTTAGTATTCTTTCAACCAACATTATCACACATATTCCATTTTCATCTTTTCCTACTTCTAGTACCTCTAACTAAAAGCACAAACAAGTACTTAAAAATAGGAAATAAACTCACTCGGTGATTTTTCCAAAAAATCCTTCACTCGTAGTAGTCCTTCAAATATGGATCCTCTAAAGCTTCATCACCTAAACGAACGAAATACGCGGAATGAGTATTTCATGGAAATTCTATTTAAACTTTCTAATTTTATTCTAGTATTCAAGTCAAAATTCTGATGAATGAAAAGTCCAACTTAAAACGGCCATAACTTGCTAATTTTAATTCAGAATTTCGCATATTAGATGTCATTTTCTACCTATTCGAAAAGATATATCTATTTCTAAGGTTATTTTTAACATAAAAAGCCATTTGGATTTCAAAATGGATCGGTATAGAATTGACATGAAAATTCTAGCCCTTAAATTGTAATTTTTCCAAGTTTTATTTCATCAAAAAGTCTATAACAACACAGATATTCATATAATTGGAAAAATCTTTTAATATAGATATATATACTCATATTATATGCATGATTCTAGTGTTGTTGCTCCAGCAATGATGTTTCATAAAATAATTCACTGTAGAATGTTGAAAAATGAAGTTCACAAAATTTCTTTAGAAGAAAAATCAAAATTTTTGAGTTTATTACTAATGAATACCTACTCATTTAAAGTCATCATTTTTATATTTTCTTGACTTTATAAAATTAGATTTACTTCTTAAAAACTAGGTTTCTTAAGTGGATCATCCATTTTATTTTCTAAGTGGATTTTTAACTTGTGGGTTGAATTTAAAGTTTGACTAGAAAAACTTACTTTGTTCTTAGTATTCATCAAGGTGTTGACATAAACCTTATAAATAAGTTTTTAAGAAAATATTGTATAGTAAAGAATTATCAACATTAAAAATTTATAGCAAACTTATTTAATAGTTTAAAAAGTTTATAGTTTAACCATTTTCCTAAGTTTTAGTGAAAATCTCTTCTAAGTGTTGAAAATTAATTTTTTTTTTAGAGTTTAGTTCTATCTTTTATATGAAAAAAAAAATTCCTTTTGTTGTCTTGAAGATTTTCATAACAACACCGTCCTAAGATCATGCATGAATATGAACTTATAGTTATGTTGTAAGAGAAAAATAACTCATATAGAAAATAAAAGACATAGAGAATCCAATAAGCATATATATATATATATATAAGTACAAAAATTCAGAAGTCTTCGCTTGTATCAAGGCATCTCGGAACTTAGAAATGCACAAGTTCCATAAAAAGAAAAGAAAAGCATAAGAAAGGTTAACGAAAAGAAAGAGAAAGAAAATTGTGGAAGTCTTAGATCTTTATTCAAGTCTTCTACGGACTTAGAAATGAACAAGTCCCATGAAAAAAACAAGAAAATAATAAGGAAACATGAGAGTCTTATATTCATATTAAGGCCTCGGACTTAAATTATGGATAAGTCCTAAAAAAAGAAAGTAAAATGTTTTGACTTAATGAGAAGAAGTTTAAGACTAGAGTAACTAATCTTAATTATTAAGCATGAAATAAATAAATGAGCAATAAAATAATAGCATAAATAAAAGGTTAGATTAGTGAGCATTAGGCTCTAAAATATATATATATACACACACACATAATAACATATAAAGAGTTCAGTTAGGATCATGAACATAATACAACATGAACACATTATAAAGATGAACAATACATAAACAACATGTTGTTTTCATGATTCCATTTCCCTAGCATTAGCATCATAGGGATCATATAGAACCAAAACACACACATTGTTTATGTTATATTACATGAACAAGAGAGATGTTTTATAATTTTCACTTAAGGTAGATGAGGGTTTTGTAGATGTAAGGAACAAATGGATGGTGTGTCTATTTTGACTAAAGAGAAATAGATGGAAGATAGTGTTAGAGAGAAAATTGTTAGAGAGAAAAGTCGAGGAGAAATTTTAGTAGAGTTTTGGTATGTAAAATAAGATGTGTGAAATAAGTGAAGGAAGATGTGGTATTTATAGAGATTTGTGGAGGAAAACTAGATTTAATAAAACAAATTGAAAAAGAAAATAAAATGGAGGGAGAAAGAGGGGATGTGTGCCAACCATTAAGAGAGAGAGAGGAGAGAGAGTGATTAAAAAGTAATTTTGATAGAGAAAAGTAAATAAAGTGTAAGAGAAGTTATGTAAAAAATTGTGTTGAAAATGATAAATTGTAAGAATAGGTGTGTAGACTGTAAGAAGTAGACTGTAAGGAAAAATAGAGATAGATGAGTAGTAGAAATAGTACAATGAATAGTAAACAAGATAAATAAATTACTAATAATAAAGAAAATATGAGTAAAAATGCTTTATATGATATTTTTAGATACCAAAAAGTTACGAAACTGATATTTTGTGAATCCTTATAAAATTACAAATCTATATTGATTTCTAGAATATTTTTATTATCCCAAGCACCGGGACATGTTTTTCGAGAATTAATCCTGTTCAGGTCTAAAACAACCGAATTTTTGACAAATATGATCTTTTTAGGTTATCTTATATCATTTCGAACTATAATCCATTATTAGTTCCTTTCTATTGCCCTTAGGTTTCGGGCGTAGGATTATCGGAGTTGAAACTATTGGTATGCCTCGATCATTGTTAATTTTTGAAGTTCCGATTTAACTAATGTTAGGGTTTGCTCCAATTTTACCCAAAAATTGAGGGATTTACACATGTTTTATCTCAAAGAAATAGGAAATTAACACAATATTTGAAAAGATTACATTGTAGGACTTAACCATACAAAAGATAGCTAAAAAAAATCAAAGTTAACAAAAATAATAAGTGGTTTCAATAATCCAACTCGAAATAACAAATCTTGATCACATAGTTACCAACTAACTAGAGCTGGAGTTGCATTATATAAAGACAGAACGTAGTAAACAGGTTTCTCAACCAAAAAGTTTCTAGATCTCTTAACCCGAGTTCTTCCTTTCTTGTTCACTTTTTTAGGATCTAGTCTGGAGCTCAAATTCTAGTAAACCCCTTATCCTTTCTTGCTTTTTGTTTACCTCATATCATTCAAGAAAATAAACCCTTAGTTAGTTTTGTAGAACAAAAACATGTCACAAGTAATAATAGTATTCATGATACACTTTTCATTTTTGCAAACATTTAATAGTCAAAATCCTAAATCTTGCAAACAGAGATTTGAAGATTAAAGAGGAAGAGAGATCGTACCATTGCTTTCGGAACCTTCTATTGTGAGGCTAAGGCAAGTTATATTTCATATTGTCTTTTTAGTATTTTCATCATATTATGTTGTGTTTGTTCTATATGGTTGATGGGCTGTCTTTCTTGGACTTAATTACATATGGACTGTGGACTATGTAATCAGTGGGCTTTTAAATAGTGAATGATATAAAGACTGATCTATAATAGTAACAATTTTTTTTTAATTGAATTTGTGGTGATTATGGCTGAAAATGCTAGAGCATCAGTAAAATTTCAAGAATGGTTGGATCAAAATGAAGCAACTATTGAAAAGTGATGAGTGAATTTTAGAGTTTTAAAGTTCTACGAATGGAAATATGCAAGAATTGATGCATCAATTTAATATGCTATCACAATCTTTTCAAGCTCAGAATGTTAATAATGGGAATTAGAATGTGGGTATATCACCATCTTCATCATCTTCCAATGAGCAGCATAAAGATGGTTTTAATCATTACTTGAAAGCAATTAAATTGGAGTTACCAAGATTTTCAAATGGTGATCCAAATAGTTGGATTTTCAAAACCACTCAATTTTTCGATTTTCATCATGTTCCGATAGAGGAGAAAGTTAAGATGACTTCTTTTTCTCTTGATGGGGAAGCCTATGAGAGGTTGCAGTGGATGTTTACAAACCAATTAAATGATATGTGGAATGGCTTTTGTAATGCTCTTAGACATCAATTTAGACCATCTCCTTTTGAAGATTATCAAGGGAAATTATCCAAATTGATAGAAACAAGATTAATGCTTCAATATCATCATGAATTTGAATCATTGTCCAATAAAATTCAAGGCCTTTCAAAAGGATTTTTTAAGAGTTGCTTTATATCAAGGCTTAAACCTCTAATTCAATAGGAAGTGTCGGCGTCTCAACCAACAAGTTTGCTACGTGCTATTAGTTTAGCAAAGTTGCATGAATATAAATTTGAGAATATTAGTTCATAATTGTCGAATACTCAATCCAAGCAAGCGACAATGACTCCATGGAAATTCATATACAGAGCCTTTATTACCCACTCCAACAATAGTAGAGTAAAGTGGTAAATTGATGGAGCATAAGAAAATCAAGGAGAAATCAATTCCTATAAGGAAATTATCAGCTGTTGAATTGTTAGAATGTTAGGAGAATGGTCTTTGTTATAACTGTGGTGAGAAGTTCAACAAAAATTATGTTTGTAAGGCAAAAATTTTTTTTGTTGGTAAATTCAAATGAAGGGCTAGAGGAGCAACATTTAGCCATTGTAGAAAATGAATTGACATCAACTGTACAGCAAGATGAATATGTTGATATTGAGATTAGCTATCAAGCCATGATAGGGATCATAGATCCCAAAACTTTTCCCATGAATGGACAAATGAAATCTTATTCATTGTCTATACTAGTAAATTCATGTAGCACTCATAATTTCTTACAAGCGAGTGTTGCAAAGCAACTGGGATTACCAATTTTGGCAGTTAAATCATTTAAAGTAATGGAATACTTGGAATGTGTAGGATGTTGTAAGTAAGTGAAAGTAATAATCCAAAATATTACTTTCCATTTTGATGTTATGCTCTAACTTAAAGGGAGCTGACTTGGTATTGAAGTGGAATGGTTAAAGCTTTTTAAGTCCAGTAACTAAGGACTATTCTAATTTGACAATGTCATTTCCAGTTCAAGGAAAATATGGTTATATTGAAGGGGATTAACCAGCTTTCTACTAAATCGATTAATTCAGCTATTACAGAAATTGATAGAGGCAGATGGAATTGTATATTTTCGTCATTTGAAGGCCCAGATGAGTGGTTCTTCAGTGGATACCACCAACATCACAGCTTTGCAAGCTTTGTTAGCAGATTTCTTGAAGTTTTCGCAACTCTTTCATCATTGCCTCCTTTGAGGGATGTCCAGCATCCTATTCATCTAAAAGATGAATTGGTACCAGTTAATGTTTGGCCTTATTGTTACCCCTGCTTTCATAAAATTAAAATATAAAAATTAGTGCAAGAAATGCTTGATTCGGGGTTAATTTAGCTAAGTACAAGTCCAATTTCTTTCCCAGTTTAATTAGTTAAAAAAAAAGGTGGGCCATGATGTTTTTGTGTAGATTACAAAGCATTGAACCGAGCTACAGTGCTAGATAGATTCCCAATTCTTACTATTGATAAATTATTGGATGAATTATGGTGAGCTACCTTATTTTCAAAGCTAGATTTAAGAGCTGGATACCATAAGATCCAAATGTTTCCATCGGATGTTCATAAGGCAACCTTTCATACTCATCGTATCATTAGTTATGCCTTTCGGTTCATCAAATGCCCTTGTAACTTTTCAGTCGATTATGAACAAAATTTTCAGACCATTTTTACAAAAATTTGTCGTCATATTTTTTTATGACATACTTATCTATAGTAGAACCTTGATGATCATTTGCAACATTTGGAGCAGGTTTTGAATTGTTTATAAGAATATACATTTTATGTCAAACAAAGTAAATGCTCATTTGCACAAATCAACATTGATTATTTAGGACATGTGGTCGCTGTGGATGGAGTACAGCCTGATAAGGAGAATATCATAGCCATTAAGGAGTGGCCTACACTAGTATTAGCCAAATAGTTAATGGGGTTTCTTGGGCTTGTCTGGCTATTATAGACGATTTGTCAAATGGTATGCTATCATAGCATCACCACTGACAAATTTGTTGAGAAAAGATTCTTTCATATGGAATCAGAGGTTGAGATGGCTTTTTAAACTTTAAAATAGGCTTTAATCACAATACCTATTTTAGCATTGCCAAATTTTATGGAAACATTTATATTAGAGACAGACGCTTTTGGATCTGGGATTGGAACCATTCTGCATCAAGGATATCAACATATAGCTTTTTATATTAACAAGCTAAGCATGAGATTGCAGAAAGCCGAGCATATGTGAGGGAACTTATAGCAGTAGTTGAATAGATTAAAAAATGGTGTCATTACTTATTAAGATGACATTTTATTATTAGAATCAATCCAAAGAGCTTGAAAGAAATCATGACTCGAATAATATAAACTCTAAAGCAGCAATAGTATTTGGTAAAACTGTTGGATTTCGATTATGAGGTGCAATATAAGCCTAGTGTAGAAAATAAGGTTGTTGATGCACTTTCCAGATTACATACATCAGATCAAATCTTATCGGCTATTATTGTTCCATCCTTCAACTATCTTACTGAGTTGAAGTATTTTGTTGAACATAATAGTGAGTATAGGAGTTTAAGTGAAGCTTGTACTATGGACCAAGCACTTAAATGGTCTTTAGTAAAGAAGGATGGTCTTTTATTTTTAGGTAATAGAGCCAATACTCCTATTATTCCAGAAGTACTTAGGGATTCCATTGTTCTCCTATAGTAGGACACATGGGAGTTTTGAAAACTTTGAACTATTTAAGTGCAAAATTTTTTTGGGAAGGAATGAGAGCTGCGGTGGAAAATTGCATTAGACAATGCCATGTGTTGCCAGCAAGTGAACTGCTTAACTACACACTAGATGGATTTTTGCAACCTTTGAATATTCCTCAAAAAATAAGAAGAAGTTTCTATGAATTTTGTGGCTGGCCTTCCATGTTCAAAAGGGCATTCAGTCATTCTTGTAGTGATGGATAGACTTACTAAATATGTGCATTTTGGGTTGCTTTCAGCCTCTTATACTATAGTAAAAATAGCTGAGATTTTTATAGATAATGATCAAGCTACATGGGATTCCAATTTCAATTACCACTGATAGAAGCAAAGTTTTCACTAGCAAGTTTTGGAAAGAAATTTTTTGATTAAATGGGACCAAACTTAATTTTACTTCAGCATACCATCCACAATTAGATCACCAAACTGAAGTGGTAAATCATTGTTTAGAACATTATCTAATAGCATTTGTCATGGATTGTACGGTTTTATGGCCCAAATACTTACCTTGGGCAGAAGTTGGTTTTAACACTAGTTTTCATACCAGTGCTAAAACGACGCCTTTTGAGACATTATATGGTAAAGAATCACCTAAAGTGGCTGATTATGTTAGGAATTCCAGTTCCCTTAAAGCAATAGTGAGAGATTAAAACAAAGAGATGACATTTTAAAACTTTTGAAGGAGAATTTGAGTCAAGCCTAGTTAAAGATGAAGAATTTTTTTTATCAACGTAGATTTGATAAGTCTTTTTCATGTAGGTGACTTGGTTTATGTTAGGTTACCATCTTATAGACAGTCATCATTGAAAGGCGACCTATTATCAAGTTAGCTAGACATTTTTGTGGATCATTTTCAATTTTGGCTTGAATAGGTCCTGTTGCTTATAAGCTGGAGTTGCTGGAAGGATGTAAAATCCCTACTCAAACGAGCTTTTGGGGAAGAATGGGACACAGAGGCATTACCATTGAATTCAGTAACAAATCATCCTTTGGTGTAGCCATTAGCAATGGAAAGAAGTAAACAGGTTTCTCAACCAGAAAGATTCCAAATCTCTTAACTTGAGTTCTTTTTTTTCTTCTTCTCTATCATAGGAGCTAGTATGAAGCTCAAATTCCAATAAATCCCTTATCCTTTCTTGCTTTTTGTTTACCTCATGTCATTCAAGAAAATAAACCCTGGTTAGTTTTATAGAACAGAAACATTTCACAAGTAATAACAGTATCCACGATACACTTTTCATTCTTGTAAACATTTATCAATGAAAACCTTAAATCTTGCAAATACAGATTTGAAGATTGAGGAGGAAGAGAGATTGTACCTATGATTTTAAGAACCTTCTATTGTGCAGGGCTAGCTATGTTTCATATTGTCTTTTTAGTATTTCCATGGTATTATGTTGTGATTGTTGCGTATGTTTGATGGGCTATCATTCTTGGACTTAATTTTGTACGTAGGGACTATAAAATCAGTGGGCTTTTAAATAGTGAATGATATAAAGACTGATTATCATATTAACAATTCATTTATTGTCAAGTCATCTTTTGGAGTTTGGAGCAATAATGGGTCTGTTTTTCATCTGTATCTGTATTTGTATCAAAATAATATATATAAATATGTCTGATTTACATCTATATTTTATTTATATTTGATCATTTTATCTCTATATATTTTTAATAAACAATTTAATAAAAAAAACTTGAATAAAGTGTTTATATCTATCAAATAAAGCTAGCAAAACAAACCCTATACCTATATTTGTGCTAGCATTCTAGGATACTCGATCCCTTCCATCATTTTAGAAGTACTCAAATGTGTGGTTTTGCTCAACGTTTGGCTTATCCCAGCACCTGTCGTTTTCAGAAGCGATTTTTTGGGTTTGCCTTGTCAAATGTAAGGCATTGTATGTATGGTACGATTCCTTGATCCTGGGAATGTCTGCATCGTATGAAAATACGCTTGCCGGCAGCGTATAGCCTTATGCATGAACCTGTTGCACATATCACTGATAAAATTTTTTGGCAAAAGAGATGGGGCATATGAGGCAAAACTAGTTTCGCCTCTTATATCAGTGAATTCACGGACTTGAAGTAAGAGCGGGATGCACCTCTTTTTCAAAGGCGGGAAACCTCCCACAAATGGAAATTTCAAACGAGGCAAGTTTTGCCCCTTTTCCCTCCTAGGGAGGGAATTCTCTGATTTAGGTCTTTCTCTCAAATTTTCTGATTAAGCCTGTTTTTTCTTTTTCTTTTTTTTTTAATCTATCGTTTTAAATTTTTGTGATGAATTACAATTTATAGGTGTTGAAGACGATTAATTTGGCAATCAAGTGTAAGTTTTTGCTGTTTTTACCTTTTGTTAAGGTTAGTTAAATTATTTATTTTATAGTTTATAAAATATTTTTTTGTATGGTAATATAGGTTAGTTTATGACAAATTTTTATTGTTGTTGTTGAGTTACTTTGTGCACATATAAATATGTGTGTGAGTAATTTATGTAATATTTATATTAGCATACTTTGTTTTTGGTTGTATTAAATTTGTATGATATGTGTTATATAAGTCTATATATGAACTTTTTGTTGTTTAGTGTTTGCACATGTTACAATACAAAAATCAATATGTTAATTAAAATTTTCTATAAGTATGGCATAACACGTATGTATTATGCGCAGTACAATTCTAATAAAATTTGTGTGAAGTTGTCGTGAAATTTATAATAGTCTAAGAAATTTTAATGGTTTTTTAGGAACTTAATTTTCATGCATTAAAAATTATAATTCGTGTTGGTAATAGTTAGAATTGTACGGAAAACAGATGATAAGTTAGTCTTAATGAATTTAATTATTATGCATTAAAAATTATTTATGTTGGTTACCGTTTGAAATGTTAGGATTATTGTGTGTTAAAAATTATAATTTAGGTACGTAAATGTTTGAATTGTTAGAAAAAAGATAATAGGTTATTTTTTAACAATTTAATTATTATGCCTTAAAATTATAATTTTTGTAGGTGCAACTCATTGGGGTGAGTGGATAACACTGTGGTATAAGGGTATAAATCTAGAAATTATTTAACCAAGTTGGGTCCAAGTAGGTATAAGATCACTTGGTAGGGTACTAGTATAGATTTTGCAAAACTTGTTTTTGCAGGACATGATATAGGTATGAGGTTTTCATACCTTATCATTCCCGAAACTTCTATGCTAATATATAGTAGGTACATGTTAAAGTATCTTATATTTATCCTATCAAATATTATACAATAATGCTAATATTTAAGAATTAAATAAAAATACTCCATTTTTTAATTTTACAACTACTTTTTGTTCAAGATTATTATTTATAAATTACCTTTGGAAAATTTTTACTATAAAAGAATTTATACTATTTTATTTTGAAAAGACTTATTATATTTATTTTTTAATAAAATTATAATTATATGTATGTACTTAAAATTCTAAATTATATAGATTTCTTGTTAATCTCTTAGAGTAATTAGAATATAAATAACTCGAATGTTTTTTATCTTAGAATTTGCTGCAAATTCTATAATTTTGTTTAATATCATCAATCTAGGTTAAACAGTATTTAGTTAATAGGTGCTAAGTTGTCTATTTCTGCATTGCTACTTATATTGGACTTCTTCTTCTGTTGAATGTCGATATTTAAGCTAGGACTTTTACATATTCTTCCTCGTTGTGGTTCCCCATGGATTCTATTTGATTGAGATGCATTAATTTCTTTATTGCTTTGGTAATATGTTTCTCTGTTACGGTTGTTGAATTTAATATTTCAATTTGAAAGTAATATTATTATATATAAATGTATAAAATTTATAATATATAAAATATTAATGATATATATTTACAAATGTTTTATTATGTATAAATAATTATATATTAATTATATATTAAATTAAAAAATATATATTATTATCTGTAAAACAAGAAAATTTACTCAAAATGGTCAAGAGGCGCAACACCCCTCGAAACGGCCTGTATGTAAAGGCTGTTTGGACCTAAGAAAAATTTGCAAAAACTCCAGAACGTACAACACCCTTCACCACATGCCGTTTCGAGGTCCATTTGCACCTAAAGAAAGGACACGAAACTCACCCAAGAGTACAACACCCCTCCCACAGGCCGTTTTGGGGGCCTTTTGCACCATATACTCCTCAAACACCCCTCCAAACACCGCGTTTGACATGATGTTTGAACTTTTTTCCGCATTTCTCTGTTTCAAACTCAAACTTTGCACACTTTTCACTACTCCAACCTTACTCTAAGACCTATAGAAACATCATATAACATGTCTCAAGCATTTAACAACACAAAACAAGTATAAACTCCACTTTTCAACATCAAACAACTTCTCCACGTCACTCAACATGAATCAACTCCTTCATCACCAATTTTCACCAACTCATGCACTACTCAAAACAACTCCTACACTTCTTATACTCATTCAACAACCTCAAACCATTTTGTACACTTCAAAATTGGATTTGCTATTGTTATTTAGGCATCGGTTTGGAGAGGTTTGTGTTTTATCTGTTTTTGCTTTATTATTTGGACAAAAAATGAGTTGATATTTATCCTATATCTATTGCTTTTGGGGCAGTTGCTAAAGAGAGAAAAAAGCTTGAGTTTTGGGCCAAAATTTGCTTGTTTTTGGGGCTTGGTTTAGACTAAAAATCTGCTATGTTTAGTTTGGGTTGGCTTTTGCTTAAATGTAAGCTTTAATCCAACATACACAATGCAATACAAATATCAAATTATACTAACACATTAAATTCTAACATGTATAAATTATCAACTAAGATATATTCACCAAAATTTCATATTTAAATCAAGTAAAACATATATATGTTATACTCTACTATTACTAAATTACACCAACACTCCATATTTCATTAACTAACTATTTATCATAATTTTCATATTTCAAGCAAATATAACATATTCTCATCAACCAAACACTCAATAAAACTTCATAATTTAATTAAATCTAATTATATATATTAAATTATTATATATTGAGAATTAGGCTATTTCACTTTCATTCAAACTACTTTACTCAATAGTCAAGTATTCTCTTAGCATAGGAAACAAACTTCATTTGCTTAAAGTGTTTTCTTTTTAATAAAGGATAAATTGCACAAGGTCATAACATTTGGGGGTAAGATCATTTTAGGTTACAACATTTTGGAAATTCAAAAGAGATCACAACGTTTCAAAAGTGTCTTTTGAGATTTAATTAAATATTTTTTTCTATTGATACATGTCAATAAGGCCTTAAAAGAAGGGATTCTTGAGTTTTAATTAAATATTTATCCTATTAACACGTGTTAATGATGACATAAATTGACTCACTTCTCTAGATATTGTGACCAAAAATAAACTTACTCACTAAATGTTGTGACATCTTTTGAACTTTTTGAAACTTTCTAGCCTAAAATGAACTTATCTACTAAATGTTGTGACATCTTTTAAACTTTTTGAAACATTGTAGTAAAATGAACTTATCCCCAAACATTCTGACATTTGGTGTAATTTCCCTTTAAATAAACAAACCTTAATTCTATATTTTGGGTATAATGCTTTATTGTTGTCCTCTTATTTTATTAACTTGGTTTCGTCTCATTTATGTCAAAGTTACTACAAAAATATTGCTATTTTTATTCCAATAGATCTTGCTTAAAGAGCTTCCATAAGATTTATGAAAGCATGGCTATTTGCTTTTAAGGATTTCATTTAGCAAAAGTCTACATGCGCATGATCATGGTATTGGAGCAATGTTGCTACGAGTTTAAAGCTTTACATTATTATATTTTTTTCGTTTACTCAATTCATTTACTTGATGAGTTTTGTCAAAATCTTAACACATAAGTAAAATGTAGTATTAAGTAATAATTATAACCCACAATATATAGACAAATTGCAATTTAAACTTTTATGTAAGATAGTTTTGGTGCTAACCGTTTCATATGTTGCTTTTGTTTCCACTATTGCATTCACTTTCAGCTTCACGAAAAAATGACTTTCTATACATTTTTCTTATGTCATGTTTAGGACACAGGAATGGAATTGCAATCAGTTCCATTCCCTTTCCATTGTTAGGATGCACCTTTGGAAGTCGGAATCACGATTTCTTGGAATCAACGATTCTAGCTTTGGAAGGGAATTCGATTCTGCTTTTGATAAGGCAAAATCGCGATGCTATTCCAACTTTATTAATTGTATGTATATAATTCTTCTTTTATCCTATTGCATATTCATAGCTTGCATTTATTGCTAGGGACAGTTTCGACAAAGACATCCTATAGCCATTCCATTCCAACATTCCATGTACGCTTCCAAACATAGGAATGAATTTGTCATTCGGAACCCATTCCATTCCAAATCATCCCGGTATACTAAATGTGACATTATAATATTGGCTCGTGAAAAAAAAATATCAATATATTAAGTAAAAAGATGATGATGATGATGATAAACTAGTACTTTGTGTGATAAGATTGAAATACTTGTAGTAATCACCAATCACAATGTAATCATTAATTTTGGTATAAATACTGATGAATTAATAATGAATAATGATAATTTAATTAATTAAATGTATATACATTTACATATGACATTTATTTTTATTAGCTATAATGTAAAAGAAAAAAAAAGGAACAAATTAAAAGAGAGTAAAGCCATTAATTGAAAAGACAAGCAATAAATGTAATACGAAAAAAAAATCACAAATTTTTACAAAACCGTTTTATTAAAAAAAAAAATCGATGACTAACTATCACTTTAGTGGTCCTGTACAAGTGGTGCGAAAATCAAAGATTTTTGTGGTATTATAGTGGTAATGGTGGTGGTGCATGACAACGATAACATTAATTAAGGCATTGCAAGATAATTATAAAATAAAAAAATGCAATTAAAATAATATATAATAATAAATAGTATGACTATTAGAATCACTATTATATGTAATATTTATGCATAGCATATGACATGAAAATAAAAGTAAAAATAAAAATAAATCTTTACTATATCTAGTATATACATAATATAATACAAGAAACATACTATATTATTCTCCCTATATTGTGTTGTGGTATTCTCCATCTTATACGATCTTGAAATCAAATGCTAACATAATATAACTGAATCAAAATCAAATCTACCATAGAATTGCTTGTGCCCCTTTATATTTGAGAATCTTTTGTCTTTTCCTCTTTCTCTCTTGGGTAAATATTGTGAATAGTACTTGAACTTTGACAAATATCATTGTTGTCAAAACCAACCCCGACCTGCTGGTTCGACCTGGTTTAACCGGAACCAGCACTAATGTCGGGTCAAGTTTCCCTTAAGACTCATTTTTACATTGAACCGGCAAGACCCGGATTGATCCGCTCGACCTGAGCAGTCGAACTAGGAAACCAGGAGGTCAAACCAATCGATACAGACTGGTTAACCGGGGCTAAAAAACAAAAAAATAAAAAAACTAGAAATTCAAATATTTATGCATACTTTATTATAACTAAAAAACAAAAAAAAAACTAGAAATTCAAATATTTATTCATACTTTATTATAAATTTATAAAATATAATTATTATATCATCATAATAATTTATTTATTAATATGATCCAAATAAAGATTTAATTGAGTGATGCCATATATATTGGTCTTTCATAATTAAATTATCCCTTATATTTTTACTTTTTTGTGACCTCGGTTCGCCCCTTGACCCCTTAGCTTGTTTGGGTCAAACCATGGTCCAATTCTGACAACATTGCAAAATACACAAATATGTACCTAATTTTTTAAGTTGATTACTTTAGTGCATGAATTTTGAAATTGATTAATTTGCTATCTAAAAGAACTTTTCAAATATGTTAATTGTACCTCCATAATATTGATTAAAAACTCTACATTAGATGACAGTGTTAGCCAATTTGACAGAGGTATAATTGATATACACAAAAAGTCCTTTCAAGTATAAATTGATCGATTTCAAAGTTCATATATTTAATGACATATTTTATCAAAGTTCAGGTACAATTCGTGACATTAACCATTCTTTCTTTATCATTTAGTTGACAATCTCTTGAGATATTAAATAGGACATATCCAAATGTACCATGTTTAATTCATACATTAACCCCTTGTCATACAATCTCCTTATAGCGTTTGCAAATCTAAGTTTTTGTACTTTGTATTTAGTGGTACAAGGACCTCAAAACATTAAAAAATGACATTTTTTACCCAAAACCTAGCTAATACTTCTTTTTTAATCATTACCTTATTACCACTTCACCACCTTTCCACCTCACCACTAAAACTACTGGCATTATTGTCCTAACTACCATCAATAAAACACTAGCACCATGCCACCATTCACTATCATTATATTATTGCCACCACACTATTTTTAGTGCTTGCTTTGCCACAACTACACACCTTCATGACCATTATTATTAGCTCAAGAAACCTCCATCATCACTATCATTTTCACTACAACCTCACCACCCTTATCAGTTATCACTGCTATAATAGCAACATTACTAACCTATCTACCGTACTACTTCATCATTGTTACAATTGCCTTCTTAGAGTTTATTATCACCCCAACGTATATTTCTACTACTAATGAACAGTGTGTGCCTTACAAGTGGTAATGAGTCAATAATGTTAATAGTATTATAGTCATGATGGTAGTATAATGTAGTGGTGATAGCAACAATAATAGTGTTATGATACAACTACACACCTTCATCACCATTATTATTACCTCAAACACCTCATACACTACCACCATCACTTCACTACATCACCGTCATTATTACTACAACCTCACCACCATTATCAATACTAATTGCTATAATAACAACATTACTTACCCATCTACCGTACTACATCACCATTGTTATCATCACTTTTTTGGAGTTATGTATCACCTTAATATATTTTACTCCTATGAACGATCCATTATGTTGCTTAAAAGTGGTGTTGGTTCAATAATGCTCGTAGTATTATAGTCATGATGGTGGTATAATCCAGTGGTGGCAACAACAATGGTTGTACTATGATACAACCACACAAGTTCATCACCATTATTATTACCTCAAGCACCTAATACACTACCACCATCATTTCACTACATCACCACTACTATCACTACAATCATAATTGCTATAGTAACAACATTACTGACCTATCTACTCTACTACATCATCATTGTTACCATCACTTTTTTGGAGTTATGTATCACCCTAACATATATTGCTACTCGCAATGAACCAATATGTGCCTTACAAGCGGCGATGAGTCAATGATGTTAGTGGTATTATAGTCATGATGGTGGTATAATGCAATGTTGGCAGCAACAGTAGTAGTGCTAAGACGACAATGAACTAAATAAATGCAATTACAATAGATACACAATAGTTTATAATATAACTATAAAAATTACTATTATAGTTAGTGTTTGTGCGTAGCAAAAACATAGAATACGAAATGGAAAAAGGAAATCGTGTATTATATTTTATACAGCAAATATATCATGAGAAACTTATATTATATTGTTATTCTTATGATATATCATGTTGTCTTTACTTTGTTTTGTAATAAAAGTTAATAAGGAAAATTGCACTTTTATCAAGGATACTTAGTTAAAATTTTACGAGATATACAAGTAATAAAAAGGTTTACTTTGAAATTTGTTGGCCAAGTCCTCTATAAGTATCTTAGCCTGCTCACTTTGGAGGACTAGTGTAGAAAACATCTAGTTTTAAGTAAATCTTATAAATATCTAGTATATGTCAATTTTTTTTTTTCCGTCATTATAGAGCCAACCAAAAGTTTCATATGGGTTTCACATGGCTAAAGATTCAAAAATACATGATCTATGAACCACATGACTAATACAATTACTGGGATAATAGTCTCAAGTTCATTATACAAATTTATAACTTTTTTAAAATAAGCTACGCCAAGTGGGGCCATCTCAACTAATAGCATAAGATAATGGTCGACAATAATATAAAATGATAATAGGACCTCATAATTTTTTTACTTTTAGAAAAGGTATTAACCACCCTTATTGTTTAGCCACCTTGTCCAAAAGCTACTTCTATGCATTCTCATTTGCAATTATTAAAAAAGGATGTTGCATACCTACCAACATTATAAAAGAAAATTAATTACCACATAATTAATAGAAAATGTCAAAATCAGAAGTCATAAATGAGATTTTAAAAAGTATTATAATCACATTTATGATATGTAATTTTTTAAATGGAAAAATAAAGACATAGGAGTTATAAATAATAAATGTGATTTCTAAAAGCAAATTTAAAATTGCATCTATTATCTGCAATTTCTAAGAATATATATGATCCGAGACACAAGGCAGAGTAAACAAAGTTAGATTATTGGCACAAGAATGGCAAATTAATATAGTGGCATTTTCGTAATTTTACCATGTCGGCTTTTTCTTTTATTGAAACAAAAGCATATTTCCATAGAAACGGGCTAACAATAAAAAAAGTAGTTTTGCTTGTGAGGTGGGGTGTTTTTTTGCTAAATATCGTTAGCAAGCCTCAAAAAACATGATTTTCTGATTTTTGATGTCTTTGTTGAGTTTCCTTTCCTTTTTTAGTGTTATATTATATATATATATATATATATATATATGGGTCTTATTTAGGTACTAGGGCCTTAATTTTATAGCCTAATTTGTTCTTTTATTATTTCATATAAATTGTTAGCCCTAAGATTTGAGGACAATAAATCTTTTTTTTTTCTTTTTCTTTAAGAGTGATAATATAAGTTTTTCTCTCCATTTCCCTAGTATTCATAGATTTCCCTAGTATTCATAGGAGTCAATAAATTGATAGGAAACATAGATCACAATTTAGCTCCTCTTTTAATAAACTTCCACTACGTTAGTTGGTATTAAAGTCGCATTCATCCTTGAAAAAGATGCTATCATGAATGCAACAACAATAACACGTGAAAGAGATTCATTAGCGAGATGATTTTAATCGTATTATGCAAAGGATTGAACAGATTATAGATCAACACTTGGGAAACACGATGGAAGGTTTAACAAAGACAATGGATGAGTTGATGATTGATTAGAATAAGGTTAATATAGGTCTTTGTAGAAACCCTACCTCTCCATCTAACGAGTTAAATAGTTATGATGATGATAAGTTGGCATACTATGAGGACATGTCACATAGGCATTGACAACAGCATGTAGGAGAATCAAATACAATGGGAAACTAGGTTACAAACTAGGATTCTAGATATTAATGGTAGCATCCAACTAAAGATTTCCTTGATTGGTTAGCAATAGTAGAAGAAATCCTAGAGTTTAAAAGTATGTTAGATGAGAAACGTATGCCCTTGGTGGCAACTAGATTTAGAAGTAGGGTCACGAATTAGTGGCAGCAAACTAAACAAACCGGTGTTAAGAATGTTAAAGATAACATCATAGAAGAAGATAAGAAATAATTGCAAGCGACCTTCCTACCTTATAATATCTAAATGATGCTATACTAGAGGTTGCTAAACCTAAAGTAAGGTACCTAATCAGTTAATCTACACATTATCAACTGATTGCCCAAATGAGTTACAAGAGATAAAAGATCAATTTGAAGCACATTGTATTAGAATTTTGAGGGAGTAAATATTGGACATGGTCAATATGCTTGACCCTATCTTTAAATCTACAACACACTAAAGGGCCTTGTAGGTCGAGAGGCAAAGGTACATTACTAGTTTTACGGGTCCCAACTTAGGGAGTGCAAGTAGGAGTAGAGGCAACATTGTTACTGGTGGTGAAGCGCCGGCATCGAATACTATAGGCAAGACAAGTAAGCTTGGCACCAATGGTATTAAGTGTTTTAATTGTGTAGAAATAAGGCATAGACAATCTGATTGTGAGAAGACTAAGAAAAAGGCTCCGTTTGTCGATACTGATGAGGGTGATGATGTGGAAGTGGTTATAAGCGATGAGCTAACCTTTGACATATATCTTATAGATAAGGAGACAATAACTGGAGATGTAGGTACTATGTTCGTTGTTAAGAGATCTTGTTTGACCCCTAAGGATACCATTGATGACTGGCTAAGAAATATTATTTTTCAATCAACCTGCTCTATCTTGGGAAAAGTATGCTACTTTGTAATTGACTCTAGTAGTTATGAAAATTTTATGTCTACAAAAGTTACATAGAAAATGGGAATTAAGATAGAGAAGCACCTAAAATCATGTATGTTGGCATGGCTAAAGCAAAAAGGCAAGGTAATTGTTTCAAAATGAGCTTTGGTTTCCTTTTGTAGAGGCAAGGTATAAGGATATAGTGTAATGTGATGTTGGAACTATGGATGCGTGTCCATTATTGTTAGGGATATCTTGGCAGCATGATAAGGATGCCATGCATACTGGTAAGGCCAAAATTTATAGTTTTATGTTTGAAGGAGTGAAAAATTGTGTTAGTTCCTATTAAGGAAATAGAGAAGTCTAAGGTGGTAAAGGATATGGCACCGATTTATTAACTTTTTTTAGATTTGAAGAGGAGAGTTAGGATTCAAAATTTTTTTATGCATTGATAGGAAAAGAGGTCAAAGTTGAGCTGGTAATTCCAACAGTTGCAACACCAATCTTGATAGAATTTAGTGATGTATTATTGGTAGAATTATTATATGAGTTGCCCCCTTTGCATGACATCCAACATCAAATTGATCTTCATCCTGGTACTGCTTCTATTTCCTAACAAACCCCACTATAAGATAAGCCCTCGTAAACATGAGAAGTAATAGAGGCAGGTAGAAAAGTTGCTAGCCAAGGGACGTATCCAAGAGAGTTTAAGTCCTTATACAGTACCAACCCTATTGACACCTAAGAAAGACGATTCTTGGCATATATGTGTTGATAGTGGAGCCAACAATAAAATTAGAATCAAGTATCATTCCCATATCTTTCGTTGGGATTATTTGTTTGAACAAAATAGTGGAACTATGATTTTTACCAAGCTGGATTTGAAGAGTAGGTTTCACCATATTTAAATTATGCCTAGTAACGAGTGGAAGACCGCTTTTACGATGAAGGTAGGGGCTATATGAGTAGATGGTGATGTTGTTTAGCTATCAAATGCACCCAACACTTTTATGCAAATCATGAATTTTATTTTGAGACCATCCATCAGCAAAAAGTTTTCATCTATATTGATACATTTTGATTCTTAGTACTAATCCTAGCGAGCATCTTCAGCATTTACTGGATGTTCTTATGATGATTTGTAGGGAAAGTTTTATCCTATAGTAAAGAAGTGCGTATTCTTCACACCTAAAGTGCTCTTCCTTCGGTATGTGATTTTTGGAGAAGGGTTACAAGTAGATCAATCGAAGGTGGAGGCGGTTAGACGATGGCCAAGACCTAGCACTTTAGTAGAAGTGTGCAGCTTCCATGGTCTAACCTCTTTCTGTAGGCATTTCATCTTCACTTTAGTAGCATTACGAAACCCATTATTGATTACATGAAGGGTCATAAGTTCCAATGTAGAAGAAGTATTTGAGTTGATTAAGTTGCGCTTCTCCAATTTTGGTGTTTCTAGATTTTAATTTGTCTTTCATCTTGCAATCAGATGCCTCTAAGGTGGGAATTGAAGCGGTTTCGAGTTAAGATGGTAAGTTAATTACCCATTTTAGTGAAAAGTTACCTTGATTTAAATTGTGGCATAACTTATGATGTGGAATTTTATGTAGTAAAGTAAGTTAACAAGCACTGAGCCATTATTTTTGCAAAAGGAATTTATTTTATATATAGATCAGGAGGCTTTGAAGCATTTGCATAGTCAAGACAAGGTGTAATCCATGCATGCTTCATGAGTTACCTATTTTGAGAGATTCATCTTTGTTGTGAAGCATAACTCAGGAGTGACTAATAGAGTGGTATTAGAGTAGGTGTAAGAGTCTTTTAACTAGGAGGAGGTTGGAGATGCCTGCTCTTGATTTCTTTCCTGAGCTACTCAAAATTGATCGTACTTTTCTAATGTGTTAGCAAAAATCATGACTAGTTAGAAAACAAATTTTTTGGTTCATAATGGGTTATGTTTTACAGGCTAACAGTTATGTATTCCAAATTGCGAGTTGAGGATCCAAATTATCAAAGAGTTGCATGGAGAAGGATATGTGGGTAGAGATATAAAATCGTAGTTGGTGTAGACATCCTAACTGTGGCCTATCATTCGCAAGCAAGTGAAGAGGTTCATGCAATATTGTCGAATTGCCAAATTTCTAAAGACGCAACCACTAATACAAGTTTGTATATGCCACTGCCAAGTCCTTCACTACATTAGGTAAATGTATCATGGATTTTGTGTAAGGATTCAAGTGTACATAGTAAGCTAATGACTCCATTTTTTATGTGGTTGATCGAATTTCTAAAATGGTGGATTCCGTTCTTTACAAGAAAATTGCATATGCTATTCATGTGGCCTAATTATATTTTCAAGAAATATATAGATTGCATGGTCTACCTACTTCCATTGTGCCAAATAAAGATAATAGATTCCATAGTCATTTTTGGCGTAGCTTATGAAAGATGGTAAATACATAGCTGAATTTCAGTAGTGCCTATCATCCATGGCATACTAAAGTTGAACAAGTGGGCAATTAATTGAGGTGTTTGGTTGGAGAGCACATGAAGAGTTGTAATAAACAATTTTATGAAGTAGAAATTGGCCATAATCGTGCCGTCAACCGCAACACAAGTTTCAGTCCTTTTCGGTTTGTTTATTTAGTGGTTCGTGAAGGTCCTTTTGATTTACTGTCCCTACTTGGCAAGATAGAGGCATGGGAAGGATTACAAACCTATTCATGGTAATCCGATGCAAGTGGCAAGAAAATATGAACCAAGATAAGCAGAGAGGACATGTAAAGTTTGAGGTTGATGATTATGTGTGGCCTATTCTCACCAAAGAACATTTTCTTAAGGTGGGTATAAGAAGCTGTCAACCAAGGGGCATTGAAGATTATAGAGAAAATCAATACTAATGCATATTGTCTCAAACTACGAAGTCATATTTGTACAGTGAATGTATTTAATATTAAGCACCTGATTCCTTATACTGATAATTTTTCAAATGATGAAAATTTGAGGATGAATTCTATCCAATCTAAGGAGAATGACTTGGGATGCAAAGCAAGGCAGGCAAAGTTAGCTTATTGGCTAAAGAGTAGCGAATTAGTAATTACATTGAAACGTTTGTGGATAAATTTATTAAAGGTATTGATATTTCATATAGTACATTTAATCTATCAATATTTAGGTATAAATTGATTTAAGGTATTAACATTTCAAGTGATTAAAAAAAAGAAACAACATCACAAAACGTTGATATTTTATTTGATTTATTTTATCAAATATTAATTTTTTTTTTAACCAATTGATACATTCTAGAATAATTTACCTTATTATTATAGTGCCATTTTCATAATTTTGGCGTGGGTTCTTTTAGTCAAACGATAGCATAACCCCATGATAAACAAGGCTACAATCAGAAATCATAAGCTTTGTTGTGAGGCAGAGTATTTTCTAACCAAATTCCATGATTTATGCCTCCAAAAATGCAATTTTCTTTATTGAGTTTTGTCTTTTGTTTTGGATTACCTTTTTAGTTGGCCCTTATTTTAGGTATTTAGGGCATATCTTGACGGCTCAATTTGTTCTTTTGTTTATATATAAATAATATATATATATATTGTTAGTCATAGAGCTTGAGGATAGCAGATGTTTTTTTTTTTTTTTTTTCCAAAAGAATAATAAAGTTTTTCTCCTGATTTTCTTTGTATTCATTAGAATTAACAAATCAATAGAGGATTGTTTACTAGTATTTGTACACAAATTAATAGATCTCAATTTCATCCCTCTTTTAATAACCTTTCCCTACATCCATATACCATCCTTAAATCGTACTTTAAACATGCAATTTTTATGTAGAATTATAATTTACATGTCTAAAATATAATTTTACGATGGCATTTATATAATTACTTATATATGATTAATATTTATATAAAATCTGTTAAATAAGTATTTCAGCATTTTAAACATGAAACTTCCACCAATACTACTGAAAAAAAGCAGTTCTAAAACATGCATTAAGGTTTTCCTTATAATGAACACTGAAAGAAGTTCGCACAGTGTTATCTGCTAAACCAAGCAGACCACTAAATGAATTAAAGACTACAACCAGTATGCTTGCAGAAAAATGGAATTACAGAATCACCCCACGGGAAGGAGCATTATTATCTTTGAATTTCAAAGATCAAACCTAAACAGAAACTTTAACCTAACTCCATTTACTTTCACCAAATAGGAAAATAAAGTTAAAATTGCATCATACCCAGAGCCAAGAAGTTGTATCTTACAGTCATCCTATCTTACAAATTACAAGCCCTTGTAACTTTTTATCCCCCCCATAATGAGACTAAATGATTTTACAAAAGACATGCCTCAAGAAGAAAACAATCAAAATTATGTATCCTACAATGAGCTACAAAATACCCGCATTTCCAGAAGTCAAAGAATTGCCGTGAAATTCCGAGCCATAGCAGAAATATCGATCTGGATATTTTTAAGTTTTGGCTCTGCTTCATTTACTCAACTTAACCAGTTGCTGAGGACTGAACCATGGAAAACCATTCTAAAGATGCAAAAGAATGATTTCTACAGAAAAATGATTTGGCTGCTCCCGGTGTCCTATCGAATCGGGTGATATTGTGCTGACACCCTCTTTGGAGGCAACTTGCGCAAAATGTAGAGGACTAAAGCTGAAGGAAGGATCTCAACCAACTGTGATTGTAATAAGGAGAAGAGAGTTAGATACTGGAATGCTAAGGATGTGAAAGTAACAAATCAAGTTTTACAAAATAACAAGTTGGAAAGTACCATGTAGTAAATCAAGTTCAGGATAGGATGATACAGAACATCAAGAGATGCATCCGTATCAAAAGCAGAGAGAAGCACCTGCATTTCACCAATAATATTACATGTGTTGTAACTTTATGGGGGAAAACAGAAGGGAGTAGGTTGGATTGTAGCTGGAAAAGTAGCATCAAATCTTGGGTAAGAAACCCAGAAACCTAGAATTAAATGCGGGTTTTCTAAACACCGATACATTTTTGTATCCTCTTCTATTTTCATCCTTGTCCAATGCACTGCTTATGAATTTTTTGTGCATGCCTCGTTCTGGTTGATCTTTGAGAACAACCAGCACTCTGACTTTAACATTACCTGAAGTTGTTTGCTACACTAATTGGTGGTGTACATCTTAATAGACATGAAACAAAAATCAGTAAGGGAAAATATGTTTGATCATGCTGTTAGGATGCTATGTGCTATTACTTATTTATATATTTATTTATTTTAACAGTTAAGTCTAGTGGTGTGGTCTCATTAGGAAAGAAACAAACCAAAGATTGTTGGCAACATACAATGAAAAACTTACCACAAAACATCTGATGAGAAAGCACGTGAAACATATTGCTGTAACAGATCCAACCTGGAAGGAGAAGGGGTCATTCACATCAAGTAACTGAATCACTCGCATACACTATTAGCATTAACAGCACTCTGGAAGAATCATATGTATGATGCAGGAAAATCCTGCTAAATCTTTGGCAAGGAAAAAAATTCTCTTGATGATCAGATCAATCCTACTTTAAGTACCAAGGTTGACTCCTTTCAGACAAACTAGGGTATCAAGGCAATTTAGATACAGCTGCAAATGCTTTAAGCGGAGATTGTTGATTTAAATAATGCTCTAGCAACTTCAGAGAGTGATATACATCTCTTCATGATCAGAACAATCCTACTTTTAAGTCCCAAGGTTGACTCCTTTCAGACAAACTAGGGTATCAAGGCAATTTAGATAAAGCCAAAAATGCTTTAAGCAGTGATTGTTGATTTAAATATTGCTCTAGCAACGTCAGAGAGTGATATACATCTCTTAAGAATGAGAATTACGAATTTATGTCTGATTATTATTTGCTAAAAGTAATTAGTTTTATAAAGAAAAGCTTATGCTTCCTAGACTGTATGGTAAAGTTGGGAATCCACATATCCAACTAGAGGGATGGGGCCAAGTATCTAATGGGTCTTATTGGAAAAATATCTTGACCACATCTTCTCACAAAGAGAGAATTCTGTCGCCTGTGACTGGGGCAAGTTCTAGTGAAAATACCTCATGAAGCTTCTTCCTTCTTCCTTTAGATTCAATAGGGAAACGCCTCAGCATGAAAAATAACCTGGAAGCAATTGCATGGTAATTTATGAGTAAACAAGGACATCGAGCAAACAGAGTAACTTTAGTTGTTTTTTTTTTAATATTTAAATAACATGGAAAAAGCTCACTAATTATTACATGCAACGATAATACTTTTGAAGACTCACCTTCCTCCATATAACAAGAAACCCAAAGCGGCAATTATTGATACCACTGCAGAATCGAATAATAAAGTAAGAATTCAAGGTCAATCAAAATTTGGGTAGGAAAATGGAAATCCTCAGCAAGAAAACTGACTGACCTGCAATAAATATTTTTCCAATAAATTGCACAACGCTATTTTCATCTATCCAAAGGTAAATCCAGATGCAAAACTGATCCAAAGCTTTATTCAGTTAGTTTGGTATAGTGTGAAGATAAACTTTTAGGAAAAATAAATTCAAAAGAAACTACTAAGTTGTACGAAGTTTAAACCACCATCCAGCCAAACATATATATGCCTCTATCTTTGATTATCTAAAAACTTAAACTAGATATATATTACTAGGTTTGAGTAATATTTCAACATTTCCTTCACATATATATCAACAAACTGTAGATGCAATGGAACTGATGCTGTTTTGGGGAAAAAATTGAAATGGAACGGGTCGTAAGTACAGAAAACAAGAAATACTTCTGTTTATGACTCAAATTATGAAAGAGAGAAGGAACCAGAGAAGCCAAACCTGGACAAAATAAATTCCAGCATTTACTGCGATGTATATAGTCCTTAGCTTATCTGTCGGTAGACTTCTTGCCTGATCAAGAAGTAGCAAGAAAGTCAACACCTCTTGAATAAAAAATGGAATCAAATTATCAACTTTTTTAGTAGTTTCCACCACAGTAACCATCAGCTTTTCGATCCACTTACTTGATGATATATTTCTGCCCAGAAAAGGACTAGAAGTGTGTATGTGGAGAAAAATAGAAGTCCAGGAAGGTCCAACAAAACCCAAACGAGCACCTGATGCAAAATAGAGCTATCCCATATGAGTATCATAGTCAAGGTTGTTCCGATGTTGGAAGAACAGATACTTCAGATGCTTAAAATCTTAATATGCAAATTATTGTAACTCTAAAGTCAACCGGTTGTTAACGGAACATGGCCACAAATAAATTTAACCGTTGTAAACATGCAGCAGTGACATCTAAGACCAATGCACAAATGGAGTAATTCGATATGCTTAAAGATTTAAGAAGCATAAACTAATACATTTTCCTATGGTAATTTCACAATGACAACAATGAGTACACATGTCGAGACACCTCTTAAGTCAGATATCATTTAGCATGTCTCTAAGAACTGCTTAAAAATAAGGAACAGGAATCTCATGGAAGTACCAAGAAATAAGATTTCATCCTATTACTGTCAAAAAGACTATCTAACAAATAGAGAATAGAAGAAGCTGTTATCATAGTTGAAAGAAATCAACGTATACCAACCTTTGGATGTAAATCAAAGACATCCTTGTGAAAACCAAATACGACCGCTCGTACTGCAATGAGAGATGTAAAAGCAACGCATCAAATAAACATCCCAATCATAAACTACAAAAGGGCATCTTATTCTAACAGACCCATCACCTCCATTAACAATAAAATTCATAAGATGAAAAACCTTCTGCGTCGTCCATCCATATTCAGGCACTCTCAATTCGATCCTTATTAATTGAATCTGTGCATCACAAACACCAATACACTCGATTTAAAAGATATTTCAAGCAATTACAAGCATACCAGGAGCTATTTGATTCAAAAAAGATCGCACGAAATGAGCCAAGGCATCGAGATGATGGGTAAATATAAAGACGATTTGACAAAAGACCTGTCAATCCCTAACACAAATATCGCATCAACTTGTCAAGATCATGATTCTCCGTTTAAAGATTCCAAAATTGGGTGAAAATGAAAGAAGTAGGAGCGACTTCCAAACCAAACATTATAAGTTTGACCAGATTTTGTTGTATAAGCACGCATCAAAAGATAGTAAACACCACAAACACCATGCTCACAATGTAAGCAATGTCCCACACCCGACTGACCAATAGTTAAGTACATTTTTAAGCAGCCAACACCAAGTGCATAAAACCCCCACTACCACATCTCCATTCACCAATACCAAAGCTATTGGTACTACAGTGACCCTTAAACTGCCAAAGAGTGCTTGAAAAAGTGCATTTCACTTCACAAACAGTCTTTAAACACATATACCCGCGTTTGGCCAATAGTTTTAGCTTAAAATTGCAACTTACGGTTAAACGGTACACAACTTTTAATACAAAAAGCTCCTAAACAACCCAAGGTTCCAACTTTAACAAAGAGAATCATATAGAAAGTGAAAGGAAAGACAGACCAAAGCAACAGAGGATACAAGAGCATAAGCAGCACAAAGTGCATAATAGATCCCATCTTGCCAGCGAGTCGACTCATTGACCTCTTCCCACCAATCACCAATCATCAACCCAACATCCATTGGGGACAAACCCATCATCCCCATTCTCGCCATTCTCAAAACTCCCAACAAAAACCCACCTGAAAACTTCCTCTCTTCAAAAACCAACAAAAACCCACCTCAAAACATCCCAAAGCAAACCACGTCCTTCCCTCAAAATCAAATCTTTCACACAATAAACTAACAAAACGGAAATACCCAAAAATACCCTTGACTCAAGATAAAAAATGAAAATGAAAATGGGGTGGGGTGGGGAGTTTGTGAGAGAGAAAGGTGTGTGCTTTGGTGTTTGTAGAATGTCTACCAGACGGTCCAAAGGAGGCAAAAATTAAAACGAGGGATTTTAATTAAATGGGTCGTTTCAATTTTTGGGCTGCGGTGGCTTGTTCTAACTTGGTTGTATTGTACCTAAGGTTCTTTGTTTATGGTTATGAACAACACAGGGGGGCGCTTGGACTTTGAATTGATGGTTTGGTTTGGTTGATGTCCTGATGACATGTTTTGGTAGTTGCAGTCTTCTTATACTCAATAGAACAGAACCAGACAAACGCACTGGTTTAGTTGTCTGTTTTACGGTCCCTCAACTGCCACTTGCTTTTCTTTAACATTTGTAATAACACGTACAGCACATGAAAAAACACATAAATATGTAATTTTAATTTTTAAGTCTTTAGTATGTACATTCTAATTTTCTTTTTTCTTTTCTTCTTTACAATTTAGAATAAACTTCATATTTAATAATTTAATGAAAATTAAAATACTAAAGTGCTAGTCGTAATCAAGTGAACTTCTACGTTAGGATTGCAAACGAATCATCTTATTATTAAAATATTAATTGATATATTTAATATTTTAATAGTGTGATCAAGATTCAATATAAATTTGAATAATCTTAAATACTAAATAATTGACGGACCATTGGTTAAAACAAAGAAGAACCATAAAATTATAGGTGTCATCAAACTAAGAGTATGTACAACAAATACTAAAAAAATGTTAGATATTAATTATTTACAAAGTGAAAATACAAAGGCTCGTTTGTTTCAGGCAAATGCTTTATGGAAAATAATTTTCTTTATTTTCTTTTATTTTTATGCAAAAAAAAAAAGACATTTTAAGTAGAAAACATTTTCCCATTTAAGAAAAAATAATTTCCACTAAAAAGAAAATCCTACTCTTTTTAGGGAAATCTAATTACTCTTTTTAAAACAAAAATTTATTTTCCTAATTAGTGTTTATAAGTATTCTAACTCGAGGAATATGATATTTATTTGATTGTTATCATAACTAACCAGTAAATTATATTTTAAAGATGAAAATAATTAATGAAAAAAGGAAAAAATGAGAACTCATTAAAAAATTATAAATATCAACTATATGATTTATAATTATATTTTGATATTTTATACTTTTTAATTTTTTTGGCCAAAATACTTTTAATTTAATAAAATTACTTGGCATAATGTACTTATATAGTTACTTACTAATAATAAATTATTTACTACGACGATGTGTTATATAATATTGTTGGTCAAACATCGAAAATTGTTTTTGACATATTTCTATAAAAGTAATCAAACAAATGAAAACATATTATTTTTAGGAAAATATTTTTAAGTAAAACACTTTTTTAAATATAAGATGTTTTCCTTAAAATAAATAAAGTCTAAGTATTATAACAAATTTATCTGTACGTGAAATAGTAAATTTCCACTTGCTTAAAATCTGGAGATGGAATAAATCCGCCAACTTTTTATCCTTGAAAACTAAATCTAAATGGTAATGCAAAGAAATTAGAGCAAAGTTACTAAAATGTATTTTATAACAGTGCTTGATGAAATATAATTAGGATGCTTTTGTTGAATTGATATATATACATACACACATATATATTCATCTCAATTTCTTTTTGTTGTTATATTTACAAACACAAACCAATCATGCTTCTTTTATTTCCACTTATTTATTTTCTATTTTGTATTAACTTCTGTCAATATGTTCAATCATGACAGAACTTTCCCTTCATTTGGCCTCCTGTAGTTAGTCATATTGATTGGAAAAGCTTGATTAGGGCATGCATTAAATTTTTATTACGTATAACAACCTGTAATTAACATAGCATATACACAAAGTACTAGATAGGAACAAATCTTATTTAAAGCAATATATATATTTATATATATATATGTATATCTCCAGAGTCAACAGTCTCCTATTTCACAAATGAGTAGAAATTCAACTAATGTTAATATAAAAGCACGCGAATAATAGGCAGAATTGAACTTCGATTCAATATAAATATAAATGTTCATTAGGTGTAAAAAATAAAATAAGTAATCATTAAAGTAAAAAGTAAATATCCATTATCTTTATTATAGAGAGTGAGGTATTTATGATAAAGTTGTAAAACAAATTATTGAATTGTAATTCATGACTGCATGAGGTTATGAATTGCTATATATCATTTTACTTAATAGTAATTTACTATGAATTACAATTCTCATCAAAATTATACCTCTGTATAGAATTATGAGAAAATAAATAACTTTTTATGTCTAGTGAATAGATGGTTAATTAGTTGCATATGCATAATAAAAAAATTAATACTGAACAATTTAAAACTATATTTATAACATTATAAAACTAGAGTGGTATTTATTTTAAAAAGAAATTATTAACATCAACACTTCAATTAAGTTATAAACAAGTATCAATATTATTTTAACAAATAATAATATCAGTAAATAATTCCTAAAAATGTTTATTAGAATTTTACTGACAGTTGTATACTTGTATTCTATTAATTTAATTCGTTGATCGTGCTAGTCCATCATACATCTTTTCTTATTCATCTGGCTTCCAAACACAAAAGTTTCTTCGTCGCCCGTGGGGCTACTCGCCCATGTGGAAACGGTGATGCGACATTGACGATCCTCCCCTCTCCCTCGCTGGTCGTAACTTGTGTGCCCGCTTTCATCCTTCTCCATGGATGTGCAAAAGAAAAATATTTTAATAAAAGTTTATGAAATTATCATTCAAAGAAAATAATCATAAAAATAGATAAATTAAGAGACTAGTTTGAATATATATATTAGATTCATCTTCTAAGGAAATAAATTTATTATTGTTATATTAAATTCATAGAGACAAGTTTATGTGTTAAACATGACTCGTTTTATCAAAAATGTTCAAGAAGGTTCAATGCAATTGTAATTAATTCAATCTAAATTTGTCTTTTCTCTTCAAGAAAAGAGTTTAGCTTGTTTTATCATATGGTATTTTTGTAAACTTTTATTTATATATTATTTTTAACTCTTTTATTTTTATTGGTAAGTTGAGAAATTTATCTTACTCCTTAAGTTGGAATATTTCATTTAGGAGTTCATACAATAATTTTAAGTAAATGAGAAAAAAAAAATAAAAAACTTAACCTTTTATTAATGGGCAACTATTCCATTATCTAATTTATAAAAGGGTTTATATTGTATCGGACATATTAATGTACTTAATACGAGGGTTCTCAAATTACGGTCTATAAAATTTTCTTTGCTGATATCATTGCTGATTATCTCATTATTCCATAATACATGAGTACATACAAATTTGAATTTACTCCGTTAGTTCAATGGAAAGAAACGTAATATTATATATATATATATATATATATATACGCAAACCAAGTATCATTTTGTCAACCAAAAAATCATTATTAATTATCATTGCGACATTGAACGTCTATCATTTTGGACAGAATAATTGTTACATAGTTAATTACATAAATTTATAAATATTAAATATGACATTTACACGCTCTTATTAGTTATTGGTATTATTTCCAGGATCTTCGATATATCCACCATGTGTCATGCAATTAATTCTTAGCTTAAAAGAACGAAGAGGGAAAGAAGAAGAGAGAACTTCCCCGATGTCACATCCCGTCGCATGTCGGATAAGGTTGCAAGTAAGCTTAATACACCTAACACGTATAAAAGAATTGTTTTTAATCAGTAAACAAATGAATGCTTCTTTTTGCGATCAGGGCAAATTTTAAATATTTGTAATAGTTTGCCAATCACCTTATAACTTAGTAATATCTTTCCTCATGTATCAAATGAGAGATACGAGGTTTATATCCCTCTTTCCTCTATAATAGCTAAAAATATGAAAAATTTTATGATAGACCATATTACTTCTAATATCAAAATTAAATTGATTAAAGAAAAAGTAAGTATAAAAAATTTAAGAGGCTCGATCACGATTAAAAAAGATTAAAACCTTTTAGTAATATAATGAGATTGGTCCCATTATAACTGCTGTGAAACCAATATATATATATATCTGTAATAGTTTTTCTACAAGCCATCGATGAGGTATATTGACATATTTATGATATGACGCATAGCAAACTTATATAATAGAAGTTTGTACTTAAAGGTGCATTAGAGAAGTTGATGTTAGAATTCTACTGATGCTGCATATCCTTCTCAGATTCCTCAGGCATAGTCTATTATTCAAGCAAAATTTTCACTAAGCTTTAATAGCAAATGGTTGGCCTAACATTTAATTGATAGCCATTTCAATACAATACATTTTGTGTGATACTCCTCAAATGTAAATGGTGGAATTCTAATCATAAAAATATCTTTGGATGTAATGGCTTAGAGTTCGTCAGAACTCCAAAATTAAGAGTACTCTGAGAAGAGTAATCCCAAGATTAATGACCCCTTGAAAGTGTTGGTACCAAAAGGACAAAACAGTACGGTATATGGTGAAAGTGGACAATACCTCAGTGGGTGAAGTTCTAGAACATTACATTTTGAATCTAAAGCCAACATTTTATCTTTAAGGCACAAATTCAATATTTAACGAGCACAACAAATGTGAAAAAAAGGTTTCCCCCAAAAAGGACATGAAATTTTGAAATAGATGCAATCTTCATTGTCACGTTTTTCAAACCAACTGTATACCTTAGTGGCATTGATGGTTCAAATTGTAATATGGATCACCAAGCCGAACCCAGCCCACAAGTGAACCAATGCCACTTCATTGGACCCAGACCCGACCTAGACCATGAACTCTACAATCTAAGGCTTTGCCCAGACGACCATGACTTCTGCTCGACATCAAACCTCTACCTAAACAGTCGATCACTCCTAACTTCTATGCCACTTGGCATCATTCACTTAACTGGATTCGAGACACGATAGTGGAATAGTGAGTCCATCCCACGAACCCCATGAATGGAGCCAATTATCGACTTAGTCACTCACCCACGATCCCATGGCTCTCATGACCGTTGGATTAGCCACCTATAAATACTCACTTACCCCGTAGCGAAATGGTAATATCGCACTCAACGTATCTTACATATTCACAGGCCTCCTCTTATGTTTTTTGACTTAGACATTGGAGTTATCACATCAAGCCCACGTCTAGCACGTCATTAACTAAATTTTTGTTTTGCAAGCCTTACTCTTATCATAACAGTTCAAAACCCAAAATATCTTGATCTAAACTCTACCAGATTCAAGCAAGCAACTAGTGGTGAAGCTTTGGGCCAAAAAAAAAAAACAAGTGGTGAAGCTGAATATTGGTTATATGCACCATCATCTTAAAATAAAGTCAAATCCAAAAATTCAAACAAAGTTATTAATATTCAACAATACTGGAAGCTGAACTATGACAAAAGATAGGCTTTTACTCTACTCGCCAATCACTTTAGCAATAATTCTTTTGTTATAACAAGGAGAACGAGAGGATGGAAACACCCTCAAGAAGTAAATAACTAAATTGTATTTCTTTTCAAGAACCATATATTTATGAATTAAATAAAGAATTAGAAACTTATGACAACACAAGAATTAGGTTTTGTAAGAGACAATTAGATGAATTTGAGGGTTGTTTGTAAAAGATTAATGGTTCATGTAATCGGTACAAATTATTAAAATCACATTTTAAACAGTTAATAAGAAAGAAATCTTTTGGATTCCATAGATTAGGGTTTGAGAAAAAAAAAGCATGAATTCTAATTGGACAAAACCCTAAAAATACAATTCTGAAGAGAAATGACCTAATTTTTAATAACAAAAGGAATCCCTTTTATATCTAAACATTAAAATCTCACAAAGAAAGTATGGACTATAATCTTAATCACTTAGTTAATAGAATAAAGCCTAAAAACAAAATTTATCATGAATGGGATTAGGAAAGTAAGGGAAAGCCAGGAGAAAGATAGATGACCATGCTGCACAGGACAATCAACTACTCGTTATTGTTGTTGATGAGCCTTCACTCCTTAGTTCAATTGATGGATAGGTTTTTGATTAATTACAAATTGGAGAAATTAAGCAATAAAAGCATAAATTATAATAATATTGGGATTAAATCATTTAATTTATTGCTGAAGGGTAATAAAAAGTTGAGTAATCGAAGTTCCATAATTCAGGAAAGTAAAGATGAGTGCTATTGTTTGCTTATTATTTGTAGATATAGGACTCTCAAAAATGTTATATGAACTTCTTATATATGGCTAGACCATTAGATTTGGCAGCATAGACAAAAGAATAGTGGTCCCAACTTGGATGAAGAGATTAGATTAAGTTCAAACATGTATAGGTGGCTTTGTGGGTCATTAATGTGAGGATGTCTTATTTGATATACAGGTCGGTTGAGCAAAACGAAGGTACAACAATGTACTAATTCATGGACTCGAAACACATTTTAGAACACTGTAGAAGGAATGGACTAGACAAAACAATAATAGGTAAAGATAAGAGTTTCAGCAACCTGAATAGGAGTGTCCCATGTAAATCATTTGTTGTAGACAATGAGTTGCAATTCTAGCACATTTGGAAAGTAGAATCTTAGCAATTAGTTAGTTGTCCATAAGCTCACAAATTAGACTAGTTTAAAATCTATATGCAATTACTAATAGTTTAAGAATTTATTTTGTAGTTATCCCTAAATGAATTTTACATTTGTTAAGAGATTTACAAAAGATGCATGAATACAACCAATAAGCCATCACAAGCAAAATGGTTTTTAAATTTAACCAATTATGAACTCACACAAATCTAACAATTTGAAACATATTTTTAAATTGAGTTAATGTCACAAACGGTACTGAACTTTGATAAAACATATAATTAGGTATTTAAATATTGAAATTGATCAATTTAGTATTTAAACTTTCAAATTGATTAATTTAATACATGAAAGAACTTTTTATACATGTCAATAATATCTTTGTCGGGTTTTTTAGGTACTAAATTGATTAAGTTCAAAGTTTTTAAGTAACTAAATTGATCAATTATAAAGTTCAAGTATTGAATTTATCAATTTAAAAAATTTAGATCTCTAATTATATCTTTTACTAAAGTTTAACTACAAGCCGCGACATTAACTCTCTTAAATTTACGGGCAAATTTTAACCCTTGAATATCAAAATGGACACTAAATATTATTGGAAACCGACGAAAACGTCAATTTTAAGTCGTCGTTCTTTTCAAATAAGCTATGTGCAAATATCTCAGGACCTAACTGGCGCTGCAATTACAGCTTCGAATACGAGATAGTCAGGTGGTGATTATGCAGATATAGGAAGATTCGCTAAAATGGGTCCTGTTCTCTCCCTCATCTATCTGTCGTATGGTCATGCATCACTTGTTTGCTCAACTAAATATTTTGTTGCATGATCATTAGTACATAAATAAGTCAAAGCTATATGTATTGGCCTATAATTATTGAGGCGATGGTCCGTGTTCTGGTGTCATGATAGGCCTAAAAGGCATTTTGCTCAATAAAATTCTACTAATATATGTATGGTTCTTGTTAATGATTTTTTTTTTCTTCCTATAAATTACTATTACAACAATTTAGAGAGAGGGAAAAATCAAACCTAATCCATATATATAACAAAAACGTATTCATGTCATTAGGTTATAGGGGTTCCATAACCTAGGATTAATTAAGAGGCAAACTAGGAACATTATTTGAATATCTTCAAAAGATTATACTCATGGGCAAATGTTAATTTTTTTAATAATTTTAAGTAAGAAAAAAATATATGTATTATGTATATTATAAAAGCAAACAATAATATAAAATTAAAGATAGTGCATTGGTTAAGTATTTAGTTTTACGTCTATGAGTTTATTAGTTCAGATCTTATATGTATATTTTTTCTTTTTCAATAGCATTTATTACACTCTCTTTTCCTTTTTCCCAATATTTATTTATTATATAATATTTTTGTATCTTCCATTCTTTTCTGTTAACTTTTTTTTCGGTATAACTAATAAAATTAAATTCATTTATTATAAAATTATATTTAACTAAATAAATTCTTGTGAGTAACTATTTTTTATTTACAGTACACTATAACTAATAATTATGTTATTTATATTATAAATGTTATGATTTTATCTCATAAAGGATTTCTAAATAACACTAATTAATTATCTATTAACTCTATTTTTTTAATGATAATTAATTTTCAAGTAATATATGTATAATATATTACCAAATTTACTAAATACTTTTAATTATTTATTAAATGATTTTTTCATACTTATATAGTTATAAAATATCATAGTAAAACCATTAACAAAATTTTTATACATATATGAGATGCAATATAGTTATAATAGCAAACAAATACATATATTGACAAAAAAAAAACAAATACATATAGATAATTGTAATATTAACTTAAGTAAGATCCGACCCACCTATCGACCGCCCTAATTATACTTCAAATAATATATATACTTGTTTGCAATAGAATAATTCAAAATTTTTATAATATTAATCCCAACTTATTTCAGCATTTTCTTACATTCTATTGCCTTCATATAATGTGTTTAACCTATTGACGTAATAGAATCCTACTTAAAAAGAGTAAATATTTGCCAAAACAAGGAAAAAGACTAGAAAGCCTCTATTAATAAAATAAATAAAAAGCCAAAAAAAAAATGTCACAGACACAGCACTAAATCAGAAACTCCTACTAAAGTTATTAATTATTACATCTCGAAAACTTTTCAAAAATATTAAAAAAGCGATTTTGAAAGCCTAAACAACATAATTTAGGCAAAAACCGATGTATATCACGAGCAAAGTTAGTGTCTTTTGATCCCTCGACGGTTTCCCATTAGATCAGCTCTTGAAAATGCAAAAATTCAACTCCAGAAACTCTTCAAAATTATGAAACTACCATTACTAATTTTTTTTCCCTATTCTTATATAAAAGCATTCATAATTCCTTCAATCACATTACCTGTCATAATATCTAACTTACAATTTTACAATATGAAAAATATTATTTAATTTGTTAAAGTGTAAGAGTAGTTTAATATCCCACGTATCTAATAATAATATAGTAATCTACGAGTTTGTTTGGTTAGTGCTTTTTGATAAATATAGACAAAATTTTTCAAACTTTTTTCTAATAAATTGTTTGTCAAGAAATAGATTTAGATAATAAAAAAAAAATGACAGTCCTCATGATAAGATCATATAGATCAAATATAAGTATAAATTAAACATATTTATTTATATTATTTTGATACAAATACAAATACAGATTAAAAATAAATCATTCGAATAGATCCTATATCACTAAGTCAAAAATAAACATACTGATGAAGGTAACAGAATATATACTTTTTGGAGACGAAGAATGGAAGTTATAACTAACGTGATTGAGGAAAAGTCATGTGAACCGGTTTTATAGAAACAGATATTTACTCTTTCTTGATAAATAATGACTATCGAAACCTGCATTTTTTCAAATAGATTCCAAGAAGTGGTTAATTTATTCAATTATTATTATTATTATTATTATTTGAGTATAAACTAGCATGTCTTTTCACATTAGCACTTACTTATATTCTTTTCTACCTATATTTGGCAGAGTGCTTGGAGTTAATTAAATTTACTCGAAATGGAACTACTGATTCTACAATTTGCCATGGTTTTACGTCTCAACCCGTTGCAAATATTCTAATGTATTTTTTAATAAAGATTACAAAAGTAGATTTCGATATTAATTAATAGCGAAACCTTTGGCCATTTGTTCATACATCGAGCTTTTTGTTATCGATCAAATATTTAATATTTTAATCAATTAACATTGAGTTTAGGTTCCAAGAAAAAAAGGCGTTTTACTCAACTTTAAGTCAATTACTTTTATCAATAAAGAAAATTTTATGGTCTTATCATTAATTTTGACGGAATTAGTCTTGCTATTATCCGAGGCTCACACCGTATCTAACCGTGATCAAATCACTAAAATAATTAATATTTCAATTACTATAGTTATTTTAATAGATAATTGACTAGACAATCAATAAATTCTAGAGCTAAACTATTAAATATTATCAAATGATAGATAAAACAAACTGAAATTAATACTCAATAATAAATTTTAGAAATATATATATATATATATATATATATATTGTGTAGAATAACACCAAAGAGAGTCATATTTGTGTTTATAACCTTAGAATATAGGTTCGCGTACGAGGACGGAGTAGTATAGTTTTATGTTAGATTATTACGTTAAGCGATCCTTAGTGGGAATCTTCAAGATAAGGATGTTATATATTATAAGCCAGTATGTTAGATTTTAGAAAAATGAAATCCAAAAATGATAAGAGTAAAAAGGGAATAAAATTTTTAGGATCGAGATATAAAATATAAAGAAACAAATGATACATAGTTGTTTAAATTTTCAGACGATCTCATAAAATTGAACTATACTTATTTTAAAGAGTAAAATGCAAAAATACTTCCTAAACTTTAGGATAAACGTTGATTAATCCCCTAATTTTAAAAGCATGATTTTTACCCTAGAACTATAAAAATTAGCAAATAAGTCCACTTTTTACTCTCTCTTTTTTTTCAAAAAAGTACAAAAATTTTATTATTCTATATGTACTTTTTTAAATGGAATGGTGCAGGTATGTACGAAGGTCAATCCATGACACCTCTAAAGTTTATGAGGTGTTTTTATATTTTTTCCTATTTTAAATAAAGTATGAGGACATTCAGACTTAGGAAAAATTCTATGCTCCTATCATTAATTTTGTCCGAACTTGTTACGTCGCCTATTCCACGACTCATACCATATCTAACCATGATTAAACCACTAAAATAGTTAATATTCTAATTATTATATATATTTTAATATTTATAAGATTAAGTGGATAGTCTTGTCAATTGGACCATAAAAGCTCTTTTATATTCAAACCCTATAAGAAATAAGCTAAGAAGTTAAGAAGAGAATACTTAGTTTACATATGCTCAATAAAATAACGCATCCTTTTGTTTTCCGTTTGTTACAAACATTTATTATATCCCACCCTGTCCAGCTGTAAAAGAGAAGGTAAAATTAATTTTCTATGATGCCATTACCGACGGGTTAATAAATTCCATGCCAGTGTGCCAATTCCCATATTCCAAGACAAGGAATTTGCTTCCAAAAGAGTACTACAACATCGGCAAGAAGGGTTGCCCAGATTGTTGGTTTCTCTTCTTGTCAAACTGGTTACACGAAAACCATATATAAGAAAACGAATTACCATAAGGTTAGTAGAAGGTAATAAATTTCTAGCAGTAGAGAAGAGGAGGAGGCTAAGAACAGTATATCCCCAACTCCATCAAAGAAAAGAACAAAATATGGGAAAGAGGTGATAAGACGGAAGAAAACTAAAATACGGTATCATTGCTGCTGAGGGTGTCGGGACTCTCGAAAGTAACATTTGTTTGACTACTCTAATCGCATGAGGGGGCCTGACCTGACAAATTATGGACGATTCATTCCATGAAATGAAATCCCAAGACATAAAGATGCATAATGGTTTAATTTATATTGAATTTAAGTAGACTAAGAAGGAAGATGGATGTGATAGTAGATAGTGAAACCTCATATTTATTATTTTTGGTAAAACTGTAAGGAAAAAATTCTAATTTAAGAAAATCCATAACATTGCGAGTTGTATAAAAATATTGAATCACAATAATATGTAATTAATAATATTTATTAATTCTCAAGTTGGATAGATTTTGACCATTTATATGAGATGATCACTTATATTTTTTCTACACTTATAATTAAATCATCCATCCTTATATAGCAATCTCCCTAAAATATCTTTCTCTACTTTCACTCTAAGGCTTATGTATGATATCACTTTTAGTGAGACTTATTAATACCTAAACTAAACACCACATAAGAGCACTTTTTAATTTCTTTGATAATACTCCGTTCTCTTAAGTCCTCAGCTCCTTTTACTTCTTCTAAGGGCAAGGACAATGATTTGGCTTTCAAAGGAAGTACTCTATTAGACCTGCCACTTTTTAAGGTCCTCATTGTTGAAAGATTATACCTTTTCTAATGCTAGAAGCTAAACAAAGTCGCGAAGGTGATTGATTATTCCATGCATAAGTTAAGCCCAAAACGGTGCATCTAAACTCTCCACTATCTAAAATAATCATAACGTAATATGCTCCTATTTGTTGACCGAATTTATTGAACTCAGTCTTGCATTTACTTCGCTTAATCTAATAATTTGCCGGATCTCTATTTGTGCAAAATTTAAGAAATCAACATGATCGACCAAGGTTGCTGTTGACCTTGTCCTTCTAAAACACAATTTTCAAGGTAGTACGAAAAAGTGAGGATTCAAACCTAATACCTTTCATGTAAATAACTAAGAAAAATATCATTAGGATACAATCTTACTGATGGATGGACCCAATATTGATATTGGGTGGACTCTCCTGGGATATGAAATTGATTTAGACACACATTGGAATTTAATGTTAACCTTAATAACTATTAAAATTATAAAAAATGCTTTGGAATTTAAAATGTAATATTTAGACCTTTTGAATTTGTATGACTGTAAAAAAATCATGAACAATTACGTTGATTTTCAAAGTTTTTTTATTGTCTGTATTGACCAAAATGAAAATATTACTATATATTAAATATTCTCAAATTAGACAAAGAATTGGTCTAAAAAAAATTATATGTATATATGTTTGTAAAATAGACCGATTTGCCATTATATTGATAAAACATTTCCGAATCTCAAAATTTTAAAATAAATCTATATATTACCTATATTTAAAACTTCGATTTTTTTTTTTTTCATTATTTTGAGACTTGTTGCTGTAAGTTTGTATCTACCCAAAATTTAATGAGAGATTTCAAAATGGGACACAAATAGGTTTGTTTTCAATTATCATAAGAGGAAATAAAGAGCATGTCACCTTCGAAGTACTATGCCTAATCTATAGGCAAAAGAATATCTGTCCACTGCCCGGGGCGGACCTGAAGCCACTAAACTCAACTAAACGAATAGAGGTTTGCGAACCAGTCGAATTAATCGAGCTCAACTTATTATAGTTCCAATTCAACTCAAGCTCAGTTAGCTAAATGATCTAAACTTGAGCTTATTAATAAATTTGCAAAAAAATCTTTAAAAAGGATGACTCGTTAACAAACCCAATAAAACTCATTTAATATATTAATATAAATATAATATTATTATAATTATTTATGTTAATTTAATATCATAAATATAATTGTGTAATTTATCTTATTATTTGGCCTTCTTACATTATGATGCATTCGTGGGTTTCTTCCTCTCTCTTCTGCCAGTTAAATGAGCGGCCATTAATTGCCCATTGCCAATTTCCCGTGCCAATTGCCAGCTAATTTTTAAGATAACGATGTCTTTTCAAATTTATGGCCTTTTTTTGTCTTGTTATGGCGTTTTTTTTCTTAACTTTTTCTTTCACAATAATCAATAACATAAAATTATTTTATCATAAAATTATCAAACTAAATAAATTTTTATTAATGATATTTTATGTTTAAAATATACCATAAGATAATAATTATTATTATCTATATTACAACTGAATATTATTGTACATTAATCATATAATTTGGTTTAATAGCTTTTTTCTTCGATTAATGTTATTTAAATATACATAAATTATTGAATAACTATCATATCTACATATATATTTTATGATCTATTTATGCTAAAAGCAATCATTGCAAATTAATTATATAATTTGATTTAGTAACGTTATTTTTTTCTATATGTAATGCTAGAAAAATGAACACAAAGTATTGAATAAATATCCTATCTAGATATATTTTATGATTTATTTTTATTAAAGGAAATATTTATACAGATATTGACACAATAACTTTTATTAATAATTTATTTTCACGTGACAATTATCTCTTATGAAATGCACTAAATACTCTTAATTATTGTTTGAATGATTTTTTTCATGAAGTTTTAAAAAATATTACATTGAAATCATTATGAAATTCTCATAAATATATAAGATGTAATATAATTGTAATAGCGACTAAATATTGATAAGTAATTTTAAAATTAACTTCATTAAGGTCCGGCCTTCTCAGTCGTATAATCATGCATCTGCCCCTATCCATCACGACAGACCAAAAACTATCCTCTATCACTGTCATCGGCAAACCACCACCAACACCACCTCAAACACACACCAAACCATCATAAATCACCGTCGAACACCCCTTTGCCACCATAAAAGTTCGAATCCACCATCACTTCAAATACATACCGATACAAATTCCGACCACAAATCACCATCCACCACCCACTCGAAACCACCATCTTCAACAACCGTTTCAATCTCCAAGACCCCCCAGTCAATACCTTGACTAAACCTATCAAAACACACGTACCCTCGACAACTCAAATCGACTACACTGCCACCAAATCCAAATGCAACAATCGAAGCCAAACTCTCGCCCATCTCCATCAACACCAAGCAAGCCGACGTCAACCAGAGCCAGCCCTAAAAACATACAACAACTAGACATAGGGGCAAGGTCGCCTCCATCAAAACATGTCAAGCTCAAGCTTATTTAGCCAAGCTTGGGCTCACAAATTTTTAATGGGTTCAGGACTAAGCTTGAGCCTGTATATTTTATACTCGTTTAAAGCTCGACTCAGTTCGAGCTTGCTAATTTTCAAAGGAGTCGAGCCCACGCCTTCAATAACTCGACTCAACCTGACTTGTTTGCACCCCTACATATACATGGCTAAAATTTTGGAAAAAGTAATAATAATAATAATAATACAAGGCTAAGTTGCAAGTGCATTTTCTTATAATTTCTATTCAAGCATTTAGATTTTTTTTACTTTTAAATCATCAGGAAATTCTCAAATATTAAATATATGCTTTCAAATTTCTACATAAGATGAAATAAAAAATTAAACAGACGACAGTCAAGTAAAATATCCAAAAAATGAGAATTCTCTTTTATTTATTTTTCATTTACGTAACCATTCTTTAAATTCAGTGGGCTTTTTCTTTTTTTACCCTCTTTTGGGGGCTTTCTGTAGAGGATAAATTGATCGCATAAGGAATTTAGAATATATACACACGTATATTTATATTTAAGATTTAAGAGTCTACACGTTTGATTTTAAAGATAAAATAAGAAAAGTTAAAAACGTATATTAAACAAAAAAACAAGCTGAGTACAGTGATGTAAGATTTATTATAATTTCGTAAATATCTGTCACTAGTTGGGAAATGTGTTTTTAAAAAAAAAAAAAAACTTTTTCTGATATATGCAAGTTGCATTTTAGAGAATAAAAGTTGTTTTATTAATTTTTTTTTTTCATTGTAGCAAAGAGAGGATTTGAATCTAATCTACTTCACTTATAAGATCGGTATAATACTATTAAGTTACAAAATTAGTGGTAAAGAATTATAGTTCAAAGTGATAGGATATTAATTAGATATCAATTACTTTTCTATTATTTTAGGCAAAAAAAATATCACTACAAAATCCTAAATAAAAAATTAATATAGCAAATAAGATTGTAAATGAGTCTATTTGAGATAATAGAATGCTAAGGTTGAATTCAAAAGCCATGATTCCAAAGCTTGAGCTCAATCTAAAATTGTATCCAACAAAATCGAGTTTGACCAATCAATTATACTTGTATAAGCTCAGTTAATATATTAAAAAAAAACATTATTTTTCTAATTAAGATGATATTTTATCATGCTCCTTATCTAGCATCAAACGAATGAGACAAGTTAAACATGATAAAGTTCAAACTCGATTTAATTAATTACTGATACAGCTAGAAGTTGAACTCAAAGAGATAACAAGTACCTTCAATTCATTTATAGCCATGATAGATGATCATTAGATTGGATTTGCAGCTCGGAATAGTGAAGAAAGCTACATTGCCCAATGCCCATTCTTTTCTTTTTAGTTACGAGCATTGAATAGTAGGTAAGTAGTGTTTATTGATGGTTTGATGTTTCTAAAGGTGGCTCACGCACTATAAAGTACGTTTGCATGATGAGGAGACGGCTTGAAGAATTTTCAGTAAGAGTTTGGCGACTTGACGTGCGCATTGCTACGTAAACGAACAACGAGCCATTCGATTGTGCTCTTGTTTTTCCGTGGTACCGCTTTCATGGGCTGTTTGGATTAGACATCGGCACGGTTCGGGGCGGTTCCGGATCGGAACCGAAACCGCCAGAGCCAGGGCGATTCACGGTTCCAAGAAACCGCCAGTTCTAGCGGTTCCGGTTCCGGTTCCACGTGAACCGATTTTTTTTTTTCTCTGGTGAAAAAAATGAAAAAAACCAAAACCTTACTCCCTTCCCCCCCTCCCCCCCCCCAAACGCCCAGAAACGGTTTCTGAGAAACCTATATGTCTTCCTTTTTTTTTAAAAAAAAATTAAAATATATGGCGGTTCCGGACCCGTTGGAACCGCTGGTTCCGGCAGGTCCTTAGACGATTCGAAACCATCACCGACGGGACGGTTACCGGGTCAGGAACCGCCGGTGACGGTTCAGGGCGGTTCCCGGTTTGGAACCGCCCCGTGATGATGTCTAGTTTGGATTGTCAAATTTTAATTTGTATTTTTATCTAATTTGTATCTGTATTTTATTTATATCTAATTTCTTTAACATGTTTATTAGTTAAAACATTTATGTTTTACCTGTATCTATTTATTAATAATTCGTTTAAAAATGGCTACGTATCATTGTCAAATCAAACAGAAAGAGAGAGAGAGTAACCAGCCATTCGATTTTGTCCCAAGTCTATGGTATTGTTTAATTATGACTTACGAGATTTTTTTTTTTTTTTCCCTTTTCCCCTACGAAGAAAACAAATGCGCATATACGGACTATATGTTACATAATTTTTAAATATTTTATTTATGAATACACATCTTGTGGTTGGATGGGCCTAATATAATGATATGCCACATACAAATATGTAAAAAAAATTCATATAGCATGATAAATAAAGAAATCCTAAGACTTGGATCTTAGCATTGTGTCAAACCAGACCAGCCCAAACCCATTGCATCACGGCTTTAGTGAAGTGCAGTCCGAAACAAACCCGACCTTCAACTCTGTAGGCCAAGCTAGCAACATGCTGATCAATGGCCCATTGAACTAGGTAATTCCATTTTTTTTTTTTTTTTTAACCCATGGCTTTTGAAATAGCAATAAATTTCTCAAATCATATTTTATAAATATATTAATGAATTTATGCATAATCATGAGGCATGATGAATATGATTTATGCTAGTATATGTATCTGTATTAATGAATTTGAATATTAGTATAAGTGTCATTGATATTTATATGGTGCTTGTATTGATGTGAGTGTTATGAAGTATGTGAAAATTTGTTTAAGACAAGTTAATTATGCTTAATGTGTATTCTTAAACATAACGGAAAATTAAGATAGAAACAAGCCCCAAAAGTATTGATTTTAGGCTAAAAAAACAAGCCCAAACCCATGCCAATTAAAGCCCATACTTAGGCAGCCCCTAAAGTCAAATTTTGGATAAGTATAAACCTTATTTTTTTTATCAAAAAACACTTTCCAAAGTAGACCAAAATTTCATGTGAATTTCCTCTTTATTTCTTTCAAACTTTGATCCTTTGCCTTCCCATGTGTTGCACCCCATCACCTTAGCAAGAACAAGACTTGGAATCTAGTGTCTTACAACAAACTAAAGCTTTTTAAGGTAAGTTTATACTTGTTTGAAAACTTATTTTCTTGTTTAAATTTCTCTAGACACGTGAATTTCATGTTACTATGAATAGACATGTTAAAATAAGTATTGATGATATGCAAGTGTTAGTGGTGCATTGAGTGCATATTTTGATGATATAGGAGTTGTTGGTAAGTGCTAAATAGGTAACAAGTAGTGTTGGAGTGCATGAAATTAGAAATGAGTAAGGTTATGATGATTTAGAGAAGAGTAGATTGACTTAAGGAGGGTTAGATGATGATTTGTATTTGAAATGGTAAATATGAGCATTTAATTAAGTTAAAGTGTAGATTTTGTGTGTTAAAAGAAATTAGAATACATATAGATGAATGTTTGGTATTGAGAATGTGTTGAGAGGAATTTGGAAACGAAGACTTAAGTTAAAGTTGTGTCTTGAGCAGGGGAGGTCTGCAATTTTTTCGAAAAATCGGTGTTGCAGTGTACGCTGTTTTAATGTCGCCGACGTAGAGGTCAACACTATCGGCATACACGACAACACTGCCGGTGTTGGGGGTATCCACATGCATGAACCATCTCCGTGGAACTCTAGAAAATTTTAAAAAATTAGAGTTGCAGTCTACATCGGCTTAACATCGCTGATGTAAACCACAACACTACCGGCGTTTGGTTGAACGCTGCCAACAATGGCAGGTGTAAAGTTTTCAGTACAAACTACACTGCCCCAACGCCGCCGGCGTATCCCCTGCAGTTTTCATTTTCAAAATCTCTCTCAAGAACTTTCCAAAGCTTGATATATAATCTTTTGAGTATTTGTTGAGCATGTATGATGTATAAATACTATGTTATGACCTATTATTGAATTTATTCTAGTGTTTTGCTTAAATTTAATTATGTTTAGTATGAATTAAAATTAGAATATTGATTTGAGATGATTCTTCTTGGAACAGTGTTAGATTCTCGCTTTGCTACCCCTATTAATTCTCGATTTGATTAAGGTACGCAATAACATGCTTGATTCCTTACATAGGATAGACATACTTTAAATTCACCTTAAGAAAAACTTAAGAATTGTTTGTATGATTGTTTTTTATGCTGTTGAATTCGGTTCGAGGAGTGGCACCTTGCTCAGATTGGGGGCATGGTAGTTTAGGCACTTAGATCACTTATGTCGTGATGCAATGACTCTCGTAAGTGGTTTTGTGGGTATTTGATAGGGTATTTGGTATTGGTATAACATTTGCTTATTCTTAAAGAGATATAATATGATTTAATTAAATTGTTTATGAGAACATTTGAATTAGTTGATATAATGGATTAAGTTAAGTAAAGTTGTGAAACGGCTAAAAACTCTAGAGGAAGCTACTTAATTATTATTGGATAGATTTATTTAGGAGATATAACTATCCGAGCTATTTATATCAACCCTCTGAACATCGAGATCGTTACTCAGGTTCCCCAAATATCCCTATTGTTCGGAGTTTGAATACTTCCGTGTTGTTTGATTAACTAAAGATTATCTAATAACGTAATGATTGTGGCATTTGCAATTAGCCTAAGTTTGTATGTCATTTAGCTTGTGTTCTAGTTATTTGCATACTGGGCCTTTGGTTCATATTTTATTGATTTCGAGTAATGATGACTCGGATGAGTTTTATGCGAGAATGTGATATGGTACGGACTTTGAGGACTTCCTAGATGACTTGGAGGATTAGAAGTTGGCTATGGACCTCGATGGACGTTCTTTTTGTAATAGATTAGCTTAATGTAGCTTGATTATATGTAGTAAATACTATAGTTTGCCTATCTTTTATGTCTTTTATATAAGGCTTGTTATTAGCTGATGCTTGTAATGCATATACTTAGCTATGTATGTTTTAAGTTTATATCTTTTATGAAATGTGATGATCATTATGTACGTTTTCTTAAAAGATTATTAAAGTCATTAGTTTTCAAATTTGTTATTTAGAAGATTTAGACAAAAAATTAATCAAACACTTTCTGAAAGACAACCTTACATATAATACTGCAGATTATGTATGGTTGGAGATCCGTAATAACTTATTTTAACTATCTGGGTGAAGTCGGGTCTTTACAACTCCCTACTACATTATTCATTATTTATTTTGTTTTTAATCTTCCTCTCTCTCTTTTCTCTTTCTCCTCTTCCCAAGGTATTATTAATTGTTTGGATTAATATCACGAATGGTACATACTTGAACTTTAATAAAAAAATGCAATTAGGTAGTTAAACTTTGAAATTGATCATTTTAGTACTTGAAAAAACTTTTCTTATATGCCTACAATACCTGTGTCAAGTTTTTTTAGGTACTAAATTAATTAATTTTAAAATTTTTCATGTATCGAATTGATCAATTTCAAAGTTAAATTGATCAATTTAAAGTTCAAATATCTAATTGCATATTTTGTCAAAATTCATGTACCATTTATCATATTATCCCTTAATTCTTTCTCTCTCCCCTCATCCCAAGATATCTGCCACACATCAAACTTTCTCTTCTTTTAACTCTTTAATTTCCCTCTATCTTTCTTTCTCTCCTTTGCTCCCTCCCTCCCTCCTTTCCCTTCCTTTTCACATTTTGCTAGAGAAAAGAAGAGTGAATTTTACTCCAAAAAGATGCCATGGCGAAGGCAACCTCTCCCTCTAACTCTCCAATGTTGCCTCATCCTCTCCAATTGATAGCAAACCCCTTTCCCCCCCCTCTATCTCTCTCTCTTCGCGTCACTACATCTGCTTCTTCTTCTTTTTCTTTTTTTCATTACCTCACTAGTTTCATTTGTCTATGCTACACATCTCTTCAAGTGTTTTGTTTTTCTTCCAACCCACCTAACCTAGCAGGTTAGTGGGTCAACATTCTTAAATCATTTAAGAATTGGCTACCCAACAAGTCATGACCCATTTGCTAGAGCAGAGTTAGGTTTGACCCTTTCGTATCAGATCAAGCCATGGCATGAGTTCAGCTTAACTCGTACTGAGGAATAGGTAGGCTAGTGAAAAAAGGTGGAAAGAGAAAGAAACTTTGGCTTTTTTTTTTCTTTTTATAAACTTGGTCTAAATAGATGATGGTTTTAAGCCCTTAGATTTCTAAGATTCGTATGGAAAAAAATTAAAAAGAAATAATAGTTTCAATAAGTTAATGAGTGCAAAATATATAACTTGTACAACTTACGTAAGAAATTTTTAAAAAGGAGGAGGTAATGGGGCATTATCCCCTTTGAAAACCTTGATTTGTATTTGTTGCATGTGTTTATGAGTACCTATTTCTATGAAACACAATGATAGAATCAAGATAAATACGATAAAAAGGTTTTACTATTTACCTCTACTCAAAAGATTGTACCATCAAACCCATTCTTGGCCTTCGAAAGATAGTCTAAAATTACATTTTATCAAGCTGATTATTTACAAGGTATTTTATAGCACTTGTAAAGCATTTCATTCGGTTTTCATGATATGATGATGTTCATAAATATGGTACTACAAAAAATAATAATAAGAAAAAGGATACTTGAATTTTATAGCAAATTTCAATCTAATTAATAATATTAACAATAAAGTTCAACAATGATTCTAAATAAGTTGACTTTGTGTAAAATAATTAACTAAGACTATAATTTTATTGATAATATCTTTTTATTATAAGGTTTTACTTCTTGATTGTTAAAACTAGTGAGTTGACTTTTTGTTCGTTAAATAAAATTGATAGCTACCAATCAAGTTACTTAAAAAATTACTATGTACATAAGAATATTTTACATGATATCTAGGATGGAACACATGTCTATGGTTTTTTGAAAAAAAAATACATAAATACAAATTACACAAAAAAATTTACCAAAATAGTGTTGTTATGTCGTATCTTGGAGTAAAAATACAAATATTGATACTTGTATCACATCTTAGGATGGAGATATAGCGATCCAGATAAAAAAAAATGTAGGAGTTTATGTATTACACAATGATTGTGCGATACATGTCTCGATCTGTGTCGCATGACCAACGAGCAATACATGTACAATTACATTTGTATCACTCGTTTGTCATAAGATACCCATTCAAAGTGAATCGCACAATCAACGTGCGATAGACACGTAATTTAAAAAAAAAATTGTATCGCATCTTCAAGGTGCCATATAGTAACAATATTCTTTTTTTTATAATTTGATTTTGTGAAAAAAAAAATTTAACTACATTAATATATAATATATATATAATATCCTCTTATATATACAATATACCAAATTTATAATAATAAACCATTGGGTAAAGTCAAGGAATTCCTAATACATTCTATTCACAACTCTTCCATGCCATGAAATCTCTAGATACGCATATGCATGATGGCTTAATATATGTTTAAATTAAGTAGGTTAAGGAGAAGATGAATGTGATACTACATAGCGGAATCCCATATCTATTTCACTTCCAATGAAACTACTAATAAAGCTGGGTTAGCTGTCAATAGGTGAAAATCTAGACCCAAGGACATCAAAAGTTGCTAAAAATGTGGAATTTAGTTATGATTAGTTGAATGTAAGTAAATATATTTGACAAGAGTGATAGGTAATGATCTTTTTTTTTTAAATTATTGAATTAGATAGATTGTGATTTCAAGATGATTACTTATATCCATCCTTACATAGTGAAATAAAATCTCATAATTGTCTTTCTCTATTTCCTAACTCTAAAACTTCCATATAATACAATTAGATTTTTTTTGCCCAACATATAATTAGGTTGATTTAACACTTTTACGGCATGTATGGTTCAATGAAATAGAATCGGTATTCCACATTTTATTACCGCGGAATATATATTTCTTCGTTTGGTTTACAAAAAATCTATTCCGTATAATACGAAATATTACAATTCTTTTCCAACCTTATTTCATTTCAGTGAATCAAGCGTACCCTTGTTGAGATTCATGAAAATTTAAACTAAACACCAAGCAGCACACAACAGCACTCTTAGACTTCTTTGATAATATTCACTCCTTTTAAAAGTCCTTAACTACTTTACTTCTTCTAAGGGTAAAGACTGTGATTTGGCTTTCAGTGGAACAACCTTGTAAGACCTCTCCTTTTAAGGTGCACAATTGGTGAAAGCTTATATTGTTTTTTTAATGCTAGAAGCTAAATAAAGTGGCGAAGTAGATCAATGATTACATGCATAAGTTAAGCCCAAAAGGTGGCAGCTAAATTCTCCACTATCTAACATAATCATAACGTAACTCACACTTATCCATTGACCGAAATTATGGAGGGAAACAAGGTTTAACATTATTTACTTTGTTTAATTTAATAATATAAATTGGATCTATTGTGTAAAATTTAAGTATTAACATGATCCGACCTAAATTGCTGTTGACCTTGTCCGTCGGAAGCACGATTTGTAGAGCTCGCCACGTTTTTGCATGGCAGTGGACCATTAGATGGATCCACCATTGGATTGGGTGGACGCGCTTGTTGATTGTACTTCTAAGACGAGAAGCGTTCCCTTCCGAGATGAAATTTTTTATGCAGCCTAGACATCTCCAATGCCGGATCCGATCATATCCTATTTTCAAAACTATATATATAATAAATATATTATATATTATTCAAATAAGAAATGAAAATAAATATAGAATATAAAATAATAAAACTGTTAAAAAAGTAAATAATATTTTATGTTTAGACTATTTTGCATGTGAAGAGAAATTATTAGTTGGGAAAAGTATAAAAACCTGACTTGTATTTTGGTATTTTTACAAACAAATGACTTAAGTTTTGATTTTTGACAAATATATATCGTGGATTTTTATATTTTGACAAACAAGTGACCTGAATTTTATATTTGCCAAATACATGGCTTGTGTTTTGTACTTTTGCAAAAAAAAAGTTAACTAAGTTTTATTTTTCGATAAATGCATTACCTGTATTTTTTCACTTTGTATTAATAATAGATAAGAGGTATACGAAAATTTAAAAAAAAAAAAGTTAGGATGGTTTCTATTACGAAGTAAAAAGGCAGAAGAGAGAGAGGATAGCATTGAAGATGATTTGTTATGAGAAAAGAGAGATACAAGTAACTATCCAATAAAATAATTAAATACAAAATATAATTAGCATACTTAAAATTTTTTATTTTTTGACACAAATAAAGTTAATTTGCTTAGTATAAAAAAAACTATTAAAAGGATAGCATAACATTTAGTTCAATTAGGTATGAAATTAGATTTTTTAAAAGTTTAGGTACCTAATTATCTATTTTGTCAAAAATTATGTACCAAAAGAATTTTTCTTAAGTAATCCATTTATTTGGACAAATCAGGGTATCGATGCAAAATTATGTTAAATGCACAAACTAGTTGAAAACCGTTTTAGGGTGATTTTTTCTATATTCATGTGTTCTTTCTCGTTAAGGAGATTTTTTTTCACAAACTATTTTTTTTCAAGCCTTGTTAACGAGTAGGATTCTAAATTCTATACTTGGAATACGTTGTTTAGCAGGTTATTAGAAGTGTAATATACAAGTAAATATTACATAAAGAAAGATAAAATGTTCATTGATATAAATTATAAGGTTAAATTTGTCAACAAAGTCTAATTTTAATGCAATTTTGATCACATAACAGACACATGATAGAAAATGAAAAATCACAACTCCTATATATTATTTCTTTGTCTTTTCTCTAAAAAAACCCTAAACCTAGACTCTTATCCTCTAAGAGTTTATAGCCGCCAAAGGATTTAGAAGTTTAGATCGAGTAACTAAATCACTATTTTCGTTTTAAGATCTTATGGATTATTAGATTTCTTAGGGTTTGTTTGTTGAATTTGTGATAAAATTGGAAAACATACATATCGGGTTTGGAGATTTGATTTTGTTGGTCAAAGGAGATCTTGAAAGATCGCATTCAAGTAATCAAAATCATATCTTTCCTTTAAAGTCTTTCAATCTAAGAATTATCTTAGGATTTTCTTTTGTTTGGAAGAAGAATTGGAGAAACGGTTCTAATTTTCTTAGAGATTTGAAGAGTGGGTGTTTAAGGAAGATTGAGGATCAGATCAAATTAAATAACCATTTTCCTTTTAAGATGTACAATTTTATAGTTCCTTAGAATTTTCTGTTGTTTGAAGGGAGATTAGAGAAAACCTTGATTATATGTAGATCTGGTTTTGGTGAAGGATTTAGAATTGAATTTAGGTAAGTATTTTAAAGTTTTAATCTTTATGATTTTATAAAAATTGGTAGTTGTTGATTTATGGTATATATGGCGTTGAATGAAATTCTAGGGTTTGGAGAAGTGGTTGAGGAGATTTGTTAAATTGAAGTATTTTGGTATTGTGATTAAGGAAAAAGGTATAGATTTGATATTATGTTGAAATTTGGGTTTTAGACATGAATGGAGTTCAGTTTATCGGATGAGATGTATTTTGAATTTTATCTATTCATGTTATCAGGTTCTGTTGAATTAGGAATTGTGTTATAAAAACATATTTAGGTGATTTAGAGTACTATTCCTGGAATTTGATACAGGTATAACCTTACCTTGTTTGTTGTATGTGCTTGTAGGTTTAGATCTGTTTATTGTGTGTGTAGAATTAGAATATCAAATTAATCTAATTCTATATAACATATAAAATTGTTTTGTTGCTTGTATTTGGCTTTGGTTAGTAAAGACCACATAGAGTGTGATACTAACGAGGCACCCTAATGATCTTTGTGTGAGGTTGTCCCAAGTGGACTCGTGCATAGAAATGATTCTGGTAGACTAGGTTTTGGCAGAGGCCGTAATGTGTGGATGATTCTCTAACACCAATATATTTATAATTACATATTTTCTATATTGATTGTTTTTCAGGAGTCATGAGAAACTCCAGGTTTGGAACTAGAGTACTATAGTTCTAAACTGTATTGTTTGCTAATTAATTAAAGATAATAAATTGTGTCTGTTGCATTAGGATTAGTTGCATGAAAATATGTATATGTATGTTGTGTGGCATTTGCATTTTGTTTGTGGTTTGGCGTACTGGGCGTTTCACTCATTCCTTTATCATTTTCAGGACCAGGTGAGGATCCAGTTATGTATGACATATCAGGATATGACATTTATGTGAATGAGGAGAGGACACTAGTGGAGTAGACTATCCTGCTGACATTTAAGATATTATAGATCTTAAAGATAAACTTGGAAGATAATGTGAAGTTTTGAAGATTTACTTTTTATAAACTTTCTGGCTTTGGTTTATGCCAACAAGGTGTTTTCTTCAAAGGATTTGTTTCATGAGATAACTTAAACAGGTATCTTTTATGAGAGTTTATGGAGTTTTATATTGTGTATACTTGTGGTTTAGATTTTTAGCTTTAGCGTATTCTTATAAAGAGAAGGACACATGACGGGTTGTAATATTCTTATTTTAGGGCGTTACAAGAAGATTGTTTACATTTTCGGATAAATTTTACATCTAGATTTTTGAGTTAAAACATTTGCATAAATATTTTTTGCAATATTTAAATTTTTATTCATAACAATATGAGTTTAGGAAAATGAAAAGTAGGATAAAATTGCTGCCAATTAAAGTCAATTACTAGGTATAAAAGCTTGAAGTTTAGCAATCTATATTTGCTTTCGAAGTTTAAATTTGCAGTTTATTGGTGTGTAAGATGGGGGCATGACCTGAACTGGTCAAGTGGATTTGGGTATCAAAAGTTTCATATGGTTTCCGATTTTAAAACTCTGTAACATAACCCCATAAAATAGGATAGATGATGGTATCATCTTTTAACTACTTTTGGTATCTATGGAAGCCGGTATGATTTCCATAATGTTTATAATGAAATTATTTGTTATTTAGATCCGTACATAAATTAATTATTAAAATAAATTTTAATTAAAATTTATTATCAAAATACAATATCAAAATTGTAGCTTTAAAACGGAATATATATAATGATAAATATCAATGCATTATCACTTATTTGTAATGCGATTTTCACTTTTCTCTAACAAAGTAAAAAAACCTGTAATGGTAAAATTCAAAGGAAATAGATAAAATAATTTAAACCCTCTCCTGCTACTTTCCTACCCACCCATCACATGGAAAATTTAAATTATCTTCCACTTTTCTCTTTGTAAAAGATGGATCCATCCTATCGAATTGAAACTTTAATTTTTTTTTTTTAAGTTTTTCTTACTACACCTCTAACATTCGTAACAGATGCTTTATGCAATCGTCTACATTATATGATTGGAGGCAAATCGCTAATCGTACCCACGATACAAATATGCATGCACCTATGTCGCATTTTTCATGCAATAATGGGACGATATCCAAACATTATATTGTGATTCATTCATATGATTTACTTCAAAATAAATTATATTCCATGATTTTTTAATAGATCTTGATAATTATTTTCATGTTATTTTAAGTGTTATAATCACATTCTACTCTGTTTATAATTCATTACTACATATACAATAATAGTTAATAATCATGGAGATTGAGAGATATAAGGAAAATCCAACTAAGCTAAGCAAATTACTCCCCCAGACATCAAATATTAAAAAGAATAAAGGTAAGAACCCTATCTGACATCCTCGAATGCCAAATCAAATTGGTATTACTGTTATGATATAATTCCATTGTATTCTTAGATGGTTAGATGATTTATCAAAATTTATTATAAAATCTTCATAAAACAGGAATTATTAGTTTTAATCTATTTTTATAAAATCAATCAAATATAATATTGAAGATAATAATATGTAACAAGAAGAAAAGACATGAACAAAAACGCGGAGGAAAAAAAACAACAGATAGAACCGTATACATTTATGATTTATCAATTTAGGTACTTTTCGTTCCTTATCCATATCCAACTTCATAGTCTATTGGTAACAAAAATTTAATAACATTAATTGTTTCCCAATCTAAGAGTTAGGAATAACTAGTAATGGAAGAAAAGGATCGCCAAGTCAATTCCTCATTGCTTATGTCTACAAAAAAAAAAAAAAAAAAAAAAAGGTGTTCTGCCTAATATTCTATTTGACAAGAAATAGATCAGATATAAATGACAAACAGATAATTTTACTCATAAAAAAATTAAACAAATCCATATAAATCAAATACATATAATAAATAGATGATAAACAAATATAAATACAGATATAGATAAAAAATATACCCTACGAACAGATCCATACTGTCTTTCATCTGTCATGTTTCATAAGTGGGGTAAGCTTTTCATAACGCCCTCTCCCTGTCATTTAATTCTTCTGGACCACGCACCCCCACATTCATATCAGTGAGAGGGATGAGTATCTTAGTAACTTATTTCAGATAGTAATCTAAGTAACCCGAATCATGTATATTGTAGTTTCGGGTGCAATTAAATTAAAGGGTAAATGCCTTATTTGGTATCTGACCTTTGATCAAAAGATCAATTAAATATCTGAACTTTTAATTTATTCAATTTCATACCCAAAATTAACTTTTCGTGCCCAAAATACTATCTCACTCTTTTATTATCTCTTTTTTAAAAAATGACACGTATCAAACAATGATTAGGTAAGGTAGTGATTAGAGCACAAAATATTCATTTAAGGTATGAAATTAAACAAATTAAAAGTTCAAATACCTAATTAATCTTTTAGCAAACTTCAGGTACCAAATAGGACATTAACCCTAAATTAAACTATATGCTAATTAATCAAGTGTGAGTAGCTATTTAATTGAATTTAAACAAGAGATCATGTGAGTAAAGCTTGAGCCTTGAACTGATATTTCACTAGTAGCTTTTTTAAGTCCAAATCTTAATTTATATAATACTTAATTTGATTAACCTGTGAAATGATTGCACTCAAAGTTTTAATCTTGTCTAAAATTAATATTATTATAATTGCAGAGAAAATACTTTTGAAATCAAGTAAACCTATTCGAATCGAGTTAATATGATGTATGAATCATACTCGACGACTGAAATTTGAGCCACACTCAGAATTTGCTAATAATGTCATATTTGAATTGTCAAATTTTTATTTGTATCATATTTATATCTAATAACATTCATCATTTATCTATATCATATTTATACTATATCTGTTTAATTAGGTAATGAATAAAATTATTAGTTTTTTTTACCGATATCTACTTTAAAAAAAAAAAAAAACAAAAATATGATGCCACACTTACCTAACGAAACAAACTGAGAGTAGCGTGCGTCATGGGGCCCATACGCATTGGATTCCAGCAATAGCCAAAGGTACAAATTTCCTTCCCAATTACGTATTTGTTGGGCTTGGATCTAACTTTTCACTTTCCTTCTAGCCAAGTGAGGTTGGCCCAACCAAACCTAGCCCTCTTTTGTCCTTAGAAATATGGTTTAATACTTAAGATACGGTAGTATGTCTCTTAAATGCCATAAACACTGAAGTTATCAAGAAAGTGTTATACATATCGTCCCTGTGTTAGCATATTGTGCCATGGTACAAAATTCAAAACAAAAGGGATCAGAAGATATCACCCAATATATAAATGTTTGGCTATCTACAAAATTCTTCAGTGACTTGTTATGACACACCTTCTGGTCACAAATTTTCTCTTTATTGATAATGTACATAGTATAGATCTTTCTGTTTCCTTGGAAGGATTTGAAATGGCGACACTGTCTAAGGCCATACGCATACGGCCATGCAATGCAACTCATAACAAAGTGGAAAGCCGCAGCACATGATTAGCTGAAATCTTGCAGACAGTTGCACCATGACCGGGCTTCAAGAAGCTACACCTACAAGAAAAACCCGTCCAGCCAAAACATCCACTACCTTGCAGTTGGCGGTTGAGCACATATAACAAAAGCCTTATCCTCGACATGAAAAGGATCATGTTATCGACTTGTTATCAATCGTGCAGATCTTTTTGTCATGTACTGCATGCCATATGCCATGGTTGAACCAACTGTTGTCGATGCTACTAACCAACTGCACGACATAATACCACCTATTAGTCAATGCTGGCCAAAAGAAAAAAGGTATTGTCTAAGAGATGTGAAAAAAGTACCTTAAGTATGTTAGGTACAATTGGGTATCTTGTGTTCCAAATTCAGGTTGCAGGAGAGCCCCAGCGACCAAAGCCAGCTGGAGAACTGTATTTACCTGTCAAATAACATGAGACAAACTTTCAATACTTGAAAATAAAGGAAGAAAACTAAATGTGAGAAAGCGTTCTTGGAAAACTAGCTGTTTTGGTCTCATTAAGTCTCAAATGTGATTAGTTCAAATAATGCAACAAAATCTCCATGTGCGGCTTATGGCCCAAGAATGTCAGGATTTCATCTCTTCACGTTCCCATGGCTCACAGTTCTCTTTAAAAGGTAAAAATTTTTGCAATATATCAAATACTGGAGACAGTGTCAAGCTTAAAGATTACGAAGACACTGTAAAGATGCAAAGTGAAAATTGTGGCAGAAGGTGGAAATTCATCCACATGATATAAAGATCTTCTCATTATGAATAAGACTTGCATCTTCGCTCTCTAAGGAGCGAAAAAGATCAATTGACCACCATGACAGGAGTATGAATTGTCCACAAATATTCCAAAGAGATCTTAGATTGGAAAAAAAAATTTTGGCCCCTTTTTTACCCCTCTTTTTGGGGTGGGGGGTCAGATATCAACAAGGCAACAAGAACCAATTTCACCAAATTTAACATCTAAATGCGAAACCTCTGATACAGCCTCCAAATGATCTTTGTTTCCTCAGTTCCTTCAATCCGTTCATCTATGGCCTTGTATTTAAAATGTCCATGTGACATGTCATTCTAAAACACCAGCTCAAAGCTCATTATGCCAATCAAGCAGGGCCATAACAACCCGAAAAAAAAAAAATAAAATAAAAACAGAAGACACTGAAAAAGATAAATAATTATTAAAAAAAATAAAAAACAAAAACAAAAAGGGAATAGAGATAAAAACACAACACCACACATTTGCCAATGCTTTACTTCTTAAGTTCCAAAGAAGTAAGCAGACGAAATGTACCTTGCTAAGAAAGATAGGCTCAATCTTTTCACGATGTGTCCCATTGAGATTGAAAAAGTCTGACCAACTTTCCCACTGACAAATAACAATTAGACAACAAGGCTAATGAGAATTAAAACCTTGCATCCAAAAAACACTCAAATAGTGCAAATAAAAAGGTAATCCATCAATAAAGATGAAAAAACATCAAGCCAACAAAAGATGGTAATCATGGCAAAGAGAAGTAAGGTAATGTATACAAGAACAAACCTGCCAACCTAAGTCACTAGCCCTTTTATAGACGGCACCACCAACGAGAAGGGCATCTCGAAGCACCACCAATCCAACAAGTTCGACTGCACCCACAAAGTCCAAGTATTAGAGTCTTCTTGTGAAAGAATAAAACCGAATACCAGTGCAAGTTTCCATAGAGCATTACAGACTTGAAGCATGCACTTCCACTTGCACCTGCATCTACTTAATTCTAACAAATTCTACAAAATCAAGCTAACTATGCAGATAACTAAGAGCACAACTTCATAACTAACCAGGCAAAAGGTCATTATGTACCATCGCCAGTGCAACACAACTTATGAGCACCTGCGATTCAAAGCAATTCTTCGTGCAATTACAACATAGACCAATCATGGAAATAATTTAACCAAACAGCTGTCATAGGCTCAGAAATTTACTTTGTCAGCAAGAGGATCGAGGTAAGAACCAATCACCGAGTCAATCTTCATCTTCCTAGCCAAGTAACCATCTAACTATGTTGACAAACCAAAAATGAATCATCACATCACAACACTATAGAATTAATTCAGTGCTACATTAAGGCCAGCACATACCCAATCAGTAGCACCCGAGAATGCTAAACTCACAAATGCAGCAGAATACCACCCGTTAACTATCATCCTGCATGAAACAACGATGTCAAACAACTTATCCACTTCCAAATTGGGAGAGAAAAAGTTTTCAACCATAAATAGATCATACATCATATTTTTCACACTAAAGCTTAATTGAAACAAAATTTACATGGCCGGTCTAATCTCAATATTCATTTCCAACAGTCCATACTAACCATCCATAATCAAAACAATAAACCGAAATTTGTAACATCACTTCATTTGTTATGTCGGTCCCTTTTACATGGTGCCATCATCCTGTCCCGTGGCTATAACATTGTAAAAACAACCAATTAACTCATTTTCCCCATAATGTGGAACAACATGGACAAAAGTAATTGATCAATCGATTACAAAATTAACAACACTAAATCAAACTATTGACTCTTATCTAATAAAGTTTTCGACAAATTAAAGCAGTTGAGCAGCAAAAGAGGACATTCCGCATATCAGTCGTACATAACGATTTCAGAACGAAGCTGATCTGAAATAAAAGCACATGGTCAAGCTGAGCTCAATTTCCATTTTCGATCAGATCATACTAACTTAAGCCAACCGGATCAACGCGAATATGCTAACTGAAATACATTCTTAACAGCCCTTTTAGCAATTTTAAGTACAAACCAATCGGATTCTCAAAATTAATTTAAAATGAGTTTTTTTCTAACTACAATTACCATCCGATCACCGGCCCCGAAACCAAACGTCCCAGAGACACCAGATTGGGCAAATTCACGAAACTATCAACAAGCCAATCACTACTCTCCTTCAATTCAATCCGACCCGACACCAATTTAAAATCGGAGCATACGGAACCAACACGAAACGCCAAATTGTAACCATTCCTAACCCTAAGCGTCCTCAAGACGCCGCATTTTCGGAGATGAAGTGGAGTGGATGACTGGAGGAGCTTCCAGGGTGTTGAGGAGAGGAAGAGAGGGCCTTGAATTGAACGGAGAAAAAGCAGAGAGGTGAGAGGAAGCGAGCGATGGGATTGGGTTGGAGAAAAGGTAAATTAGGGTTGGGGAAGAGAGGAGCGAATGGGGATGAAATTAGGTGGTGGGCGTTTGGTGTGGTGGCAGTGAGGAAGGTACGAGCTTTGGGGATTTGGGGAATTAGGGCTTTTAGGGATTTGAAAATCACCATCTTTATGAGAACTAAGAATTGAGGAGGAAGAAGAGAACGGAAGGGGAGGGAAGGGAAGAAGGAAAGTGTTGACTGGGTTTTTCTGGGGTTTAGTCCGCTGACGTGGTTGCACGGGAAATGTGTTCAAGGTACATTAGGACACGTGTATGGTACCTTCCAAAACTACTTTTTCTCGATAAAGATCCATTGCCTATTGCTGCTCCATTGAAATTTGAAAATGGAGAGAATTTTTTTCACGGGCCCATCCGCCAAAGACAATTACCTAAATACCATCCATACCAATTTGATAAAATTGACCCAGAGATGCTAAAACTTAATCACCAATAGGTAAAATTGGATTGAATTAGAAGTTATAATGCATGTATTTATGCAATTTTTTTTAAATGACAGGTAAATGTGATATTAATTTTTATAATATATTATAATTATTGAATACAATATCATCTGTGTCTATTTTATTCGTGCAATAATAAGTTGGTAATTTTGTAATTAATTTTATTTAGTTAATTTTGTTAATTTTTTTTAAACCATTGGTATACATGATAAGAAACGTAAATTTTACTTATATGTGGAAAAAATATATCTAAAATTAAAAGTATGAATGTATTACTTATAAAAATGTTTCTTTCAATTTATTAGAATGTAATAAGATAATATTCATTTTCTTGCTATTGTTATTTTGTTTTATTATGAGAATATCTTTTTTTTTAAATGTATTTTGAAGAGAGTAGTAACCCATTTGTGAAGTGTTTTTTATATATTTTAAATTATATATAATATATATAATTATTTATAAAATAATTTTTTTGATTCAGTGAGTAGTTATTTCATATTATTCAATTTTTCATCACTTTAAACCAAACCATAAAATTCCATTTATAATTTTTTTTCAAATCGTCAAATTGCTATTTGGTTTAGAAATTGAATCGGAGTCTATAACTAGAAAAAATAAATAAATAAATGCATGTCATAATCCCATATTACAAGTATACGATCTTTAACAGTAACGTACATTAGCACTATATAAGACGTTAAGACAATCACTATTATTACAAGGTAAGAATTTTTTTCAAGCCATCTTGATGATTGGATTCTGTCATATCTTAAAAATGCAAACCTGGTTGATAATGTTCCATGGTCTGTCGTTTTTGGTTTTGGTTGATGGCTTTTATGGTAGTGGCAGAATAACGAAGTTTTGGGAAGGGAGCTAGTGGATGAGATTTTGATGGTGCCGATTTTGAGGGCTAAAGTTGGAGATTATTCTCAGGCCAAGTTGGTTTTCGCATCAAATGCTATTACTAATACAAGTAGAGAAGTTCAATTAGTTGTTAGTAACCTTCTCATTCTAGTTGGTATAAATCGAATGTTGATGGCTTGGTTAAGAGAGAAAATAGGCATGTTAAGCAAAGGGTCTAATAAAAAACGAATGCGGAGCCTTGATGACAGGTTTTTGTTGCCAATATTAGGATGGAACCAATAATAGTTGCATGGTTATAGGGTGCATATTTTGGTTTGAAGTTAGCTTGCAATATGGATTTTAGAGCTATTATTTTGGAATCTAATAATAAGAATGTTGTAGATCTACTATAAATGTCTTGAGAGATTGCAATGACAAAAGATATGGTAATCTCATTAAGCCAATCAAGCAGTTGTTGGTATTGTTGTAACAAGTGCAAGTTGTTCACACTTTTATAGAAAGGAATCAATATGTGGATCGGCTAGGTTGTTATACTCATAATATCCAACATGACATTCAAGTTTTGTAGCACATGCTTGAATGGTTGCCTAATGTTTGTAATAATGATGCTTTGGGTGGTGTTATGTTTAATAGAGGCAATAGCTATCAATGTTTTTTAGCAAGACCACCCTCTTTAATCCAAAAACATATTTATCAACCCATATACCTATAAGTAAATGTCATATTTGGTACCTACACTTTACTTTCTTTTACAAATTAGGGTGAGCAGGTCCAATTAAGTATTGAAAGTCACAGGATAGTGTCACGCCTCGAGGGTACCCTAGTAATAATATACAATCCACACATGTATACTATTACTAGCTACACCTTCAGGGGTGACATATTTTGAAACAAATGGGATCTTTTAGTTGCATCGATAAAATATGTGCCATAAATTAGTAAAATAACTGTCATCATCAGTCTCCAGTAACTTAATATTACAGACCATGCTCGTATTCTATATGTCTCCAAATACATAAACTGATATTATAAACTAACTAATTTATAACTAGGAAATAAAAGTAAACCACTTATCCCAAATATCTTAAATTATTCCAGCTTCTAAATTCTTACTAGAGTTATGCTCCTGGAAGAACAAGCCAGGATCGAAGTGTCAATTTAAAAGGTCTTTAGGAGTGTGAGCGAAACCACGGGCTCAGTAAATAACTAGATATATTACACATCAAGCAAGTTTATTAACAAATCATATGTAATACAACAATTTATCATATGCTCAAATATAAGCTTAGATAATCTAGAATCTAAACAGGTAAAAGATTTACGCCCTCTTTTAAGGGTTGAAGGATAATCACTTAATGACCCACCTGTCCGGGAGAAACTAATTATGCAGGAAAATTAATGAATTCTCGTTTTAGAATTATCACTTTAACTCAAAGGTATTTTAACTTACCATTTCGTACAACAATCCTTAGAAACTCCTTAAGTAATAGTAATTTCAAAGCAATACCATGAGCGATGCCCTTTATTGCTACTTAGTTCTCGTGGAACCATCGGAACAAAGATAATCTTGGAAGAACTAGCAGTTTTAGAAAAACCAAGCATTAACAGAGAACCGAAATACTATTACGTAGCAAACTGTCACTCTGTTAAAATATGCAATAATATAGTTCATGTAATGCGTGATAATTTTTATTATAAAGCCAATAATCCTTAATCAAGCTTATGGTAATCACACATTACACACAATCATACGGTATATCATCTCAAAAGTTATCACTTTCATTAACTTGTATTACCATCGCAAGCAACCAATTCACAACATAAATCATTCTCATCATATATTTCACATCAACTATATTATTATCTTTGCATTACATATGCTACTAATTACAAGCATAAACAATGCAATGGATCTAAGTTACTCACTTGCTTATATTGAACAATTGTAATAATCTTCGAGAAAATCCACTAACTGGTCAGTATCACCCATTAAACAAATAATAATTACTAATCGGATGTATGCATGTGTGTGTGTGTGTGTCGGTGTCAATAAATCCTATTGGTTATCTTAGTATCATAAAATCAGTTTTATCTTTTCCAGTCTTGTATAAATCATTATTTGCTAGTAAATAATATTTTTAAAAACTTATAAAATATTTTATTATTATCATCATTATTATTTTTATATCGTTTCTTAGTTTGATCACCTTATGATAACTGATTTATTTTTTCTATCATTTATTTTCATCGTATTTCTCTTGATCTCATTTTATGTTATTATCTATTATTTATGGGAATCACATTATTCTTAATTATAGCTTATTTACGTTTTCTATTCTTGTATATTTACTTATATAAGGTAATTATCGAGCAATTATTATAATGTAATCTTTTTCGTTTAGTTTAATAAAAGTGTTTTCTACTTATAACAGTTACTAAAGTTCAATGCTAAAGAATTATTAAACTTACTAATCTTAAAATATATATTTATATATTTATTAAGTTTATCTTCTATTCTCTCTCTCTCTCTCTCTCTCTCTCTCTCTATATATATATATATGTATAATTTGTTACAGATAAAACAGACTTTGTCCAGAGAGACTTTGCATGTACGTCGACATCCAATGCCTCCGGTGTTGAACTCCCGGATACTGATGTTCATTTTTTGTAACTTTTTATTCAATGTACACTAGCTCAAGGCCATCAGCTTTACTACATACATCGCCGATGTAGATAATCTACATCACCGGTGTTCGTTCATTTTATGTAAAAAAAATTTACTTATCTCTGTTCCAATGCACGCCGACCCAAAGGCCACTGGCTTTGGCCATGTACACCGCCCATGTAAGACCAACGTAGACACTATTCATCATTTTCCTTGTTTTTCTTAAGTTCGAAAATTATTTTTCTTGTATTATATATTTATTATAATAAGGTTTAAGCTACTTCTAAGTGTTTCCCATGATCCACAACTATTTTTCGTGATATACCATCTCATGTAACATCTTATAATCATCATACTATATGATTTCCTAGTTTTTATACATAACATAATGTATAAATAGGGTTTTAAAGTAGGATATTACCTTGTTTGAGTTGGTATAGAGTTGCTAAACCTTTTCCCTAAGCTTGATACGAACCTAAGTTGATAAAAACATTACTTAAACTAATGTCTATCTCATAAATTAACTTTAAAACAAATTTTACTTACCTTGCTTGTTGGTTTCCTAAGCTTGTAATATCTTGTTGGAGTTGATTGAATGGTTGTGGTTGATGGTGTTTTGCGTATGTTTTTGTTGTTGTTTTAGGCTGCTTTTGGTGTGGTATAATTGCTTTGTTTTGTTGCTAATTAACAGGAACTTTTATAGACACATGAAGGCAGTTGGTTCTAAGGATTTCTCGGCCAAAAATGGAGCAATTTTCTCTGCCAAACTCAACTTGCATTTGAATGATTTTACTGCATTAATTGAGGGTTTAGTTGGACAATTATGATTGGCTTAATCTACCTATTTTCCTTGACTTTTGTTATACAATCTGACTCCTTCATTTGTAGTTTTTAGCTGCTACAAATTTGAGGAAATTTCAGCCATATATTGTACAGTATTTACACTGAATTTGTATATATATTAATATAATATTATTTAATTAATTAATATATTAATTTTGAAGGTAGTCTATCAAGTTAAATGGGTATATTTACATTCGTTACTTAAGAGTTCTGTCTCCAAAAAATTATTTAAAGCTTCTATAAATTTTCTGGATTATCATTTAATTCAATTTTGAGTTTAAAGTTTACACGATTAATTTATTAGGGTCTGGAGTATACTTTCAATAGGGAGAAATCCAACAGACTTTAAAGGATAACACAATTGAGCTTTTGACACCATCTATAACCCAAAACCTTAAACTAATGAGTTAATGGGTCTTCCCTCTTATAAACTCTTTACACAAGTGCCATATTTCCCATGTGGGATTCTCACACTTGCACCCTAACAATCTCCCCCTCAAGTGTGAGTCTCCACAATGGGGTAGGCTATATTTCCCCTCAAGAGCTTATCAAATTGACTCCACTAAACCCGCTTTGTGAGTGGTCTCACTTACTCACCATGGGCTTCATAGATGAGTCATACCACAAAGCTCTTCTTTCCACATGGTGGGCCAACCATGGGATAATCCCAGCCAAACCATCGGCCCTAATACCAATTGTTAAGGTCTGGAGTATGCCTTCAATGAGGAGAAATCCAATGGGCTTTGTGAAGGATAACACAATTGGGCTTTTGACACTATCTATAACCCAAAACCTTAAGGCAATGGGGGTAATGGGCCTTCCCTCTTATAAACTCTTTATACAAGTCTCATATTTTCCATGTGGGATTCTCACACTTGTACCTTAACATAATTATTTTTAGGGTTTTATCTTACGTGATTAGGGTTTTCGAAGCTTAATAAGACAATTTTTTGTTTCAGTCTCTATGAGCTTCAAAATTCTCTAACTAAAAAAATATCGTAATCCAAATATTTATTTGAAGTCTGAATTATTAGTCGTGAATTTGTTTTTGTTCTTATTGTGTACTTATAAACCTAACGATTCATTTTTAAGTTGCAATTTTCTAAATATAAGTTTTATTATTTATTTTCTTTCTAACGTACTTGAAATTGTATCTTAATCATTTCTATATTTTGAGCTCTCGATACTAGCTTCGAAATCTCATCTTTAGTATCTGTCGCTATCTAGAAAATTTTGTTTTCAGATTTGAAGTTATATATAGGTTCATAACTACTCGTAGTTTTATTATGGAGTCTCTGTTAAGTCCTACATTAACCTTCTAATTTCTATGTTTGTATTTCTATTTATTTTTACTGTCATGAAAATTCTTGGGGTTTAAATATAAGGTATAATATTTCTATAGGGTACAAGCATAATCTTTCTATAATCTGCTCTCATGGAATAAGGTATGAGTATGAGATCTTCATATCTTATACCCACTATAAAACACATGCTTCGTTAAATAGAGGTATAAGTTATAAGTGATGTGATACCTAGCTTGAAACCCATTCTCTATTAAAATATTATAACATATTTAAATAAAAAAGAAATAAATAACAATGTGTATTTTTCATTTTTCCCTTACATTACCTTTGCTTAAAATTAACATTTATAGGTTACATTTTAAAAATTGTTATTTAGAAAAACTTGCACTGCTTTTATTATGAAACTACTTTTAATTTTTATTTTGGAATAACTTCAACTGTATGTACTTGTATTTCTATATTATATAGAAATGTTATTATATTACAAGGCTAATTGATACAAAAACGTGCCTTCAAAATGCTTCAAAGTTTTTTATTTTAGAATTTGCTAATAGTTTTATAATTTTGTCAAGATGATGTAATCAGATTCTATAGATGTTTGCTACAAGTTTCAACATTAATATATAAATAAATTCTATATATTATAAAACTTGTCATATTAAAAATTACTTTTTAAATTTCTTGCAATAGATTATTTACAATGAATATATAATCTAAGGTAGTTTTATACATGATATGAATTGTATATATTGTATTAAACTTGAAATTTGAAGGGGGAAAAAAAATGGGAACAAAAAAACTTTATGTGCTTTTGTCTTATTTGTCTCTTCAAACTTTACCCAGTTTCAACTTTAAAAAATTGAAAAGGAAAAATTTTACAGATGACAGGGTGTCAAATACAACATACCTTGTGAGTTTTACAAGACAATGTAAGTATAAGATGTTACAGAATGAGTATTAAGTATAATGTTGTGTGGAGTAGGTTCCGAATACAAAACTTCATATCTTGTATCTTATAAGGTAATGCAAGGGTAAGACTCAATGCCTTACTCATCCTAAAACCAATAACCCTTAAGACAAATAACAATCCAAAATTTTAAAATATGAACTTACTAGTTTACTAGATGATTAATAAAAAGGCAGATTTAAGTAACAAATTAATATTTTTAAACTTCATATAATTATTTACAAAAATATGTAAAATTTAAGTAGTAAATGTGATAACCCTATACATATTCTAATAACATAAATTTAAAAAAGTCAAATAAATATGCAATTTAATTGATATAAACTTAAATTTCTTGAAATTATTTTGTTGCTAAAAATGAAGAAGAAGAAGGTTTTCAATCACAAGTATGACTTTGTCTTTTAAATCACTGTGCTCGCATTGCTTGATGTCATTAGGTTTATTTCTCTAAATCAACCACAAAATTTTCAATTATTGTTAAAATTGAGAATTTTCAAGCCAAATTAGATGAAAATTTTCTTTAAAAAAAAATTGATTGACTCGGTTTGCAATTTATTCTAGTTTATTTGATTATTTCTTCCGCCTCTAAAGATGATGGTCTGTGATTGCTGAATATTATAAATAAAACCTAATTCTTCACTTTTGAAAACCTTTAATCATCTATGGAGGTTTTACACTACTTTTATTTTTTTTTTTCCACCATATAACAAAGGAAGAGATTGGAATTTGGTTTATCCTACTTTAGAGACTAGAGTTAATGCCACTAGATTACAAGATTATCACAATAAACAAATATTAATTAGAAGAGTAAAAACTTGTGTACCCAACTACACCAAATCCAAAATTAAATACAACGTAAATGAAACTTTTTAAATTTTTCAGCTGTAGCATAACCATGCATTCAATATAAGCATATGTTCCTCCTTATGCGTTTAGATCGATGGAATCCCAATGAAACGGGAGGAAGACAATAAAAGTGTAAGGACGTATAGTGTCAAGAGATATGATGGAAATTTGATGAAGGTAATAAAAATGAAGAGAATTGTTTGTACTTTTAAGTTGCTTCCTTTTCCCTCCAAAATCAAGGAGAAAGAAGGAGAAAGTATTGGGAAAAAATAATTGAAGAAGAAAATTACCTAAGTGCCCTCAAAAAAGGAGAAAAACAAGGTTAAGTTAAAATTAAATAAAAATATACATTAGTCCTTTTTTTTTAATTTCGTTTCGGCTATATTTGCCAAACATAGGAAATGGAAATATGTCCACTCATTTCCTTCCATTTCCATTTTTATATCCAAACATTAATAAAAGTTATTTCCACCCTTCTTTCCTTTTGTTTCCTCTTCTTTCCATTACTTTTCACTTTCTAAAAAGTTCACCAAACGCAGCTAGTCTCCCTATCCATTCCACTTGATGTGCATTGCTAAGTTGTGTCACCCTGATAAATAATTAACAAACTTTAGCATCTCCAAAATAACTTTGGAAATTCTTTTCTTAGTACTTGCCATTAGAAATATTTTTTACCACTATTCATTTTCCATTTCGTTATATAAACCTTTTCGTTAGCTAACTTTGCATTGGTAATTTTTTACTTATTATATTAGACATCCTATCTATATAAACTTATTTTTCTTTTATATATGTATCGAAGAGATATGTGCTTACGAAACGTGACAAGTCCCAACTACTCTTGGATAGTTGGAATGGTTTTGCTATCAAACCAAACGGTATCAATTCAGATATGATACCAATAAGAAACTGACAATTTTACTCGTAAACCAACCAAACCAAACCGATATTATCCGATACCAATAATTTACTTATACAAATCCAATATAAACAAAATCCGACAATCCAAACAGTTTTTAACTGGTTTTAAAATAGTTTCTGACTAGTTTTAAATGAAATAGCATAGTAGTTTATGAATTTTGAAAAGATCACTTAAGTCATTTAAACATGTAAGATATGTTTAAACAATTAAACAATCATACCCATAGCATGATTTAACACATCAAAACATGTAAAGTGATATTGGATCATGCCAGATTACCATTGAATTCATCTTTTGTGAATGAACAAATTACTAAGATGGAAAGTAACGCAAAATGAGCAGTTCTATGCTAATATATGCTCTCTAGAACTGTTGCAGAAAAATGGCAAGCGAAAATGGTCAGATCGTCATCAACCGGCAGCAAAATAATCAAGGTTGCCTCATATCTGAATCACAGATCCAGTTGCTTCGAAGCAGAGTCAAAGATCTCCTTCAACTCCTTCTTCACCTCATCATCAGCAAATATGAAACGGATTGCATCATTTGCCAACTGGAATATTTCTTTCTTAGCAATACCTTCAAAATCATTTGATAAGATATATTATCATGCCAGGACTTCTTATATGCAAGTGCACTATACAAAAGGGAGGCAGTTACCCACCAAATGATGATGCAGCAATATTATATTCTCCCGAAAGTGTGGTGGCGAATATGCCAAAATCATCAGTGCATAAGATTATGGGGTGCTTCTCACGGTAAAGATCAGCTATATTTGAAAGCATGCAAGCAATAGTTAAAATTCGCAAGGAGGAACATATAACCTAAGAGAGAATCCATTCAAAGCAATTCGACTGGATGTCACAAGATCTAAATTTACTTCGAGATGAAAAATGAAGAAGGCCTAACCAAAATGGTGGACCTCTATGGAAGGAATTGACCCTGTCCGTATGTTGGATGTCAAGCAAATCTCCACCTGCAAAAAGCATTTGAACAGCACTTAAGGCCGTTGCATGAAACAAAGGGCTGATCCTGGAAACGTAAATTAAAAGCATACAATTTTGTATCCAAGCAGTTTAGCACTATATGCAAAATGCTGTCATCAGCTAACGTAATGATCTGTCACCACTCTTGATTGCTATTGAATGAGTAAAATTTAGAGGCTTGGCCATATCCATACCATCCACCTTGTGGAAATCAAGCATTATATTATCATTACCATGTCAGGTTATAAAAACAGCACAGTTGGAAGGCATAAAGATCTTACCGGAACATTCAACGACTTCATCTTTTCCAGTCTTCATCATCTAACCAGCAAGCATGGCCAATCCTTCCAGGAAGGAAGTCCAACATCGCTTGGACCTCCTCCTTTCGATTAGGTATCTACAATCACTAAGTTATATAATAGATTTGTCAAGAAACAGTAATCTAAAAATCGTTGAGCAAGCTAAGAAAATAGCTGAAATTAAGATGAAATAGAAAAAGTAAGGCACCTCCCCACAATGAAGGGTTATCCTGAGACCTTTTTTCCTGGCAAAATCTAAAGCTGGTAGGAACGTTTCCCTGTTCCAAACATAAGAGTGAATTAACAACCATATTTTCTTTATGAGATTCACTTTATATCCACTAAATCTGTCTTAAAGGAAATACCATTGCCCCACAGCTGGATTTCCAGAAAGATCAATACCAATTACTCCTTTATCCTGCATGTCCAGTGCAAGTTGAACCTACCAGGTTTAGACGGGTGACAATGTGTCAGCTTATTAACTAAATGCTAAAACTGAGTCATATCCTTGGACAGCAAACCAAAAACATACAGTTTCCATTGCAGAAGCAGTGTTCTCGCGTCTGTCAATACTCAGAAGAAGTCTGACAAATATCTTCTTTCTCGTAGGCCCATTACAGTTATTATGGTTAGGATTATTTGTTGCTTGGATGTCACGAGGATGGAAATCAACATCAACTGCACTGATGGAGCTTAAACCCTGTATTACTGCTTCCATGTAAGATCGTTTGGACATTCCAATAGCATCGTTTCTCTGCATAAAATAGGACCATTACTAATTTTGTCTGGCAAGTCGTTCAGATGGACATCTGTACAGAAAACATAACAACGTAACGGAAAACACAAAGGAGCCAACAAGGTCCGATGTGATACGTACCTTCGGTGTTGTTCTTAATTCCAGATATACAACATTCTCAGAAGCAAAGTCTTCAACTACCTGCGGATTATAATATAAACTCAATAGACAATCACGCAGCATAAAAACATCCTGATGTGGCAAGACAAGTATGTCTTACTTCTTTAGTAATTCTTGTTAAAGTAGAATGGTCGGTGGTCACAATGTGGATAACGTCGAACAATTTGAACACTTCACTGACCGAGCGATCATCTAAACAACAAGAGGATGGGATCATAAACCAAAAGGAAGTTAGGAAAAACACCTGGTCAATTCCATGTGACAAGTAACAACAGAAAGAGGTTCTAAACAACACTTTCTTAGATTTCCACAATAATTGTGTCGTGATATTTTAAAAAACTGCTGTGCGAACCAAACTCCTAGGGAAACCAACAATGTGCTACGTGCACCGCAAGTAGCAAATTATATGAATGAGATTACAGCAAGAAGTTAATTCAAACATGCAGAGCCACCAAAATATTGTTGAGAGTTTAAAACTTGAACACTACATATGACAATAATCTTTGTTTGTGCAGAAAATATCGGTGAAATAATAAAACGTAGATCAGGTAAAGATAAGATAACACGGATTCGTACTTGTTAGGATAGCATGCTCCACTTCAGAAAAATCAATAATCCCCTTTTGACCTAAGTCCCTGGCCAATTCCCTGCAAGCATAAATTCAAAACGAATAAAAAAAATATTTTTCATCAAAATATGTTATGAAACAACTTATGGGTTAAGTTAAGTAATCCCAAGATAACAACTTTGAAAAAATCCGCAAAACAGTTTACTTGGGAATTTCATCAAACACTTTGTTGGCAGCAAAAACAAATCAGAACCCAGGAGCAAAATCCTTACAGTAAAGTGGAATCTCTGATTGACCCATTAAGGTGAGCATGTAGTTCCACCTTGGGAATAGACTTGAACCACTCCATCTCTCTCTTACTCTTACAAGCTTACGCTCTCTCTCTTCTTTCTCACACGATAACTCAATGAAATTCTCAGTGGTGGTGGGACATCTTAAATATGATTGGGAACAAGGAAAGAGTGGGAAATTGTTTGTTTGGAAAATGTGGGTACAAAGGCACTGTGTTCTCTCTCTCTCTCTTTGTTTTTTTATTTTTTTTTCCTTCTTTTATTTTTTATTACCAAACAAAGCTTCAACGTGTAACAGCATGTGAATGTGTTGGAAAAAGAAAAGAAAGTCGCTAGAAAGACAAGTTTACTTTGAAAATCACTTTCCTTTGCAGTGGAATGGTTGGAAAATGGAAATAGGGAGAAAGAGACAGAAATGACTAGACGTGGACAGCAGTACAAAAAATAAATAAAGTAAGAAAGTTCAAAGGATAACTTTTATAATCTTTTTTAAATCTACTCACGGTTGGATGATTTGATATTGGTTTAAGATCCGTTTCATATCTATTTAAATCATATTATTTATTAAAAATAAATAAAATAAAATAAATATTTTTATTAATAAACAAATAAATAAATTAGATACAAATAAAATAATATCAAAAACATACCATGCAAGTTGGCCGGCAAATTGACGAAAATGAGAACCAATCATAAAAATGTCTAATATTATAGTTTTGTTTGATATTAATTCCATGAAGCAATTAATAAAATTAAAATAAAAGTTATATTTATTTAAGTTACACTCTTTTCCTTTTTATTTTACTTGTTCCCACCCCTTTTCAAATTGTATTAAATATTTCTATTTTGAGCTTGTAAACCTGTAAAATCGATATAATTGTTCTAAAACTAACATTAAAACCGACAGCTCGTAGAATATTTTTTAAATTTATTTATGTTTATTTATCAAATTTTTTATAATCCTATGGGTGAGACCATCACCATCATTTGATGGAATATTAACATGGTTAATTGAAAAGATGTCTTAATAGTGTAATCATAACTATCTATTTAGATTATCAGATTTTTATCAGTATCAGTTCAATTTAGTTAGTTTATTAGTAAAAATTAATTATTTTTCATCAATATATCTGTATCAATTCAATAATTATTTGATCTGAAAACTGTGCCAGAGCAATGATCCAACCAAGCTTATTTATCACTTTTTCTAGGAAAAAGGAAAAAAAAAAAGTCAACACCATATGATTTTTCATGCTTATCACGTAGGCTAAAAATTGAGACATTTTTTCCTCTCTTATATCCATTTCTTTTTCTAGAAAAGGAAAAAAAAGGAACTTTTTTCCTTTCTTGTTTAATTTTCAATAAAACTACTCTAAACAGGAGGACGAGATGCATCAATATTTATAATTTACGTTTATATGTGAGTACGTGTTAAGTTTTTAATGGGATTGTACTTGAAAATCTAAATCTGACGGTATCCATTTGATTGAGGTAGATATAGGCATGGTTCCGTTCGAAACCGAGACCGTCATCGATGGTTTCAAAATTGAAACAAGAACGGTTGGCTGATTCTATAACCGGTTGTTATGGAACCACCGCTTTCATGGTTCTTAAGCGGTTTTTTAACCTAAAATCGATAGTACCGGCATTCTACTCAGTTTTATTGAAAATAATAATATTAAATATATCATTATTAATATTTAAATTATTTCATATAAATAGTAAAATGTATTACTTATTCATAATATTTAATATGTTATTAACAACAACATAGGTAAACATAGCATAAAAATCATATATAATTAGTTTAAATAAATTTTTTTAAAAAATAAAATTTATTTTCTTAATAAGGTAAGACTATTTTTTGTATTATAATTTTTTTATCATCTAGAGTATTTTACAATCTCATCATACTAATTATAAATAATATTTAATTTGTTTGTATACATATAAATGTGTATTTTAAATAAATTTTTAAAATTGGGTTAAATAATTTAATACTTTTATATCTAATAATTATTTTATGTTTAAATTTTATTTTATTAAAAATTAAAATTTATTTTTTATTTAAAAAAAGACGATTCTATTATTCTGAAATCAAAACTAGGAACCGGAGGTTCCATGAAACCGAACCAGAACCATGGAAGATGGTTTCGATTCCAATTCCTCAATTTCAAGACCTAAAAACCGACTGTTCCTGTTCTGGTTCCGGTTTGGTTCGATTTCGAAACCATAATGATGTCTATTTTAGAGTATTTTACAATCTTATAATACTAACTATAATTGATATTGAATATGTTTGTATACTTATAAATGTGCATTTAAAAAAAAAAATAATTTTGATTAAATAATTTAATACTTTTAGATCCAATAATTATATTAATTTTAAAATTTATTTTATTAAAAATTAATTTTTTTTCATTTAAAAAAAAGACAATCTATGGTTTCAAAATCTGAATTGGAGACTGGCAGTTCCATGGAACTCAGAATCGACGGTTCTGGTTCAGTTTGGTTTCAAAACCATGACAATGTCTAGATAGAGGTGCTTAGTAGACCTTCATTATATAGATTCAACCAATGAATTAGTTAAAAATATATAAAGTAATTACTTTAGAGCTGTTAGGCCTCGATTTATAACATATATTTATTTTGTTCAATTTACTATAAAAGAAGAAAAAAGTTTGAGAGAATGAATTATTAGAGAACTTGAATTTTTTTTTTTTTGGGTAATAAAAGGGATAAAAGTCGATGAAATCTTAATTATTATAAAAGATAAAATAAAATATAATAATGAATTACATATATATTCATAATTCTCTCAATTTTCGAGGAGACAAAAAAATGATAAGATTCATGAAAAATACTACTTTCATTTTTTTTCTCTCATCTTTTCCTTTTAAAACAAATAAAAGAATAAAATTTAATGACTCTTATTTCCTCTTCTCCTCAATCATTCCATATTCCTTATTCCTTTTTACCATTACTCTGAAAAATCATTACATGTGTCATTCAACTTCTTTGGCCTTTGTTTAACCTAGCATTTAGATTACATACAAATATTTTCAAATGACCTATTTATCAAAAATAGATATAAATAAAAAATAAATATTTTATTCATAAAAAAGTTAAACAGAGAAAATACAAATATAGACACGTACCCTATTTCAAATATTTCAAACACTTTATACAAATTCAGATATATCAATATATATCATTGAAGCAGGGACAACAATATTTTATAAAAATAGTTTAGTTTAGGTTCCGATCGCTTCACGCTCTATGTCATATTGCAAACAATTTAGGTTGTTCCCAGAAACGAACCACAAATCAAAACATGATTCAATGTAGATGGACTTTATCAACAACACCAACCTTAAAATAAACAAAGAATTTTCTATATAAACGTCTTTTATTGTCATCGGATCTTCTTAAATAAGACGAGTGGATTATTAATTTTATTCTCTTTCCTAATTTCATCAACTTTCACTCTCTGATGTACTCCTGAGCAAGCAATTTACAATTTGCATGGCAAATTCACTTAACATAAATAACCATTAATTTTCTTCTCATTCTATGTAAAGATACTAATAACAATGAATTACCATATCAATTAATAAATAACATGTGCAACTTTTGATTATCCTACAATAATTAATAATAGAATCATACTAATGAATATATGTAATTTGAAATACAATAAAAGTACACAAACTGAATTAAAGAAGAATAGAAAAAAAAATTTAAAAAAAAAGGGATCAAAGGCTTTGGGCCCTTGTGACCTACTCTAATTATCCTCAAACTTAGGTCATAGAAACTGGTCAAAATTTACGTAGATTATGCGACTCACCAAGTACCCTAAAATTAAAGGGGAAAAGGAAAAACAAAACAATGGAAAAACTCATCAATCTAAGTTGAGTTGCGAAAGCCATTGGATTATTTTGTTTGCTTGTTTCTTTATTTATTTACCATCATGTGGTGAAGGGTGTCCATCGGTTGAAGATTTTGATTGATTTTTCAATCACCCTAAAGTCCAATGAATGTGGGTTACCCTAGGGGAATGCATGATTTCCTAGTGGTGGCCAAAAGATCATCATGGTAGTTGAATTTAAAATTTTATTTAATATTTAGCATATTTAAATTTAATATATTCATATATTTTAAATTAATTATGTTAATAAATAACAACCAAATACATATTCTCTCTCTATATATATTGGTCCAAAGAAATGCGAATCATTTGAGTATTCTTAGTGATAAAGACCTTATTTGGTATCCCTATTTCTTAGTAACATCTTCTCCTTAGATTAAGTTTAATTAAAATCAGTGACGCAAATTTATATGCTAAAAGCCTATTTTTTCCAAATTCTTCACCGTTGTGGCAAGCTTGTTGAAAGTCATTTAGTTGTTTTTCCTTTTTGGGAAAAAAAAAAGAACAATAGAAGAGTAGATAAAAAAATATTTAAGATATTAAATGGCACATAAATTTTACAAATATTATTAGAGGTCCTTATTATTATATATACTCTTCAGATATCTATAAAATTAGATGTTCTTTTCTTTCTTTTTTTATAAAAATATTATGGAATCAAATTAAGTGTCTCCATTTAAAATACTCTTCTACGTGAATTATATCCCTGCAACTTAGAAAAAAGAAAAAAGAATTTTAAAAAAATCGTACTTGTACCAATTGTTTATTATATAAAGTACGATAAAATCAAATAGCAGAAAAATGGCAGAAACCGTATAGATACGATAAAGTTTGATTTCCAACGATAAAGACAAAAGCTGTTCTTTGAAAGGGTTCCATGAAATTAGAAAACGACAAGAGAAAAATCAAATGTTGGGGGCCACATGAGATTCCCAGTTGTACTTCGTTGGATTTACCTGCGTCTTCAAACTTTTCTAGCTTATTAAGGAATATGTGATGTGGGTCAATCTCAATCATATCTAAAAAAAATCTATAGATATGATTAACTTGTCGTGATATGATAAGCCAACTTGCTATCTTATTTTTTTGCTTAGTCGCATCACATGCACAATAATAATAACGACAACAGCCAAACGGGTCTGCCCGTTCTTGAAATATTTAAATACAGCACGGTTCAAGCTCAATCTAGTTAAATTTTAAATGCGTTCACAAACGAGTAGGATTCAAACTTTAGGTCCACTAGCCACTTCAACTTGTGAATAAGTCTGTAATTATATTTATAAATAAGATTTAAAAATATAGATGGTGCAATACCACATTTTGTATATAAACTTTTGTCAAGAATCCAACTATCTACCTATATTTTTAATATCATTTTAGTATCCAATTAGACTCTTTGGAGTTACATATAATGCCTTTATTTGCTTTGTGTTTGGGTATCTGGCAATCTAGCTGTTTTGATTTGACTGATCATGGACCTTCATGTGTTTGAAGTAATTATTCCGATAAAAATATTTGATTTACAATTTTGATATTTTAACAAACATAGATTGTTAACCTTGTATCACATATAAAATATCTTTATTAAAGTAATCATTTACAACACATAATAGTTCATGATTTGTTAAAAAGGCAAATGATTGTGTAGGCCATTTTAGATGGAGAAACATCATTAATTCTAAATAGATTATCTTCGTTAGAACAATAATTTGCAACACGTAAATAGTTGGTAATTGGTTTAAAAAAGGTAAATTTGTGGGCCATTTTAAATAAAGAAAACAACATGTAGTGCTATTGACCTTAAAAAAATGTTGTCGAACTTAAACTAACCCTGCACGATCTGATTTGATTGGAACCATCCATGGTGGCGAATCGATCCATGCATTTGATTGGGATTAGCATTTACCCAGATTGACCTAGACAATTAGACCAAGACCTAGTTGACCTAAACTAGGTTGGCCCCATCTAGGAAAAAATATTACTAAAATTTTAAATATATATTCATATTATATTATAAATTTATAAAATATTATATTATTCATAATTAAAATGTACCTTATAATTTTATTTTTATTGATTCTAACTCAACCCCCAATTGAACCAAGTTCAATCCTTAAACCCCTAGGATGTTCGTGCTGAATCCCAAGTACAATTTTGTCAACACTGCCTTAAAAAATCCAATCAAGTATTGAAATTGGTATAAAGCTCGAACACTTAATTGAATAATTGGTTAAAGTTTGGATACCAAAAACAACATTTTTTTATATATTATATATCGAATATTATATGTATAAGAAGTCAATTTCTATATGATATATATACATACCTTCATCTTTATTTATTATATACTCATCTATTCGTTTATATATTTATTCATTTTATATATATATAGTCTCTTGGATTTTATTTTACTTTAAGACTCATAAGCTACTTGGTTTAAGTTCAACTCAAGATCAATTTTATAAATTTGTTATGCTTAATCTCAAAATAAACAATATTTATCTAAGCAAGTTGTATTCAAACCTATATTTCAAGCTTGATAAGGAATTTAATTGAGTTCAAACTAGATACTATTCAAACAGGGCAAGATTTTAGGACAGTGATAAGTGGCATTTTCCTTCTTAATAGGTTATGGCAACAACTAATTCATTTATTATAAATTTTGGCATTGTCTTTTCTTTTTCTTTATACTAACAAACAACATTAAAGTAATTTCAAAGTAGTGTGTGTGTATATATACAATCTCTCACAAAATGTACAAAATATCCCTAATTATATTTTGAAATAAAAATTTTCCTATGATTTTTAGAAAAACATCACGTGAAATCAATAAGAAAATTCTTATACGTGATACCCCATATTTTTCTAATAATGGAAAATAAGAATAGTCGAATAAAGGTCCATTGAATCCTTAAAATATAAAAAGTCCAACAATTTAATCATTTAAAAACCAAATTATAATAAACCATTATGTGTATTATGATAAAAAAAAAAAAAAAACCAAACTCTTAAACTAAAGATTTTAGATATACTATATTGTTAGGAATTCAATATACATAAGTTTTACTTCAAAAATATTATAACGAGCCCTGATAAAAGGTTATTGTTACTATTGTTAATTGAATCAAAGAATGGAGATTGTCCATTCCCTTGCTACCCCAAGAAACTCAGGTATGAAGGAAAAACATATTATTTACATCAAAAATTTTATGGTCATATTTTTTTTTTAACGGGATGAATCTATTCTTTATTTATCAACTTTGAAACATACATAATTATAATTATATCATGAAAATACTTAATATACTAATTATTATTTATTTTATCTCCATAAACTCTCAAACTTCAAAAGTTTGTATCTTTTATATACTTTAACTGTTTTCAAATCCGCAAGCCGCATCATAATCATGTTGATGTACTCTCTAAATCAAAATTAAGCTCTATAAGGTTTTATCTAACCCCGTGATAATAAAAAAGAGAATGCTGAGGAGTTCAATAAAACCATAACTATTCGTATAATTTTTAAAGTTCCAACATTAATCATCCATTCGAATTTATATGTTTAGATAACGTCAAATTTAGAGGAATACCTTTCTTTATGTTTTGGATTCATATATGGACGATACAAGGTGATTCAGTAAATATGTCGACTAGTCTGCGATAACGCCAAGATAAGTGGAAAATTTGATGATTTACTGGCCGTGTAATATTGGATAATGATTGTTACTCAATGCTCAATGGTTAAATGGTGTTTATATTGTGTATTTGATAAGCTATGAGTTTTGGTGCGCCAAAAACGAGATCATGGTCTGTTTGTTTTAGTTTTTTTCGGCAGATACAGACACTTTTTCAAACTTTTTTCTAACAAATTATTTATCAATAAATATATATAAATAAAAAAAGTTGACAGTTCTCATCAAAAGATTAAATAGAACAAATACAGATAAAATTTAGATGCAAATCGAATATATTTATATATACTATTTTAAAAAAAATACAAATGAAAATCAGAGAATCCAAACAGGTATAAAATTCACAATGGAGAAAAAGATGACCAGCCTGCCGACATGGCTTGCACTGTCCGGCTGGTGATGCCCGCACCGCCCAAGCAGTGCTCCATAAATGAGCCGCCAGTTTATCTCTCTGGCGCTAGGTTCATTGAGCACCGATCCTATTCCTAACCCCTATTCGGTTCATTTCAGGCAAAAACAAAATAATATAGAAAGCTAAACAATAGATAAGCAAATATATTAAATTAAATAAACCAGATATTATAAGTCAAGCTAAATGAATGGTAATCCAATCAATGTCGATAATGATGGAATATGATATACTAGTCCTGATTTCAAATCTTAAAAAACATATAGATATAGTGAAAGTATGGTTATTAGAAATTTTGAAAATATACTCTAACTTGTATATTTTCAGGCATTAAAGTTGTATAAGTGGGTTGTGTTATATGAGCCAATCCATTTAATTAAAAAGAAAAAAGTTAGACTAAATATTTCAATCTGCTTTAGTATGTAGGTAATCTCGACTTACCTCACATAACTCACAAGTTAAAGAGAGTCAATTTACTACGAGTCGAACTAAAAAACTAAACAATAAATAAGCAAATATATAAAAATAAATAAACCAAATATTCTAAGTCAAGCTAAATGATTGGTAATCTAGTCAATATCGATAGTGATAGAATACGTGATTATACTAGTCATGATTCCAAATAAAGAAGAACATACAGGTGCTATGAAAGATATTTCAAAAATATACTTGTATAGTTTCTAGCATTAGAGTTGTGTAAGTGGGTCGTGTCATGTAAGCCAGCACATTTAATTAAAAAAAAAATGTCAATTAGACTAAATATTTCAACCCACTTTAATGTGAAGGCAAGGCAATTTTGACTTGCCCCACATAACTTGTGAGTTAAAGTGGGTCAATTTGCTATGAGTCGAGCTAACTTGTTGGTAGAGTTGACTTGTAAACTCGCTATTTTTTTATTAACAAATTCATCGGAGTTGAAAAATAAAATAAAATAAACAAAACCTATGCCAATAAATAAACCCTACATGAAAGTTGAATCTGGGGAAAAAAAAAAACTACTCAGCCACTTTAAAAGAATAAAAAAGTCAAACATTAATATTAAATTCTATCTTTGCATGCATTTTTTACCTTTATATACTTTTCATCATATATGTAACTTTCCTTTTTTTCTTTTTTGGGCTATTGCAATGAGGAAGGAGGGATTCGAACCCATGATCTCTCACTTGAGAGACTAAGCTAGGCTACAATGACATTGGTTCCCTTTAGTTTTAATTGAAAAACAATATTTACTTTAAATATGATTATATTATAATATTAAATTTTTTTAAAAAAAATTGTAATAATTTAGTGGGTCGGCTCGCATAACCCACAACTTTAGCAAAGTGGGTTAGCAAAAGTTTTGTATCTTTTTTTTTTTTTATGGAGCCCAAAGCAAACTAATTTACGTAACTCACGAGTTAAAGCTAGATTCATAAGTTGGTTTCCTTAACTTGCCTACACATCTCTACCTTATGTGAGTGGTTTGGCAATAATGAAGATAACCATTATATAATGATCATAAAAGTTTGCACAATGGTTCCTTTAGCGACATGGATGAGCCTCTTGAGAAAGCTATAATAATATTGTATTTACCAAAGTTGCTACCCGCTTATGCAACAATAAAGGATCCCATTATCAGTGATTGAAATTGAATTGTCGGTTGTGCTTCGTTATGTGCATCTTGATTCCTTGCACTATTATGTATCACTGTATTTTAAAATGCTTACCCATGCGAATTATGTTATTTACAGTGTTTTGCATTTAATGAATTACAAAGTCTTCAGTTATCTAAATTACATTTCTAACACTATTTGTATTTATCAAGCTGCAAATTGGTTAGTCACCCTAAATTTAATAATAACTATTAAAACCATAATAAAATCAAATATTCATTTCACAAAAATTGCATTTGTTGTTGTTTTCATCGTCCGACAATGGAATAGCATGAAATGAATGTTCAACTGATTATTATGAATGACCTCTATATCGAAATCTTTATCATGTATTTTGGTTTTTGGTTTCTTTAGACAAACTAAAGATTAAAGGAAGTTGGATAATGGCACTGAGAGTGTCTACTCTTTTACTTTTTGACAATTTAGTATCCAATATTTAAATCTTGACAAAAGACAAAGTCTGTTGTTTTAAAGTATTAGTATTTCAACGTCTCCATACTATAAAACAAAGTATCTTTAATTTTACTCTTTGGTAATGTAAACACTAAATGCCAATACTCTAAAACAATAAGCACTTTTTTTTACCAATATTTAATTGTCAAACTCCAACTTGCCAAAAAGTGAAATTACATACACTCTTTGTATCTTTTCCCAGAGGGACTTGCAGTCATTCAAGCTATGGGCTTAAAAACCTCTAGATTACATTGATGGTCTTCATAAAGGTAAGAGAATTTTTTAGATTATTGAAACCGATACTACATTAAAGGTATTTTAGGGAAGGGTTACATTTAAGGTATCCTAAGACTTATGATATAAGCAGATTTATGTTTAATGACCTAGAAGTTGGACGATGACATAATTGTCAATGGAGCATGCATGATGATTTCCTTATGCCTAAGGTAGTAGTGGCAATATTACACTCCTATTTCGAAAAACTGTGATTTGGTCATCCCTACTAAATTGTTTTACAAGTAATTTAACAATGGTGATGTCGAATAAGACTGGTATAAATGGGTGTCATTTAACCCTAAGGAAGTGACCATAGACTTGATTAAGTTGGAAATATAGTATCCAGCCAATGAGATTCAATAATAAATAAGATCTTCTTTGCTATTTAGGTTCGTATTTCACTTATTACTTTTCGATAGGAGATACTAATTCTCTTGTTTGTTGCTATATGGAAGGTATGGGTTTTGTAATTATTTTTATACAACAAAACATGTGTGTATCATAGTTAGTAGCAATAATAAAAAGTTGAATAAGGTTTTGTGATCTCTTATACATTAATAGAGATCTAGAAAGATTTTTTTTTCTCTTAAGATTTACAAATAATGAATGAGAGAAGAGAAAATTAAATATGAAAACTTTTTTATTTGTTTGCAAATAAAAGCTCTTAAGAGTTGTCAAAAAGTTATTTGAAACTTCAAGCCAAATAGTGTTTTTAGCTTTTGAAAATTTAAAATCCTATTGGAGATATCATTTGTTAGATGGTGACATTTAATGCACGCAATGGTCGGGTTTTATAGAGTACCGGCTCGCTGGTCCATGGTTGTCACATGTCGTGTCCTAAATTCAGGGCTCAGCAGTCTTAACTTCTAGAGATAATTGGGTCGGTTTGTTGGTCCCGTATGCACCGGCTTGCTAGTGTGAAGCTTTTTCATGTCGTGTCCAAATCTCGCTTCAACTTGCCTTTGCATTTAGAGCTCTATTACTTCTTATACTAAATTTATCTGGATCGGCTCGCTGATGCTATTCCTGCAACCAAAAACATAGCACACACATACACGAGGCATATTTCTATATCCATTATTTCTTTATTAATTTTATCAATCATCTTTGCATAACTTTTGTACTCATCAAAGTCACGTTTATGATAATTCATTTTAACATAGATGTCATGTGTTGGTTTAGTCCATAGGGTTTTGTTATGCACGCGATCAAGGAAGCATGATGCTTTTCTCCCTGTCTTTGTTCACCATTATACTTAAACTCCTTCACTAGACTTTTTGGGTGGTCATCTAAGAACAATAGTTTGGAAACTTACACGTGTGAGCTTCCTAGGGCTTATGGCCAAAGAGATAAAAAGTATAAGAGACTTTCCCTTTGCTTCATTCAGATTGTAAAGTGTTATTATTAGGATAATCTTAAAGGAGAAATGAACTTCATTCTCCCTTTAGTACCTCAAAGTCTCTACATGCTTAGGGAAAAAACAAAGAGGAAAGTTTCCTCCATCATTCCTTCACTTCCATGCCCCTGCATGGACTTTTAGCCACCATTGTAACACTCTTTATAATAATAAAAAAGCTTAAATTAGTCGAAGTTCTTGTAAGTTTCAAGCTCCGTAAAGAAAAAGAGAATGGTGTTTCATTATATTCAAGCCATTATTTTCTTTTTTTACGTAATTTTTAATGGAGTGGTTCATGGAATCATATAACTTTCTACTTAGGATGCAAGACTTACTAAACAAGGAAAGTGATCGCAAGGTTTTCTAAGAACCCTTCATTCTTTCCTCATGTCTAGTCACTTTTGGCTATCCTTGTGCCTTATGACGATAGTGCTAAGGAGTTTTGCATCGTGACAAGTTTTTTAAGCATGATTTTGTTCCATGGATAGGAGATGAAAGCTCATTACGTGCAAGCTCCATCTTTACCACCATTGCACTAGATATGGAGGTTTTAATATGATATGTTGAACCCACATAGAGAATTTAAGCATATGCTAAAAAGGAAAAAGAAAATAAATTTTTTGAGCTTTAAGCTCTACTATACTATTTACAACAAAATATAAAACAATAAAAAGAAAACAAACACCCTTTCCTCTCTCTAGCTTAAAACATCGTAGCGAATGTATGAGGAATATGTGGTGTTTACTCCTACATCTACTTCTATAAGAGTATGAAAGACAAGTTTATAAGCTTGTTTACCTTTAAGCTATGGATGTATGTGTAGGAGTAAGAGAGCCGAGACGTATGAAGGAAGGAAGAGGATGGGAGTGACGATTTAAAGAGGAAGAGAGAAGGAGCCAGAGCCGAAGCTGGGCCCGGGGGGGGGGGGGGGGGGGGGAGGGAAGCAGGGGAGGGAGAGAAAGAGAAAGAGAGTTTGTAAATAAAGAAATTTGTAAGATAGGGGAATATTAAGGAGAGGAGGGGTGTTTATGAACGAGACTTAGAATGAGGGAAATGATGAAGGAAGCTAGCATTGTTAAGAAAACGATGGGAGAGAGAAGAAAATAAAGAAAAAGAATAAAAGAGAGGAAGAAAGGAGGGAAAGGAAAGGGATGTGGTGGTTGCCTTGGAAATGAATAAAAAGGGACATGTAGGTGTGGATTTAACTTACACGCTAGTATAACACAGGTGTGCTTGGTTATACATGGATTAGACAGCTGAGATATAGAAGAAAAGTACAATAAAAAATAAAGGGGAAGAGAGAGAGAGAGAAGGGGGCTGGTGCATAGAGAATGAAGGGAGAGAAAGAGAAGAAGAGAAGAAAGAAAAGAGATAACAAAAGAAAAAAGATGCTACAAATCCAATTTATTTATTTTTTATCATACTAGTACACTTACACGTGTGTCGTGATGATATAAAGTTGATTTACAATACAAAAATCATTGTAGTTGTATAGTACATGGAAAAGACAAATATTAAGAAATCTTACCAGTAGAAATATTAGTATCGGGATGTGAATGATTTATTTAACTAAAACCCTAGTTAAATTATTGATATAAATTTGGTTTTATGTTATCCGGTTATTATATAATATGTTATATTTCCTTGATTTACTAACATTTTAATTATCTTATACCAAATGGTTTGTCTAATATTTGGAATGTGTCGATATTTGCACGTTTCCCTAAGTAATTGATCCTATCATTTCATTAACTAATTTCATACGAATCATATTCTAAGTATGTCGAATTTATTGGTGTTACATTAGGGTTTCTAAGGTTTCATATTGAATTGATACGAAGTAGGGCTTTTGTCTCGACATTAACCTTAGGTTTGCCTTTAAACTTATCGAAATTTTTAGGGGTTTGCATAATATGATAAGTCAATTGATAGAGAAATGACAATATATCTTTATCTCGTGTTAAGTTTATTTGCTAGTTTAAAAGTGAGTTTTTGGATAATTAAGCTTGGTTATTGACTCGTGACGGAGGACTTGCAAAACAAGAGTGGTGTGAGTTAAGAGCGGTTGACCCCAATTTAAGCTTTGAGCTACGAAGTCACATTTCAATTGCTATCCTGGTGAGGATAATGGAAGTTACGATGCGCATGCCGAGTATTTTGAGTAAGCTCTGTTGAGTGCTTAGCTCGAAGTGTCAGTTCGTTGAGTTAAAGAAAATGTCATTGCCCTCAAGGGCTTATGATGAGTTGGATAGAGCTGAACTTAAGCTTAGTGAGTTGGCTCAAGCCTTAATGAGTCAAACTGGGCTTAGGGAGCTCAAGTCCTAAATTTGACCATCAACAGCTAAAGAAAAACAACAAAATTGTTGGATTTAATGGCATCACAATAGGATTTTATTTGTTATCATTACTTTTTTGAATAAATGATACATAATAAGTTTTATCTTATTTAGTACCATGAACCAAACCTTACCTATAGAGTTATAACATGCTATTTACTAGTATCATTAGGGTTATAAGTAAGTTAGGTTGAACCAAGCTTTTGAAGCATTTGACTCAGTTAGTTTAATAAATTAGCGAGTTCAAAATGAATCGGACTTTTAACGTGCCTAAAAGTAAAAGCTTGAGTTCGTTTAGTTAAAGGAGCTAATTGTTTACTCTAATAATTATATATAATATTATATGGATATATCAATAAAATAATATTGTAAAAAAATCATTCATAACCTTCACTTCCTAGCTTTTAACAAGTTTGTTCGCGAGTTAACTTGTAAGCTTGGAGAATAGCTCAAACTCATCTCGTTGAAGTAAATGAGCTTTATCTTTAGCTTGAGTTTGACTTGTTTATTATCCAAGCTCGAACTAAACCAAGCATAAGATAAGTGAGCTGTAGTGGTTTGACTCGTTTATAGACCTAAATATCATTTGACATTTTATCGGAGTTCAATCTAATTTTATGGTGTCACTCAAAACTTTCTATCTATTTGGCTAGCCTAGGTCAATACGTCTAAATTTTCACTTGCTCGATTTTGTTTGCTGTGGATCTATGTTATTTTTTATTTTTAAATTTTCAACGCCATAAGTTTGCAATTATTATTATTATTATTATTTTTTACATAGAACCGGTACTGGAACCGGTCTCGTTCATGGAACGACGAACTGGTCCGGGTTCCCAGCCCGCGGCCGCCCCCCCGGTTCGCAACGGCTCGAGGCTATCTCTATTCTCAAGCACTCCCTCCATTTTTGCACTCCAAATTCAAAACTTCCCAGAAAAAGGCATTCTCCCTGTCTCTCCCCACTCAAAACCCTTCAATGTTCACTGCAGACACCAACGACATGGACCCAAGTCACATGGACATCGAATCCACCGTTCCTTCACTCGAATCCTTACGCAGGTACTTCAATGGAAGAATTAGCAATACAATCTCTCTTTTCACCATACTCTCCCTTTCTCTATATGCACATAGAGAGAGAAAGTCACTCCCTTTATTTGTCTACTTTTGAATTTGCAGTCGAATAAAGGACCTGAGAAACGTTTACAAGAAAGAAGATGACGCTAGGATTTCTTCTCTCTCTGAATCTGATCCTCAGGGTTTGCTCAATCAATGCGTTTCCGATTGCGAGGTAGTTTCTAGGTTTTAGTTAATTGTTACAGTTGTTAACTTGGCTTTATAAATTTAAGCTAGGTTGTGGTTGCTTTAGAACGTGTTTTTAATAAAGTTGTTTCCTTTTTTCTTTTTTCAATCTTTTTGATTTGGGAATTTAGAGCAGAGCGATGCGAATTGTTTCGGAATGTTCGAATATTGATTTCTCCGGGGCTGAAGATTTGGGTAAGTAATTCTGTTGAATTATTTAATCCGACATTTTATACAAGAAAGTTTTTTGATTTATATTTGAAGGTTGGTTTGGAGTTTGCACCTGAAAATCAGGTTTCATTGAGCAACTGTCTCCCTTTGGTTATATATTCAGCGGTTAGGGCTAGAACATGGTGCAAGTCATGAGCTTGTTGTGATGTGGAAGTGTTTGAAGGAAATAGCTATGGATTACTTTAAATTGTGAAGTTTGAAACTTACGTCCGTTCAATATTGGAAGCAAACGAAACACCATGTGGGGGAAAAAAAAAGTATTTTAAGGGTTGTTAGTCGAGGTAGATGCGTCTTCATTTATTTATTTTTATTTTTTTCCGCATGTAGGAAAATGCTATGCACATGGGAATTGGGTTCATTTCAATACCAAGCACCTGTTCTTGTTATCTTCTTCAGTAGATTTTGCTACTTATTTATGGAAGACCAGTAATGGGGACGAGTTAGGTGCAGTAGATTTCACCTGCTTATAGGTCCATTGTATTTTTTTTTTTTTTTCAAACAAATTGGGAACATGGTGCATTTATTCTTGTTCTATCTTCCTCAGTAGATTCTACTACTTCAAAGATTAATTTGTTTGTCAATTGGTGTGCCCTAGAGAAAGTTTATGTAACTCCTTAGTTGTCAAGATTTCTGGATGGGAAATAGATTAGAGGATATATTTGTAGAAAGACTATTTTTACCCTTACAATATACACTAATAAAGCCAGAAGGAGCTAATAAATGCTAGGGGTACCTTTTCCTGGCCAGGAAAATAGGCTTCCAAATAATTATCTTTTGAAGTGCAGTCATCCATTTTTTTTATATTAAACAACTGATTAGGTTTTCTTAAACAAAATTCTTTTTCTGGATTCCACGAGTCATTTGCTATGTAACGTGTACAATGGCAACAAACTGGACATTGACTGATAAAATTCACTGAAGTTTTCTTGATGATCAAATTTAACACTCAAGAGTATGTGGTTTTGCTTACCATGCTTTACTATATTTCAAGTTTCTATCATTATAATTTCAGTGTTGAATGAATTACATTGACATTTTAGTATTTTACACTTAAAATGGCTGTCTATTTCTGCTGTAGGTTTATTAATAGAACGTTTAAAAGAGGAGATTAATGCAGTGGAGATGGAGGAATCTAAGATCTCCAATGAGATTGAGGTTCTCGCAGATCGTGTAATGGCAGGTGTGGGGTTATTCATTTAAGTGTTAATGTTTGTGCACTTACATATGCTAATTAACATATTCAAGTACACTTGCTAATGAGTTCCCTTATGATTGCAGAGTCGAACTCTTTGGAAAGCAACCTTGCAGAGTTGGAAAATTCTCTGGATGTTATAGCATCAAGGGTTAGTAATTTTAGCTTTCCCATTGAATTATTAAGGTTATTGACATGCACATCGTGATGGGTTTATTAAGGGCATTCTCTTGATCAGAGCCCCCTGCCACCCTGATTTTATATTATTAGAACTTAGAAGGAATGATACTTACATGTCTTATAAGCAAGATATTTATGTGTAAATGTGCTGATTTGACTGGGTTTTACAATAGCTTGATTTTTGACACATATGAAAGATACGTGCTTGCTAATTCTGTGAGATCTTCTGCCTTCCCGTCAGCGAGCTATCAGAGGTGCTTCACTTTGATATGGTGATTCTTACCATGTTGTAGCTTTCTTCAGTCTGCATCCTTAGTAGACTTCTTTAGTTGAGTTGATCATTTTTACTCTTTTCTTTTCATTAGTTGGTGAAAGGGCTTTTGCAATTGTAGGTTCTCTTATATTCTTATGTTTATTTGATTCAGTCAAAGATACTACTGAATGGATCTAATAGAGGCATGGTCTTAGGGGTTGTAAATCTTTACTATTTTTTATTTATATATTTTATATCTTTTATATGGAAGAGATATTTTTCACTAGTTAAGACCTAGGAGCATTTATATGTGATCATATGATTGCCAAAATTTGCAAAGATGAAATTCTGCATGTGAATGTTGCCTAGGCATTTAAGAATCCTGTTTTTATGATTATGTATTTACTGAAAGCAACGCAATAGGTTGCATTATGATGCTTAGTAACAATGTTATCATTGAAAATCATGTATTCACCATTAAATAATTATATTTCATGATGAAGACCTTTTATTTTGTGAAAGGGATTTTTGAAGCTCTAGACAACAGCTATATTTTGCATTTACTCACGTCTTTTTTGAACTTGTAAGAGAGCTCTTACTATGTCTTAGATCATTCTCCACAACAGAACCCAAACCCGGAGGGAGAAAAAGCAGCTACATGCTTGGACGGCTTGAACAACAGTCCTTTGAGTTTAGCAAGTTTTGATGCCCACCACAACTTTGAGGTTTCTTTTTATTTATACCCACCTGTTTCATTAATTTTTACATGCAGCATCATCAACAGGCAAATATTTCTTTCTATTCTTTAAGATTACAAAGCCGTTGCCCATCATTCTTGGTTTACCTATTAAAGATCCATGATCTTAGTTATTCATTTGTTTATTTTTCCCCTCAAGGGAGTATTCCGTCGCCTTCAGAGCATATGCTAGGGGTACTTTATGATGTTGTCTCTCACATATTATAAGCTGTTTGCATTTGGCTCAGATGGTAGACCTTCAAAGCCAGATTGAGGAGAAAGGGATATTTCTAAAGTCTCTTCAGCATCTTGAATGGGAATTGAAAAAGTAACATATGTTGTTTCCTGTCTTTTGTTCATGTGCATTTGTTACCCTTATATAGTTCTTTTTTTTCCGGCCCTCTTTCCTTCCCCCACACCCCAACACCCCACCCCCCCCAAAACACCCACACAGCTCCACAACCCCCCTCCCAATCCCCTCTCTTGTTTTTTCCCTCCCTTTTAGGTCCCATGCATGTGTCATGTGTTTCAGATATGAAGCTATCGAACAGATAGAGGATATGCTGACAGGTTTAAAGGTCATTGAAATTGATGGGAATTGCATTCGGCTGTCACTAAAGACATATGTTCCAATATTTGAATGCTACCGAGAGAAAATGGAAGATACTAATGAGATATCAGAACTCATTCATGAATTGATGATTGAGGTTGTCAACAACGATGCAGAAATAAAGACTGTTGAAGTATGGTTTTATCTCTTTCTGTATGCTGGTGCTTTGTTTTTGTTGCATTGTGAAGTAAAGTTTAGCAGTTGTGTGGTTTAGCAAAACTGAACAGTTTCACATGCATGTTTGGCCTCAATTTCTGGGTTTTTTTTATTGCCTTGACTTGCAGGTTTCATATTCAATCTTCTTTTGTTTTTGAGTGAAAAGCTTTATTACTAGGAAAGAATAAGAACTTTAAATTGTAAACGTTGGTATGGGATTTGGTGGGTTTCTTGGGCATGATGTTGCTCCAGCTAGACTTCTTTTTTTTCTTTTTTTTTTTCCCATCCACCCCAAAAAAAAAAAATTTTTGTTTTTGAAAATATTTGTTTACTTATTACCTCCAAACGACAATACAAAATGGGAAGTATGACATGTGCTTTGAATAGATAATCTAGTAAGACATTTTACATGGTACTGTTGAGGTGCTCATATGGATGCATGCATCAATTGTTTTTTCTATCATATCATTTTCTTTTTAGCAAAATGAAATAAAGCTTTGGTAGTGTGTTACATTACATCACTATCAGTCTTTAGAAAGAGCTTAGATTAAAGATGTCAGAATGTTGATATTTAGTTAAGTAGAGTTTCTCTCTCTCTTTATTTTATTTTATAAGATTCACTTCCTTAATATTATCAATCAATTGTTACAATTGCATTGACCATTTTTCTTGAAACAATTGGTTCACTTTTTCAATTTACCATCCCCTTCGTTTGATATAGACTGCAGTTCTCTTGGCCCTCGGTTGAAAATGTTTTTGTTTTCTGGGAAAAGATAATTTGACAATTTTCCACAGAAAAGATCAAACTGAACAAAATATAATTTAGAAATAACAATCCTAGGATGTTAATGAAGAGAGACAGATGAGAGAAAAGAGACCATATTTCAAACCTAATATGCTAGGCATTTTACTAAGTGTTTATATTTTAGTCCAGCTAGTACATCTTACGTGAACCTGTGCTTGACCTTGTGCAGATTTTCCCAAATGATGTTTACATAGCAGATATCATTGACGCTGCCAAGTCTTCTAGGTTTGTGTTTTACTTGAGAAACTAATTTCATTGCATTGTTTCATGTTATTTTATTTCTTTGTTTATTCATTCATTCATATTTTTTTTTTGTGTATATGTGGGTTATTTTTGATTGATCTTTCCTAGGTTGCATCTGGCTCTGGTCATATTAGCCAGGAAATGAGACACCGTTAACATTCTTAGTAGTTAGTTCTTTTTTATGCTGTTTACATGTTCATTTCTTCATCATCCACATATCTGCTAATTGCTAAACATATTTTGGATAGAAATGCAACTTCCCTATCATTTTTATCCTGCTATCCTCTCTGCACTCCGTGGAGAGGGTCCTAATCCTATCCTATCCTTTTTTTTTTTTTTAACCAAAGTGATGTCACCAGATATAAAATCAGAATGCAAGCATTAATGATGAATTTGTTGCATCAGGTAGTTTTGTAGTTTTTGTGCATGGGCCCATTTGAAATGTGAAGCCCTAAAATGTCTTATAGATGATGGGTATGTGATGATTATTTCCGCATAGGTTAATCTTGGATGATTTGATTTAAATTTTGCTCTAAGTTCTTATTTTGATCAGTATTTAGTCTTTTCTAGAATCTGTTGTGAAAAAAATTAATTGAAGGTTGAATGAGAAAGACCCCTCTGATCCCAAAGGAATTGGGCGCTCAATGAGGGAGAACCTGTGATTCCTCAATTAAGAAAAAAGGATTGAATATAATGAAATTCAGACTTGTTTTTATTTATCTCGGCTGTAGTGCAGTTGCCTTAAAGCAAAAACTTATAACATATTGTACTCTATCCGTGTACTTTATACCCTAACTAGAAAATTGTAGTCAAATATATCCTAATCGAATTGAAATATTTGACTAACAAATAAAAGATATTTATTGGAAAATACATCCCAAGGATAAGAGTAGATTTCCTAATTCTACCTCTTTCCATCACTAATTACGTGTAATAATATGTAGTCAATGACTCAATATCAGTATCTTTGTCAAATCAGGTTCTGTGTTTATTTTTTTCTCATATTTCTAGCCAATTGCCACGTCTAAGTAAATCAGGATGGAATACTCCTGGTCTAAAATTTATGCTGGCTTCGTCTGGCAGTAGTGTAATTTGTAGTCGTGGCTCTTGTGGTTCTTGACCTGGAGAAATACTGTGAAGTTCATTGATGGTACAGTAACATTCAGTCCCCCAATTCATCTTCCATGTGAATTTCTACCATGAGTCTCTATAATAGCTGGACGGTTGTGGTATCTTTTTCTTGGTTGACTACATGATGAATGATAACTGTGGTGTTAAATACAGGTGATTGTAGTATATAGTGGCCAAGGGTTCCTGATGTCTTTTTGGTCATTAAGTTGATCCATGGTGAAAAACAGAGTGTATGGTTGAATGGGTGTCCTCAATAGGCAGAGTCATAATATCGGAGAATTTATGGGTGCTCTCAAATTGGCAGTCATAATATATCAGATATTGAATATGTTATTTGAATTAAATTTGATGGTGAGCCCAGGCTGGTTGGCCAGGTATGCTAATGAATGGGTTTGACTGGTCATTAGATACATTTGATGATAGAGTTAAGGTTGAGCAGTTTTCCTCATATTTGATGATTACTTTGATAAATATGAAACCATTATGATATGCTTTTGCAAATAGATCTTTGCTTCTGCAAAATAGAAAATGTTGACTCTAGGTGGACAATTTTCAGGATTTCAATCGCTATGTGAATGGGAAAAAATTAGCCACAACCTTTTAGCAATTATTGAAGCATTTTATCTAGTTAACCAAGAAAAAAAAAATTATTGAACCATAGCTGGGATCAAATTTATGGAAATTACAAAAATACTATCCGTCTTCTAGTTTTCTTGCAAACTCATGACCTCTGTTTTTTTGACAAATATATGACTTTATTTTATCACTTTGTGTCAATGCTACTTAAGGGATATGTGTTGGTTTATTAATAAATTATATTATTAAATAAATTTAATTGGATGATATATTGTCAAATAAAGTTAATTGAATAATATAACAAAAAGTCATTAAAAATTACAGATACAGGATATATGTCGGTTTATTAATAAAATTATATTATTAAATAAATTTAATTGGATGATATGCTGTCAAATAGAGTTAATTGAGTAATATACAAAATGTCATTAAAATTTACAGACTCTAGTTTAAACCCTAAACCTCATTTCCAGCCATAATTATTTGAGGTCATGATTAGAGGCTTGCAAAATGCAGATGGGAGCTTGTGTCTTTTAGATGGGTCAGAAGCAAGATACATTAGCCAATATGAATTAGATTTTTTTGCATAATAATGCATCAATATGAAAGTTAGCTTATTGGCTTTATTATGTTTTCCTCAAACTTCAAGTGATTCCTCTTTCGTTGAGTTTTTGGTGATGTGTGGATCAAGGAAGTGTAAAGCTATTAATACATGATCGATTATCATAGCTAATCCTATATGATCATATACTGAATGATGGTTTGTATTTCCTTTTTCCCTATGAAAAATTGACTTTATTGTGATTTGCAGGCTGTCTTCTTCCGAATTGGTAAAATCTCAAGCAACATTGGAATGGTTCGTCAGGAAAGTGCAAGAAAGAGTAATTTTGTCAACTTTGAGGCGATTTATGGTGAAGAATGCAAATAAATCAAGGTTGGATTATGCACTCTTACTCTTACTTAAGTTGTATAAAATGTCAATAAAAATGGTCAATACAATAAAATTCATTTGTTATCTTTGTTATGACTGTCCTTTTTACATGTTATCCTCATGGCATTTATTTTTATTTTGCAGGCATTCCTCTGAGTACCTGGATAGAGATGAAACCATAATAACTCATATGGTTGGTGGCATTGATGTGTATATAGAGGTACCTCAAGGCTGGCCACTGGTAAATAAACCATTGAAGGTGGCATCCCTTAAGAGCACAGATTCTCAATGCAAGACAATTTCTCCAAGTTTCTCTTGCAACGTTGAGGTGAATAATCCTTATTACGTCTCTTATTTTTTTAGTTATTTAACAGATATCATACACTTAAAATCAAATTTTCCCTTTGTTTTGTACGTCTCTTTTCCTGGTTGAATGAGTGTTTATGTTATAGGATTGAGTTTTTCTATTTTGCTTCCCTATGATTATAAAATGCTTCGGGCTCCTTTGACAGAACCCGGTGATCTCTTGGTTAAGTGAATTAACTGGAAATTGGATAAAGACTGAAAACTATTGTATTCTTCAGAGAAAGTTCAATTTATTACTACCCTAGCAGATTTTTTCTCAACTGCCACTACACAACTGCCAGATTATAACTGCCTTATTCTCTAATACGTATAAGACACTAGACGCTTGGACAATCTGACACTAGGCACTTGGGCTTGCTCTAAGATGCCACGACAACACCAACAACAGGACAGAAATATTATACCTGCAACCTCTAGTAATACAATCAGTACACAAACTGTCAACTATTAGTAATGTCTTGCGTGCTCTTTTTTCTTCTTGTGTGTATAAAAGCACTTAAATGGGCTAATTCCACTATTTGCAAGCATAACAGTTTACATGGAATAGATCATTGTTTAATAGAAAATAGCATTTTTCCCTGTAAATCTTGGACAGGGACTGCTTTAAACTTGAAGTAACTGAGCGGCTGTCCGGTTACATATTGATCAAAAGTGCTGACATGGTGAAATGTCCCTTTGGTATTGTGCATAGAACTTCAAATTTGTCAAAGCCTGTATTGAAAGTGAGGTAAGCGGCCAAAAAAAAAAAAAAAAAAAGAAGGAAGTGAGTAAATTCATTCAAGGATCAGAAAGTACATTTATAAGGCTGAAAGTGAGGTAAATTCATTCAAGGATAAGAAAGTACATCAATAAGGAAGAAAATGATCATGATTAGTGGATAATATTAGTTAAAAATCTTGTAAAAGATCCATGTTAAAGTTTTTGTTGACTCTTAATGTCTGAGTTGACTTATTCTTGTGAGAATATTGGTCCTTTGGTATTTAGGATGCCCAAGGGACTTAATTCAAAGCTTTGAGCTTAAATATTTTTTAGAGATGCCTCCAACATTTGTATTCACTTTTAGTTTGTGGGAATCACTGAAAATAACTGCACAGTGAAGTTAATTGCTGTCTTTAGTGCCCCTCATTCAGAAGTGAACCTTGCCACATCCTCTGAGCCACCCTTCAGCATCATTGGGGACAAGTGGATGGTTTTTGTTGGTATTTAAAACCAGATGCGAGTTGCCCATATGCATTATAAATTTAAAACTTGGCAGGAAAGATAAGCTGGAACCTTCTAAAATGACGAGGTGCTAAGACCTTGAGGAAGATGAAAGGGGAAAACTTGGATGAACAATGAAGCAGTTTTATTGCCATCCTAAGGAATGGCAGTCTGTTTTAACATGTGTATTGTATTGGGATTTAAATAGGTTTGTGCTTGGAAAACCTCAACTGTTAGTGTGGCCTGTTTATTAGTTATATATGAAAATCTGTATCTATAGTTCAGCTTGATTAATTAGCATGTTTTGTATGGAAAAAAAAATTGTGTTTCATGGTTAGATTGGACTGTTTTTCGAGTAAAAAGGTTGCATACAGATCTACAAAATAATTATAAATAGTAAATACAAAGGAAAAGATTGACATCTACAAGTACACATAAGAGAGTCTTGATAGTTAAATATAAAATTACAACCTAGCTAACATTTGAATTAAACAAACTGATTAATACAACAAACATTTATTGTCTACATAATGTCATTATATTATCTTGAGTAAGATATTAGCGATAATTTCCAAAATTTTCCTTTTTTTCTTAAAAGAGGCTGTTAAAGAATCTACATGGGAAAACAATATAAATTAAAAACAACTGATGTAAGAAATACCAATGGTTTTTTTTTTTTTAACTTAACCATAGATTCAATTATTTGTAGAAAAAGAATTTTTATAATTTTTTACTTTAATGGGCTGTGATCTTAACTAAGGATTTGACTTCCAGTGCTTAATGCAGATTCCACATCTACCATAAATATTGACATGCTTAAGATATCACTTGCCATTCTTGCTACTTGAGATATCAATATTGATTATTTTTTCAAAAACTGAATGCATACAATTCAACCATCCTATAGCTCTTGAGCTTTCAAAAGATTCGAATTACTTGATAAAAATAATAATTATAAGCATCATATCAAGTGTAATATAGATATATCATCGTATAAATATTATGTATATTTGTAAAAAATAAAGTTAATGGAATTTGTCTCTTCATTCTTCTTTAATAAAAACCCTTAGCTTTTTACTGGTACCAGAATTTGCATCTGACTTGCACTTTTTGGTTTACTCACCAAGTAGAGAGACTAACGCTCTTTAAAACTTTGATGAACTCATTTGAGCTTTGCCATTAATGATCTTATGACTCCTCTAAAGAAATAAAGTTTACGTTGCAGATCCAATGCTACAATAATTGCTAAAGTCCAATTGGATTCAGACCAATACTTTTAAAATCTTAAAAACCATCCTAGTTGCCATTTGCTTTATATATGTGTCATTTCTACTCATTTCTCAATGCTTACTATTCCATAAAACCTATAGATAATACAAGATGGCTGTAGGATACTTTGTTGTAGAAAAATGACAAATGATATTATGAATAAACTTCATGAACTTGCTGATTTCTTCATCTCATGATAGTTATCCAAAGAAGTATATTGCTTGTTACTTGAGTCACTCGATTTCAAGTGACAAAACATATGGCTGCTAGAAATTGTATTCTCAAGCATGGGATGTGTAGAATTTTATAGACATAGATCTTGTCTCTAATCTACATCTCTATACAAAGAAAATAAACTCATGCATTCACCAAAGTTCACCTCTTGAGTTTAAATTATCTTTGCAATAATTGTATGCAGTGATATATGTAGATCTCTTTTGCAACAAACAACTTTTAGCAATGAAGTGTGATTTTCAAATATATTTTCTATCTGTAGCTATTGGTGTCTACAAATCAAATGTTAACCAGTGAAAGTGGTAATTCATGTTTTACAATGGCGACAACTAGCAATTTACAAAATTTTTTAGCACCAAATTTCATGTATTAGTAGAAACAATAGTTGACTTACATTTTGAGTACTATGTTTAAGACTTTTATCTATAATTCTGTATGCCTCCTAGTTACTTGTTTCCTTTCCATTGTCATGGTTTATCTTGGTATTGTACAATTTACATATGGATTTAGTAATTGTTGATCTATTTGTTTGCTTCTCACTTGTACGAGAAGTTGGATTGGGTTGGGGTGGGAACTCCAAAACTGGAGAAGTAAATATTGAATTTTGTCAAATTATTTAGCTATGCTAGCAGATTAATAAAAGTTCAGTGGTTCCTCTAAAATGCAGTCTTGATGGTAGTGTTTTGAAGGTTTTAGTCAAACATCAAAGAAAGATTAATTTTAATGGTTGTTGAAATGTAACAAAAATCATGTCTTTCTATGTTTATGTAAACAATATGCTGCTAAGTAGGTTTGGGTAGTACTTGTGTATAAATTAATTACAAATTATGCCACTATAGTAGTTTTAGGTAATACTTGTGTATAGATTAATAAAAAATTAGAGAAACATTTGCATATATAATTTAGGACTACTATTTAGCATGTAAATGGATTGACATAGTTGCAAGTACCTTTTTGTTGCGATGGCCTTCTGTAAGATATGGAGTTTGATTAAATGGAAATGTTAAGAGCAGATGGAGAGGAGGATGTAGTTGAAGTTTCATTGCTAGGCATTGAAACTAAATGGAGAAGGAAGCTTACTTCTTTGGTTTGAAGTTTTTACCTAGTAAAAATGAGGAGCAGTCAGATAATTGGATGATTATTAGAATCATATGAAAGTCATGTAATACCTATATAAATGTGACAGCAGATATATATATATATATATATAGTAACTTAAAAATGCATATAAATATCTTGAGCATGATGCTCATGATGCATATAGATATCTTGAGCACAATACTCCTGATGCATATAAATATCTTGAGCACAATACTCTTGATTTTGGTTTAATGTTGTTTGTTGATTTGAAACTTAAAATCATGAAGTTCGATCATGAAAAATTTGTGAATTGCTGATTGCTATCATTGTTAAGCCTGTGTTATTCTTTCATTCGTGGAGTATTTTGGAATTAGAGCATTGTTTTAATATTTAAATGGTTACATTGTGCATATTTTTAAATGAACTTTCAAAGCTGAATTGATGAAGCTATTTTGGAGGAAAAAGCTAAGATTAAATACATGCTTATGGATTGTTCTGGTAGAATTCTTATATTTGATTTGTGGTTACTAATAGCTATGGATAAAATATATGTGTGTAACTGAACACTTCATTGATAGATATTGACCATGACAGAAAAGGATTTTGAGTTTCGCATATGTGCCATCTTCGTATACAGGTGATGGATTAAGTGAAGAGTAATGACTTTGTTAGCTAATTGGGGTATGGAGAGTAAATATATTGTATATGACTTAGGGTAGTACTTTTGATAATGATGTTTCTGCAAGTTTATCGAGTGCACGACTAAATTTAAGGGGTACACTTAGGTATGTAATTATTTTCATATTAAATGTTGTATACAATCTCAATATGAATGTTCAAGTCTTCAAGAAGGATGAAAGAAATTGATATTGCCTTGAAAGTGAAGTATACAAGATGGTCTCAAACTATAAACATAAAGTTTGCTGAATGTGTGAGCTTGTAAATTTTATGAAAGCATAGAGGTTTGAAACATGTGGCGCTGGTTTGATGGAATTCACTTATCTCATGCTTGAGAATGCAAATTATTACAGCAGTACATTTTGTCACTTGGGTTGAGTGATGCAATTTGCAAGCGTTGTGTTTTTTATGATTGAGATAAGATCAAAGTACTTTATTGCCAATTCTTAGGGTGTGTCAAGTATTAAAAAATAATATGAATGGAAATGATTCATTTGTGAAAGACATGGGAGTTAGGATGTAGTTTAAAATTAAAAGGTGTGATCTTAGTTTAGTGTGATTTTGGTGATTGTTGTTACATTACACAATATAAGCTTGATTTTGTTGGGTGGAGTTAACAAAATATTTATGGTGATGCCTCAAATGAGTTTGTAAAAGTTAAAAGAGTGCTCTTATCTCTTTAAAATGAACAAGAAGGATAATTTCGTTACTTTAAATTTAGGTTTTTATATGAGTAAGTCAAGATTTATGTTTCTATTTAATGATGGATGGGGAAACCACTTCTAGGTTGTAAAAGTTTGTAGTATAAGTATGGAGAAATACATAATAATTGTGTATTGATATTATGTTTTTTTAACATACAATATATATATATATATATATAATGTGCTTCTAATAGTTGGTGTATCAACCTCTACCTTATATTGCATTAATTACATTGTCTAATAAGTAATAAATATAATAATATTTACAATCCCTACTCTATAACACTTCCTCTAAAGTTGGTACATAGATTTGATTATGCCTAGCTTATTACAAATATGAGTAACTTAGGCCCCATTTAGAGCTTTTGTAAAGAGGTCTCTAAGTTGTTTTCTGGTTTTCACAGATCTTGTGGAGATCAAGTCCTATTCTATTTTTTCACAAACAAAGTTACAGTCAATCTTAATATATTTATTTTGTTTTTAAAACATAGGATTAGATGCAATATGAAGAGCAGCTTGATTATTACACTATAATTTTGTTGGCATAAAAACTTTGAGCCTAGTTTGGTATATAAGTATCACCTCACACTTAGATAGAGCCATGACTATATTCAAATTCCGCACTAGATCTAGATACAACATCATGCTTCTTGATCTTTCATGAAACCGAATTTCCTTTAGAGAAAACACAATAGCTTCCAGCCTAATTTGCATTAAAAAACATTTTGTATGAAAATGATCAAGGTTTTTGTAAGATTACCCTTTAAATAACACAAAATCTGTTTTAAAGGCAGCCTAGTGATGAACTGTTGGAGAACTCAAGAATTGACTCACTATACTAATAGAGTATGAAATATTAGGTTGAGTTGACGTGGGGTAATTTAGTTTTTTAACAACTCTCCTATGTCTTTTAGGATCCTTGATTAACTCTATCTTTGGTAAATTGCAAATTAAATGTCATTGGGTTAGGACATGGTTTTGCCTTTTATTGTACTGTCTCAATTAACAAATAAAGTACATATTTTCATTGAGAAAAGAAAGTACCTTTATATTTCTCATCACTTCAATTCCCAAAAAATACTTTAAAGACCCTAAATCCTTCATTTAGAATTGGCTATGAAAAAAATCCTTCAAAGATCATATACCTCTCACATCACTTGCATTAGTAATACCATCCACATAAACAAGAAAAATGATGCTAGACGAAGAATGCTTATAAAATACCGAGTGATTGAACTTACTTTTGATCCTTAATTGTGAAACAAGAGTGCTTTGCGGTTTGAAGATGTTTATTTTTTCTTAGCTATATTATTTTGAGATGGTGTATCAACACATGATGAATCATGCCCTGCTTGTCATATAGGATTTAAATGTGTTAGATAAAAATCCTTTGGCATTATCACTTAAAATTCATTTAGAAGTATTAAACAGTGAAATGAGTGAATAATTTAGAATGGTGTTTTATTAGATAAAGCCAAGTCATTTGATAATATAGCCATCAACAAAAGTAACGAAATAACAAAATCTGGTTTTGGTCATAATTGTACAAGGACCTCAAACATTTGAATTTACTATCTCAAAAGAAGAAGTAGCTATTTTATCCCAACAATCTGGCGACAACACAACTAGAAACGCCCACACAAACACACTCAATTTGTCACAAGCCAATTGCTGACCACTACTGTTCAGGACCGCCACCACACAGCTCAATCAGTGAGACAACACTACTGGCTGCAACTTCTGCACACAACTCAGCACTCGACAACACCACAAACTCTGGTATACATCAAGCACTAGCACCCAACATAAACATGCCGTTAGAAGCACTAACAAACTCGTTAAAACCCAGCAGCGAGTCTTCATGACATTAACCACTCAGCTAACACTGCTGCAATTACATTGCCTAGTAAATATAATAATATTTACAATCCTTATTCTAGAACATAGGTAACTTTGTTATTTGTAAATATGTACACTATTTTTACACTTTTGAATTTATTTATGATGCCTTTGATTAGTTCATGTCATCTAGGTTTGTGATTTTTTTTAAAAGCGTGCTAGTTCTTGTGGTTGCAACTAATATCTATCGGAGGTATATATGGATTTAGGAGTGACCTAGGATGAGTGAATTGGATGTTTTGAGTTATTTGAAGACTAATCAATTTTGATGTTCTCAAGTTGCAAGAATAAAAAGTTACATTTTAAGCATGAAATATTGATGATAGCTTTGGACTCCGCATATAACAGCAGAATCCGTATCCTTGATCAGTATGGCAGCTTGTTGAAGTTGGAAAATATAAAATTTTTATGTAGAAAGGATGGGCTGTATGGAGGAGGAGGTAAACAACTATTTCCATAAATTATTCCAACATTGTTTATTTCATGTGTGTGTGTGCGTGCACGCATGTGTATTGGTGTAGCGGCTATCTCTTGAAGAACTAATAAAGAATGTGATGAATTTGTAAATTATTGTGCAGAATTGATCATATCATGACTCGACCTAATACAATGGCATATTGTAGCTAACTGTGTTTGATTTTGTTATATTTGACCAGGCCTGGTTTATTGAAACTTTTGTTGGGTTGTAATCTAAGTTTAACTGTCAAGACTCTTGTTTATGTTTCATCAAATATACAAAACCTCAACACATTTTAGCTCATTAAACATGCTCGTTAACCTAACCTGGATATAAAACACATGTTAAACAGGCCAGGTTGCAGTTCAAGTTTTCATAGATAATTCATAAACAAGTTGTGTTGCAGGTTGAGGTTTTCTAAATATGGATTTATCTAGACTTTGGGTGATACATGATACGATAACATGAATAGCTAGTTCTAATTTTATTTACACCCTCTATTGAAGAGTGTGGGGGTGCTTGCTAATCAAAGAATAGTGCCTCATAAATGTGTTTTTATGAAGGCAGTTCTACAGGAGATGCATCATGGTTTATTGAAGTAACTGCTTCAGATTAGCATCACACAATTTTGCTTGAGTGGCTATTTAGCATGTTTCTTAAGATCTGCTGTTTAGCTTGTTTCTTAAAGTCTTACAATATGTAAGTGAGTCTTGTCTTTTTGTTCTATTTACATACGTGGACAGAACCTCATAAGTCATAACCCCATATAATAGATTCACCTGCAATGAAAGAAATGACCTATAATAGCATTTGTGGGTCTCGATTCATATAACATGGAGAATGGGAACTTGATGCATGTACTTCATGCGCCTTTGTCTAGTACAAATTCATATGGTCTTTTTTTTTCCTTCCCCCCTAAAAATATTTCATCCTTTATTGTAATATGATTCTGATCAGGGCTATGTGATTGTTTAAACTTTTACTGGCCTATTTCAGATTGGAATCAATTATGTGGTACTTATCTACATCTACTTTCATTTTGCAAATATGTCTAGGATGCAGTAAACTCGAGCGATGATAGCAAGCGGGTAAATCTATCTAGTTTCCTGGATGTGACAGAGAAGATACTTCTTGAGCAAACACGGTGGGATATGCGATCTAAGGATCTTAGAGACTCATCACTATAATAAGATCAAATTGCCTTCTGACTAGCATTGAGGTCATCTATTTTGTTCAGCATATTTATTATCACCTGTTTCTCTTCAACATTATTGTTGAATTTTATTTCAACGTCGACTTTGTTCTGGTATTTTTCAGAAGTTGACTGCTATTATCAAGCCTCTGCTTGAGCCATTGCATTCTGTTGCTTTATTGAGATGGTTTATGGGGCAGTTTCTCATTTCCAAAGCTATTGTACAGTGAACACCTAAACCTTGTGTTTAAGTTACCATCACTTTTGTTCTCTTGGTTACTTTCTGGCAATTATATATGCGAAGTTAATCAGAGAATCATCTTGCTCGCTATGTGAGATTACTTCAAGAAAATTTCTTGGTATTTTCATGTTTGATAGCATAATAGTCATGAATTAACTATTCCGGTTGGCAAGCAAGTACTCATTATCTGATATTCTTGTAAGTTGAAACATTTTATAATCGATGTCATCAACTTCGTGATTAAAGAACTTCCAGCTACAGTTGATACATTATTTCATGTTTAAAAAGCATAGAATTATGTTTTATATACATAACTTGAAAATGTTCAAATCCAAGCAAAACCGATGATAAGATACACCTGTTTATCTGGCGGCTTGATGTTGATTCATAAATTGCAGAATAAACAGTAGTGTATAATTACTTTTTTTGTGAAAGCAATTTAGCTTTGAAGTGTGGTTCTATATGTTTTTCTCTGCATAATTTTAACATATACATCAACTTATTAGGGATGCAAATGGGAATCATTACATGAGAAACTAATTCTTATTACGCAGTGTACCTAGACATAGGCATGGTTCGGTTTCGAATCGGGAAACGTCATCGGCGATTCCAGAATCGGAACTAGACCGGTTGATTGGCTCCAGGACTGACTATGAAACTGCCAGTTTCATGGTTCCTGGACAGTTCTTTGGTCTAGAATCGGTGGAACTGGCTATTCCATCCGGTTTCATTGAAAAAAAAAAGAAAAAATATTATTATTAATATTTAAATTATTTTATATAAATAGTAAAATTTATTACTTATTTTACAATATTTAATATGTTATTATCAACAATACAAATAAACATAGCTTAAAATCATACATAATTAGTTTAAATAAATTTTCCCTAAAAGCAAAATTTATTTTCTTAATAATGTGAGATTATTTTTTGCATTGTAATTTTCTTTTTATCTTCTAGAGTATTTTATAATATTATAATACTAACTATAATTGGTATTGAATGTATTTGTATATATATAAATATGCATTCTAAATAAATATTTAAAAATTTTGGTTAGATAATTTAATATTTTTAGATTCAATAATTATTTTGATTTTAAAATTAAAATTTATTTATTTATTTTTTAAAATACGGTTCCGTGGTTTCAAAATCGGAACTGGGAATCGGTGGTTCCATAGAATTGGATTGGAACCGTGAGAGATGGTTCTGGTTTCGATTCTTCAATTTTAAGACTCGGAATTGGTGGTTTTGGTTCTAGTTCGATTCAGTTCTAGAATCGTGACGATGTCTAAATGCACCAAGTGGAAAGAAAGATAGGTAGTTATTGGACCAATTATTTGGCATTCCCTCAGTGGAAGTGCTGCAAAAAAATAGGTAAACCAAAGGCATATTGGTCTTTTCCTCTTCCTGGTTTGCTTTTGTGTGTGTATAGTTTTTTAAAAATTCTTTAATATTTACACAGAAAGTTAAAGTTTTGTATTTTGTATTATTCGTCTTGATTTTATGTCATGGAGAAAAAAGTTATGTATCTTGCCTAATTATTTAGATTTCCCCCCCTCTTCCCCATCATTTTGGCAGGAAAACTAGTATTCATTTATTTGGTAGAACTTAAAAATTAAGCGCAGAAGCATTGGAAAATGGATTGAAGAGATTGGATTATGGGTTGAACTCATTAGCACGTGTTAGAGATAATGGTGTCAACACCTTACGATATGAATATATCTAGATAAAGTATAACCTAAAATGGTAAGAAATGAAATCGGAAATGGAAATACAAATCTTATATTTTGACTATAAGATTGTTGATTTTATTTATGTATTATGGTGGTATTTGGAAAAAAAAAAAAAAAAAAGGAAGGAAAACTTGATTTATGACTGAAACAAATATACATATATATTAAATACCTGCTTTTGCAAATTTTTATTAATGAGAATGGAACAAAATCAATTTGTTCCTCAATGGTGGAATCAATTTCCTTTTTTAAAGTTGGAATAGCCAATTCTAAGGAGTGGTGATTTGTATTGCAATCCTAAATTCTAAAAATGCCACTATGACATAGGAAGTTTAGAAATCATGATTCTATTTTGGATTACTAGATGTGTCAAGGGTAAATATGATAGAGCATTTGTTGAAGCTAAATGATAAATTATACAAAAAAGTTTCAACTTTTTGGAATAAGTTCATTTAAGGTTGTAACGTTTCAAGTGGTTAAAAAGGTTGTAACGTTTGAAGAAATAGGTCAATTTAGGTCTTCATAGACATGTGTCAACATGAGATAATATGTCAATGAAGATCTAAATTGACTCATTTTTTTTAAATATTGGAACTTTTTTTTAACTACTCAAAACGATAACATGCTTATGCTGTTATAGTATTTTGGAAATAGATAATGTACTTGTGCTGTTAAAGCATTTTAGAAATAGATAATGTGCTAGAATCTTGAAGCATCATAGCAATAAAACTGAATTTTCTCGGAGATTGTTCTGTTGTATTAGTGAAACTGCTAAATAAAAAAAATTTAGAATGTCGTATTGTGCTGTGTGCTAGAAGAAGTAAGCTATGATGATCTATGCTATGTAAAGTTATGCTGTGATGTAAATAAAGGAAATTTTTAATGGATATTAGCTTTCGTAAATAGATTCAGAGAGAGATGGTGTTACTGATGGACAGAGCTAACATAGATAGCGTCACAAATCTTGAAAAATCAAGTTTGAGTATTAAAATGTTCAATTTTAAATTTTGAGTATTTAATTTAATAATTAGCGGATTTATGTACCAAATATGAAATTATTTTCGTATTTTCTAATGACGCAAACATACGAGAAGATCTTGTATATTATACGCCTAAAAAACCATAGGATTACATTTGTAACTGTCATTCTTGTTTTAATTGCTACGAGTTATAATTTACATCGTACTTATCTATTAGTACGGAAAATTTTACGGTCCCGTAACAGTTACAATATAATTAGTCCGATCATATAAATAAACATTTCATATTTTTTTCAATCATAATCAAATTTCAAAAAATATTTATTTTTTTATAATTCGTTTAACTTTTATTTTAGTAGTGGTATCCTCCCATGACAAACCTTAGAAGCTAGAGCACAATTCTTGGTGAAGCCTTTCTTTTGTTCTGCCACTGCATGTTTTTTCACCTTGGGTATAGCTGTTTTGCAAGTCGAAGATGATAAAATTTAGTAAGTTCTATTATGGCACGGATCAAAATCTTTACGGGTGGTAGTCTGTATTAGTGGTTTGGCTATTCGCTTCAATTTCAATTGAATTTGTATATCAGTATTAAAAGCATATACGACGGAATTGGAATAAACAAATTACTTTATATTACAAATTGAATTAATCCGTATTTTAATCGTGTTTTTCTGTATATATCTTGTGTCAATTTCTTTTTTTCATTTTTTTTTTCTGATGCATGTTCTTCCAAGTGTGAACTATCAGGTTCTAAGATATTAGTCACAATGCGAAGTCCTAACAATTGATATACTTTGATGGAACCGATCTCTTCATATCATTGAACGGTTTAAATTTATTCCAATCGTAATTGAAACCGTTAATTTTTTTTATACTAATTTTTTTATAATTATTATAGACACCTCACTTTTACCAAATAAAGATTATATATATATAAATACATATATATTTTAATATGTAATTAAAAACAAAATATTATGTTAAACCGAAGATCAACATTTTAATATATTTTAAGGCATGAAAGTGATACGAAAATTTGATTTTATAAACATTAGAAAATGATTTGGTTTAATATAATATAACTTTTATTGCATATTTAATTTATGATTCATTTAAATAATTCCTAACCCAATGTGATTAATAGAAATGTGTTTCATCATCAATTGCACGTAGAATTGCATTCAAGTTCAAGGTTCTTAACAAAGATATAATATTTATGTAGAAAGCTTATGTAGTCTATGTGTAAAGTTACATTCAAACTTCTCTATTCATGTTAGATTTATCTTATCAATTGATCTTTCGACCTAATTAGCAAGAATCATGCAATGCGTATATTAAGTCAAAGGACCATAAACGCACAAGAATAGATTCAAGAAAGTATAAACTTTCATTAATGAAATAAATAAATGAGCATAAATTATAAAATTTTAATGGATTACTTTATGAAAAAATAATAAGAAAAAATGCCAACGACCTAATTGTAAGACACATGCATGAATACATAAGAGATCTTGAGTTCGAGCTTGAATGAAGGTAAAATGCTTTTTATTTTTCAAGTGCCACGTGATACTTTCCGATTGACGCAACTTATTGACAACATGATGATGTCATGTCATCTTCTTTCTTAAGCTAAGAAAAACACACACCATATGCCTTTTATTTTTCAAGTGCCATGTGACACTTTTGGATTGGAGCAACTTGTTGACATCATGATGATGTCATGTCATATTCTTCCTTAATCTAAGAAAAAAACATACTGTAACTATCGGATAGAGATAATTTGAGGTACTTTTTTGCCGTTTTAGCTTCGCAAACTAAGCATAGAACACTTCACATTGGTATCAAACTTGCAGATTAATATAGGGTTTAGTGGGTAAGATCAGAGAGGAAAATTTGAGAAAAGTCAATATATCATTTTCTTAAAATATCAAAGTTTGATTCGAATTTGAGTTTTTTAGGCAATTATAAAGATATAGGAAGAGCATCAATAGGAATATAATCCTCAAAATTGGCAAATTCTCAAATTCGTGATAAAATTGACACAAAACCCTAGATTCACAATTACCTTAAATTGATGAGTTCTAAGACTAAAATTGAAACACTATTAGTATAAATAGGACACTAAAATCCTCAATTTAGGGGTTAGCTCTTAATTCACTCTAATCTTGTAATTCATTTTCTTCATTAGGAATTAAGGTTTTGCGAACTAATCTTTAGATTCATGTTTATAGAGGAAAAATTGAACGAATTAGGCTTCGGACTAAGCTTTAGGGAACCAAGATCTTTGAATTGCAGGGGTTGATCGTTGCTAACCACCTTCAGAGCACCCTCAACGTCGGTTACCATCGTCTCTACGTCCTTAAACTTAGAAACACCATCAAACAACGTTTTCGTGTAGATCTGACAACCCTCCTCTTGCCACGGCGACTGCCAGTAGTTGCGGCATGCTTCTACCGCCGTTGAATCATTAGATCTGACCTGTCACCTATAACGGGGACAACACTGCGTAGGAGTTATTTTGGGGATAGAGAGGACGACAAGTTATAAGGGAAGTGAAAGTGTTAGCTGGAAAGGAAGTGAGAAACTGAGTTAAGGTTTAGGAAGGGGGCTAGGCAGTACGAGTGGGCTGGGCCGAGTAGTTGTGGGTAGGCCCTAGTGGGCTCTAACTATCCATTTGCCTAAAACCTTATTTTCCATACATATTTTTCATTTTTGTTTAGTTACAACTGCAATTTTTCCATTCTGTTAGAATTCTGTTATGCCAACTTGTCATAGCACATGGCTTGGATTTGGGGAGAATATTCTGTAGAGAAAAATGTCCATATATGCATGTAAATTGGGAATATAGGGCATGAATGAAATTATTACAAATTCCTCTAAATTTAAGCTTGTATTCGAGCTTTATAACCATCCGGCTACAGTAATTGCTTTAGCTTGTATTCGAGCTTAGTAATTGCTTCAGTTGTTGAATTGATCAACCCTGTTCCAAGTGGTATCATAGCTTTTCTTCTTGGCAATGGAGACACGTGAGGCCAAGAAGATAGAAGAGGCAGTCCGAATAGCAATGAAGGAGCATGCTAAAGAAACCATGAAGCTAGTGAAAACATCTGTGAAAGAACAAACAGAGAATACTTTAAAATCACTTCATGAGACCTTGCTGAGAATGCAAGGAGTTATGGATCAACAAAACCTTGCATTGACAGAATTGAAGACTCACCAAGCCGAGAATGTGCTGACTTCTGGATTAAGCTCCATGGGCAAACAGCCGGCGAGCAGTTCCAACTCCAGGTTAGAATCCTTGAACATTACTGACAATATACATCTACTGTGATTGAGAGCACCTAAGATTGAATTCCCCACTTTTGATGGGAATGAGCTTAAGGATTGGTTGTATAAGGCACAACAATATTTTGAGATGGACCTGACTTTGGAAGATTGGAAAGTGAGGGTTGCTGCCATGTATTTTGAAGGAAAGGCTTTGAAGTGGTACTACTCTTATGTGCAGAATCTAGGGACAGATCAAGTGGTTGCTTGGGAAACATTGGTGAAGGAAATGCAGGCTAGGTTTGGTGAAAGGGCATATGAGGATCCAACGGCTGAGTTCAAGGAGCTGCAACAAGAGGGGGAACTTCAAGAGTACCTTGAAGAATTTGAGGACCTCATTACCCAACTCAAACTACCGAAACCATACCTTGTCAGCTGTTTTATCAGTGGCTTACATCCTTCCATCCAATACCCCATCCGAATGTTTCAACCCCAAACCCTCCACCAAGCTTTTGCTCTAGCAAAGCTACAAGAAGCCAATCTGTTAGCATCCAATTGAGACCCCCAAACTGACCCAAAAGCTCTCATATACTCCTCAAGCGTACCAAACCACACCACAGTACAACCGAGCCCTAATTTACCCTAAAACACAACCCATTATCCAGAACTCACCCAAATACAATCCTACCCCTACCTACAGTAACCCTCAAAACCAGAATAGCTCCCACATACCATTTAACAAACCCACCAAAAGGCTCACCCCCGAAGAGTTGGAGGAGAAAAGATGAAAAAAATTATGTTTCTGGTGTGATGAGGCTTTTGGCCCTGGACATAGATGCAAGAAAAGATTGAACATGTTAGTGGTTGATGCAGGAGAAATGGTGGAAGAGGTTGAGGAAGCTGATGTGGAATCAGTGGATGTGGAAGCTGACTTGGCCAAACTTTCCTTCAATGCTATCCAGCATTCTACCCAGACTACTACTACCAGCATGAGACTCAGGGGTGCATACAAGAAACGAAGTTTGAGTGTCTTGATTGATACAGGAAGCTCACTCAACTTTGTGGATGAAGGAATGATTAAGGGACTCAACTGCTGTTTGACTGCTACTTCACCTCTGAAGGTGTCCCTGACTAATGGGTTAGAATTGGTTAGCAACCACAAAATCACCCAATTTGAGTGGAAAATGCAAGGTCAGAAGTTTGTAGCTGAAGTGCATATACTTCCACTATCTGGCTGTGACTTAATATTGGGAATACCATTGTTGAGTACCCTAGGAACTATTCGTTGGAATTTGCAGCTGCTTACTATGAATTTCGAATGTAATGGGAAGGCTTATACGTTGACAAGGGAGACAAAGCAACTAGTGGTGATTGATAGCTCGGCATTTTCCAGGTTGATAACCCACGAGCCGATGTTGCAAGTACAATGCTGGGTGGTATAAGTGGTGAACAGGGAAGAGAACAACAGCTATACACCAGCATTAAATCCACAGCTGATGGATCTGCTAGAAGAGTACTATGATATATTCGAGGAGCCAATTAACCTACCCCCGCCTAGAGCATATGATCACAAGATTCCACTACAAGAAGGGTATAAGGCGGTCAACCTACGGCCATATAATCACTCAGCCATTCAAAAGAATGTACTAGAAGAGATGGTATGGGAATTACTTACCAGTGGAGTAATCAGGCACAACAACAGCCCATTTGCTTCTCCGGTAGTGTTGGTGAGGAAGAAGGATAATACTTGGAGAATGTGTGTTGACTATAGGGATCTCAATCAGCAGACTGTGAAGGATAGGTTCCCTATACCTATCATTGAGGATCTCTTTGATGAATTGCATGGAGCTACCTATTTCAGCAAATTGGACCTTAGATCAGGGTACCATCAAATCGGTATACATCCTAGGGATGTTTATAAAACAACATTTAAGACTCATGAAGGCCACTACGAGTTCCTAGTGATGCCTTTCGGGTTGACCAATGCTCCATCGACCTTCCAAGGCCTCATGAATCATATTTTTAGGCCTTACTCAAGGAAGTTTGTTTTGGTATTCTTCGATGACATTTTGGTGTATAGTTCACACCTGCAAGAACATGTGAAGCATTTAAGGCTTGTCTTTGATGTTTTGAGGAAAGAAGTTCTCTATCTCAAAAGAACCAAGTGTGTTTTTGGAGCTGGACAGATAGAATACCTAGGCCACATCATCACAAGAGAAGGAGTAGCAATAGACCTTAAGAAGATTGATGCAATAAGGCAGTGGCCTAAGCCTAAAACCTTGAGGCAACTACGTGGGTTCATGAGGTTAACAGGCCACTATAGGAGGTTCATAAAAGGCTACAGTATCTTAGCACGGCCGCTTACTCAATTTCTAAAGAAGGATAGCTTTGGATGGAGCGAGGAGGCCCAAGTGGCCTTTGAGAAGCTTAAGCTAGCTTTAATGCAGTCACCAGTCCTTACTACTCTAAGGAATTTGAATTGGAGACTGACGCGAGTGGGGAAGGGATTGGAGCTGTCCTCATGCAGGAACACCACCCCATTACTTACTTAAGTAAGACCTTCACTCCTAGGCAGCAATCCTTATCAGTATATGAAAAAGAGTTATTAGCCATTGTGCTATCAGTAGAGAGATGGAGGCATTATCTGATGGGCAAGCATTTTGTAATCAAGACTGATCACCAGAGCTTGAAACACTTATTGGAACAAAGGTTGATCACAACCAGCCAGCATAAGTGGCTTACCAAGCTCTTGGGTATGGACTACGAGATCAAATACAAGAGTGGCAAGGCTAACGTAGCTGCTGATGCCCTCTCCAGATGCACTCATGCAAGCCTGAATTCTTTGACCACTACTGCTACTACTCCTGAACTAGTAGAAGAATTAAAGAAGAGCTGGAATATGCCTGATGGGTATGCTAAGCTGTCGACTCAATTACAATCAGGAGGAGTGTGTAAACATTTTACTTATGAGCAAGGAATTTTGAGGAGAAAAGGAAGGTGTGTGGTGGGGCCTTTTATAGAGTTGAGAAGGAAACTACTAAGCATGTATCATGATGGAGTTCTGGGAGGTCACTCAGGTGCTCAGGCTACATACAAGAAGCTGGGGTCAGTATTCTATTGGCCTAAACTTGAGAAAGATGTAAGACAGTATGTTAGGGAGTACCAAATCTGCCAGAGGTATAAGTATAAGCATGTGGCCACACCAGGGTTATTACAAGCCCTACCCATACCTAAGGGTTGTTGGTTAGAAATCAGCGTGGACTTCATTGCGGGATTGCCTAAGTCCAATGGGTTAGAAGTTGTCATGGTGGTGGTGGATAAGTTGAGTAAGTATGCACATTTTGTTGGCCTCTCACACCCTTACACAGCTCCTAAAGTAGCACAGCTCTTCCTAGAGTATGTCTACAAACTACATGGGATGCCGGAAGGGATAGTGAGTGAGAGAGACCCAATTTTCATTAGCCATTTCTGTCGAGAGTTCTTTAAGTTACAAGGGGTCGAACTTAAGCTATCTACGTCCTACCACCCCTAAACAGATGGCCAAACGGAAAATGTGAACAAATGCCATGAAACCTATTTGCGGTGTATGATAGGTGATTCTCCCAAGAGATGGACTCAATACCTAGCATTGGCAGAGTGGTGGTACAACACTAACTTCCATGTTAGTGCCAATCAGACTCCGTTTGAAATTCTCTATGGATACCCACCCCCTATACATTTGCCTTATATACCAGGGGACTTACGAAATGCCACTGTGGATCACATACTCAGGAACAGGGAGGAAGGAATTGGGGTACTAAGATTTCATTTAAGGCGGGTTCAGCACCGAATGAAGCAACAAGCAGATAAAAGGAGGACAGAAAGGGAGTTTGAGATTGGGTCTTACTTAAACTGCAACCCTATCGACAGAACAACATTAAGAAACATCAACACCAGAAGCTATTAGCAAGGTACTACGGACCATATAAGATACTAGATCGAGTGGGAAAAGTAGCTTACAAGCTAGATCTGCCAACAGAAGCCGACATCCACCCCACCTTCCATGTATCTCAACTGAAGCGCTTCCATGGAGAGCATCTCAAGTCACTTCCATCCCTACTTGCAATTGAAGAAAAAGAGGGATTAGAACCTGCAGCCATCCTAGAAAGAAAAATAACCAAGCGTGGTAACATGGCCGAAACCTTGATACTTATCTTATGGAAGAATAAACCCGCTACGGAGGCCACATGGGAGTTCCTTATTGATATGAGGCTGAGCTTTCCTAATTCCAGCTTTTGGGCAAGCGAAATTTCTAGTGGGGAAGAATGTAACGGGGACAGCACTGCGTAGGAGTTACTTTAGGGATAGAGAAGATGACAAGTTAGAAGGGAAGTAAAAGTGTCAGCTGGAAACTGAGTTAAGGTTTAGGAAGGGGGCTGGGTAGTACAAGTGGGCTGGGCTGAGTAGTTGTGGGTAGGCCCTAGTGGGTAGGCCCTAGTGGGCTCTAACTATCCATTTGCCTAAAGCCTTATTTTCCATACGTATTTTTCATTTCTATTTAGTTACAACTGCAATTTTCCCATTCTGTTAGAATTTGTTATGCTAACTTGTCATAGCACATGGCTTGGATTTGGGGAGAATATTCTGTAGAGAAAAACGTCCATATATGCATGTAAATTGGGAATACAGGGCATGAATGAAATTATTACAAATTCCTCTAAATTTAAGCTTGTATTCGAGCTTAGTAATTGCTTCAGTTATTGAATTGATCAACCCTGTTCCATCACCAATTGGATTGCTACGCGCAACCCCCCCGGCTGTCGATTCGCGCATCAGGTAAGTCTTCTTGCCTGTTTTTTCTTTTGTTATTATTATTATTTAACAACAACATCTACTGCTATTGCTGCTGCTGTTGCAGCATTAAAATATTAAAAATAGGAAAAATAAAGTTAATAATAATTAGTATGTAATTATCTTAGTATTATAAAAATAATGAAACTAGTTTTTTTCATGTGTTATACTAAAAAAAGAAATTAAAATGTAATAATTAGTAATAGTATAAATTAATATATGGGATTGTATTCTTCTTTTGCCATGACAATAATTTGATGAATAATGATCTTGTTATCATGGCATGTGACCCTTGAAACCTTTCTTTGTGATATGATCTTTGCAATATGATAATTTTGTTAAAATTTCGAATAATGTGATTTTATAGATATTTGATTTTTACTATGATGTGCATGTGTTCTATTGATATATTATTTTAAAGATATGACATGAAAATTTTTTATTAAACCATGGTATTGAATACATGATTTTTTTTTATTTGATTAAAGTTTTTAGATTTGCAGTTGATAGGTGATATCCTATTATACCACGATTTTAAAGATTTTGAACCTTATATTTGATGTCATTGATATGTATATAAGTGTTCATGATATCACAAATTCAGATATTGTTATAGTATTGTTATTTAGGTGATATATGAAATTTGACTATGTTAGTAAATATAATTATATGAGTTTATCTTGTTAAAAGTGACATATTGAATGTTGATATTCCTCATAGCAATCTTGTTCTTGATAACGTTTAGTGTGATTTGAAATTCATGTTATGGTATGTGACTATGATTTGTTGTTCAAAATTTTTGTCATCTAGAAAATTTTAGTTTTCATAAAATTTCAAAATCTAAATTGATAAATTTAGGATTCATATCAAAAAAGTTGTTTTTTGCAAACTTAGTAAAATTTAATGAATTTAAAGCGATAGATTTTTAAATTCTAAAATTAACTAACAAACTAAATTTTTCTTAAAAAAGCCACGGGTTGTCTGATCTTAAATAGCGAGTACGTAGGCATATAACTGATGACTTAAAAATATGAAAAAACTTATTTTTGTGAAATTGATGTAATTTTATACATATTGTTATAGTTTGGTTGATAATTCGATGTATATACTTTTGCCTTTTGTAAATTTTAATAGATTTGACTAAATTTCTAAATTTTGATAAAATTACTAAATACTTTTGTAGATAACATATAATAATAAATTTTAGGATATTTAGGAAATGAGTTATAGTTAGAAAATTAAAAGATGATGATCATTTGGCTATAATATGATAGCTCTCAGACTCATGAATTTCTAATTATTATTTTTAAAAAACAATTTTTTGTGAATCAATAGTAAAATTAGGATCAATCTACCAATTAGTCTTAATTTTATTTTTACCAGGTTTAATTGGATGGTGACTCTAAAATTTTTTTCCAAATTAAATTTTTATTTTTTTATTTTTGAAGATTTATGTCAAATGAGTTAGTATTTAATATAAGTCGAATTAAAATAAAATGAACCGAAATTGAAATTTAGCCCGACAATTATGGTGTAATTATAGCATTAGCAGTGGTCCCTGTACTTTGAGGGGTCTATACAAGCATAACATCTGCACGTTGAGTCACGCGGCAGAGGTAATCATGGCAAGGAGTCCGACTTCTTTTTAAGTTACTCTGCGTGGTGGGTTGGAATATTTATGTGGTAGCCCATGATGTCTTGTAATTATAATGCATTTAATTTTTCCCTTTAGGTAATGGCGTTCGATGCTATTATAATTTACGGCATATGTTTTTTTTTATTTAAGGGGACAGCAGAGTCGCCATTCTTCGGAGAGTAATGAGCATTATGTGATGACTTCTACTTTTGACCATATTCCTCAATGAACTTAAATGTTACGATGCCATTGCTCCATTATCAACCTTTCTCGTATTCATTATATGATTCAATTTTACAATTTTGAGATATCAGTAATTAAGAACAAATGTTGGATGAATGGGTAATTTTATTGTGACCATGTGCTCTATCTATTAGAGCGAATAAGTTTGGTGAAAATTTTGATGGTTATAATAACGGCTTTTGAAACAATTTTTTAAACTTGTTTTGATAGTACGGTGTATGGATACAACATCTTTATATCTTGTACCTATTTTAAAACCTATAATTCAAAATACGTAGGTTATAGATTTTAGGGTGTTCTATACCTACTTATAAAAATTATTAAAGAGTAATAACAAATGAATTTTTTTTTTCTTAATATTGTAAGTTTTACTACATAAGGAATAGATACTCATTCTAATAGATCCAAGCAAAGACAGATGTTATGGTAGAAGTATAAACTTATGGAGGACTGAAAATAGAGACAAATGCAATGGGAGAAAGTCGAACAATCTTAAACCATTAGAGATACCAATGTAAAACATTACCTTTTATTGGGGAGAAAGTGCGCACATATGATTGTCTATTGGGTTTGTTTGTTTTATCATATTTTGGTTATTATACTATTATATTTTTGTTGTTTTCAAATAGAAATTTAGATGGCCAAAAAAAAAAAAATGCTAAGAAACAGATATTGATGAAAAACTGACAGTTTTACTTATAAACAGACTAAATAGATATGATATAAATATGATACACATAAGTTATAGATGCAGATTGGATATAGATGTGATACCGATAAAAATCAGACAATCCAAATAGACCCTAAATAATGTGTAGAAATGCTCTTTTAAAATATATATGGTGGAGTTGTCGCAGTTGGTTGATCATGTGCAATAAGCGTGATGTCAACCTAAGAGAAGTCATAAATTGATGACACATGTATAGATATCGTAGATAGAGATGTAGGAAGAGGAATAGACAAACTTGATATCTCGAGTGCATGAGTATGGAAGAAGATCAAATCAAATAGATTCGATCATTCTTGACTCATTCTTTATAAAGTAGTTGCTTTGGTTCTTTGTGGAGTTATTTCACCGAATCACTCCCAAATGAGAAGAGGTATTTTCTTATTTATAGATGGTGGAGATTGATACCAACTATTGTATAGTACTTGAACGAATGGTCAAGATCAAGTGTTGTTGGTGACCATTAAATCATTTTATAATGATTCGATGTCTGAAATTGAAATCTCCTTTTCTTATAGTAGTGGATTGGGCTGTAAATGGGCTTGATGTCTTTTATTATATAAATGAAGCCTATTTTTAATATAAAAAGGACAAATGCTTATTTTAGTCCACATAAGCCCTATTTTATTCAAACAAAACTCAAATTATCCCGAGAAAATATTTCTAGAGTCTAATTTTCATGTACGAGAAAATCGAATTAGACTGAGAGCAAAATGAATCGATCCAACGATCCTTGTTTCAATCCTGCCAAACCAAATCTCCCTACGACGTTCCTTATTGGACTTGGTCTTCTAAGCTCTGTTGCTAGATGGAAGGACAGGCTTATGGCATTTAGTTGGCCCAAAAACCCAATTACTAAAATGACGTTTTATAAGATACTATAAAATTATCGGCAAGTTTACATTGCCTATTATGTACTTTGGAATTTTAACATTATAAAAAGGAATTAGAAAATCTGCAAGGTACACAAGATGCTCTAAAGGTTTTACAGGTTCTAAGATATTATAAGATATCATAGGTTATGGTTCAAAAATTGAAGAACCTAAAGGGTTGGATACAGGTAAGTAGTAAATATGACGCATAAGATTAAATAGGAAACTATTATACCTCCTTTTCACTATTAAACATCAATATTCACATGCAAGCTATTGAATTTGATTATGTATTTGGTTAAGTTTGATTCAATAATAGTTAAGTTGAACTTGAACTTGAATAATTTATTAAATTGAGTTGGAACTTTATAATATTCGCCTCAACTAACTCATGCACTTGATTGAAAATTTATTAATTTAAAGGATAGTTCAGTTAAGTTTGAGCAATTTGAATATTGTTGATATTATATTAATTAAGAAGAAAATAACTTTTAGATAAGCTAAATCTAAACATGTTTAATTGAGTCAAACTTAAGCTTATCAAATGGCATTTTGAGATTAGCTTAAGCTCCAAATTTCACTTGTAACCGAGTTCAAGTCCAACTTGAGTTTTAAAATATCAAGTTAGGTTCCATCTTGTTGATATTTATGTTTTCTTAATACCATCATCTTTTGAAATTATTATGATATGAGTAGATTATAAAACAGGGCATGTTTACAAATCTTTTTTATTTTTTATTTTTACAACATATTAGTTATTTTGTTTTCGGTTAAGAACCCATTGGTCCTTAATTAGAACTGGAATCTGAGATACGCATATTTTCCCGAGTGAATCCACAACATAGCAAATCTTACTCAGAAACCCAAGTCATAAAAACGATGCACTCTCTCTTCATCATCCTCAAACCCTTAATCGAAATGTTTCTATGTGTGCTATTTTGTCTGATTTATTGTTTCTCATATAAGATAAACTTTATTAACGGTTGTTGTCGAAAAAAGACAGGTTAGTTAATAAAAGAGTGAAAATATGGATTACCTTTTAAAATGTTTTCTTATGATAATATCTAATAGTTGTGAAAAAAACTAGATTATAACAAATGTAAGAGATACTTAAATAATCGATTATTAGCACAAGCAATTCGGTTTAAGTTCCGGTTCAAAATTTGGACATAATCATAATACTTCTTGCTAATATCTACAATGAAAACGTTAATGTTTCTATATTATCTGCAGCATTAGTGGAGTGTAAGTCACATGTCTTGCAAACGGGTTCGGTGGTATTATACGTCACGTGTAATGTACACGCGATATGTAACTACTAACGATATTTTAATACATAATTAAATGGATGGTAATTATTTTAAAAATTATCTACTGTCTCATTCATGTATTTATATATATGATTAGTTATTATATACCACGTGCATAGCATTACTAATTTAATAATTTTGCCATGTGTTGGCGCTAGTTCTTGCTCGTTGAAGTAATTGTCTGGACTAGCCAGGTCTAAAGGACGAATGAGGTGGCCTACGGCGAGACCTAGCCCTACTGCCTCTAAGCACTTCGCATCATGTTTATAAATTTCCTATATGGTTCGGTTGGTGCGAGTGATTAAATACCAAAGCCATGAAAATTCAAACATAATTAAATATTTCGAGGCAGGAAGAGAGAGAACGATAATGTTTATTTTCTGTTTGGTTTGGTCTCTAACACCGTCCAAGAATTTATTCTAATATAGGAATGTTTGGTGAGACCAGAAGATTGTGAAATGTAAATTTAAAAAAAAAAAAAGAACTTGCAAATAACAAAAAGACAAAATATAACATCTATGGCTAAGGTTTCAAAATAAAGTTCCTAGTAATCAAAATCAAATGACTTTTTTTACTCTACTTCTTGAAAAATATTTGTGAGGACTCGTCCCATCACAAACTTTTCTCTCATTCATCACTCACTCACTCTCTCTCTCTCTCTCGCTACACACACACACTAGCAAATAATAGACTGTACTATGAAAAATAAGTTATAAAAAATAAATTACCCTACTTTATTATATGATTTTTTTTTACAGAAGCGGTAGGATTCAATAATAGCATAGATATATCATATATACATGATAAGACATTGCATGAAATTAGCCAATGAACATAGTCCGAGTTGGACCAAGTCAAAGGGAATCTGAGCAAAAGCAATCGGTTCATGAACCCGTACGATGGTTATTCTGAAAATATCATGAATGCACCAATACCCACATGGTTAAATCCCAAAGGGAATAGTGATAGCTTCGATTGATCATTAATGAGCAATTTATCTCTTTCATACATTGAATTTTTGTTGACTTGGACCATGATTTTTCTTGATTATGCATGAGGCAATTTTAGCGATGATCAATATTATACTCGATTCTCATGATATTGTAATTTTTAATGGATTTTAGCTACAAATTGATTTTTCTTTTGTCCTCTAATTACAATTGATCCACTTAGCTTATTAGTATATCACTAGATCATGAGGTAATTGATTAGCTACAAGTAAAATTGGTTATATAAATACATAGATTAACTTATCTATATTAATAGTATCATCTATTAAATGTATAGCATATGAGAAGCTATTCCATATGCTATCATACATGAAGTTCCTATTTGTGGTGTGTTACACCATCACTTCTAGAGCAGGCTCCACTTTTTACTCACAATAAAGATAGGAAAAGACCATCTAGACCATGCACACCACTTGCTTAAAAGTCATTAATGGATAGAACTATTCGGATCATCGCATGGTTGTTAACTATTTTAAAACATTATTCTTTCAACATAGGCATCCTAAATCGAAGAATACAACACATATATATTCTTTAATTTCTTAACTGTGCCAAAATAGATAATATATGCTATAAAAACGGGTTCAAACAAATGTAACAGGACCATGACAAGGCCAAAATGACTGTAATCCAAATCACCTTGGCAATATCATTGCCTTTAGCGGATTCTTCATTACAACAGTAAATGCAAAAGTCTCAGTCGGGTCGGGTGGATGATCGGGTACTGGCAACCATTTGTATGAATGAACCATCTTTGCTAGCATCAAATTTACATGCAAAATACCTAGTGTCATGGCAGGGCAAATCCTCCTCCCTGCGCCAAATGGAACCATCTTAATGCCCCTCGTCCCCGTCACATCCACGTCGATCCCATCCCCTTCTAAGAATCTCTCGGGTCGGAACTCATCCGGGTCCTCCCATATATCCGGATCCTCTGTAACCCAAGCTGTATAAAACTCCACATTTGTATCCTTAGGGATGGTGTAACCCCCGAGTTCGGTATCCCTCATTGCGGCATGCGATAGGAGGAAGTGGCTAGGGGGATGGCGGCGTAAGGTTTCCTTAACCACCGCTCCTAGGTAGGGCATTTTCTCAACATCGCTTTCAGTAACCGACCCGGTTCGACCCACGTACTCGATTATTTCCAAGTACAACTTGTGTTGGGCCTCTAGGTTTTGGACCAAGTGAAGCAAGGCCCATTCTATAGTGGTGGCACTAGTGTCAGTCCCAGCACTAACAATCTCAGAGCAAAGGGTGACAAGCTCTTCTTCTCCTAGAGCCCTTCCATTGGGCTCAAGCCCAAGAAGCGAATCCACATAGGCTGCACCTATTGGGCTTACCATCTCCGGAAAGGCTTTTGCATCCAACCCGTTTCTGACGAACGCCTTTCGGGCTCTAATTAGTGGACCCAAGCAAGCCATTTGCCTTCTCCTAAGATTTTTGGCTTCCTCCACTTGTTTGTGGAAAAATGGAGTGAGGATTGGTAAAAAATCAGGAAGTTTTGGATTAGTTATTAACATAACCTCTTTTAATATGCTTTCAATTTCACGTACCCTTTCCAAAGGGATTTTAGCTCCAAAACATAAGCATATCAAAATACTACATATCGTGGGCCTACAGTTGCTCATTACTTCAACGAACCCCCTTTCACGGCCCTCTTTTTCAAGCCTTTCCATGTGGTTTTCCAAGGCCCATTTCCTTATCCAGCTACACTGCCGGATCCTCACCGGGTTGATCATCTCCGTCACGAAGTTCCGCCGCAAGGCCCGCCATAAGGGTCCATACTCCGCCGAGTTGATAGCGCATTTCCCGACGCTGAAGATCAACCGGATGGGCGAATCAGCCGGCCGGGTGGCGAACAATGGACCCCTTTGGACCAAGGCCTCATGGATGAGCTCCGAGCTTGTGACTATAATGAGAGTACGTTGGCCCATTTGCATGGTAAATATTGGGCCATATTTTGCACGTAAATCACGCATGATAAACACGAAAGGACGACCCTGGAGGATGATTTGGAACAAGTTACCAACAAACGGCCAACCGGGTGGTCCGGGAGGGAGGTTCTTGGTGGTCCGGCGGAAGGCCGACAAACACCACCACCATAGTGGTGTAAAAACAGCTACAAAAAAGATTATGAGGAGATCAATGTAGTCCATTTTTTTTTTTTTTTTGATGGAGAGCACAAAGGTTGTCAAAGAATGAGTAAAACCTTAGGAAGGGAACTTTGAATGACACGTTGAAGGAGCGAGTTCTTATAGCGATAGATAATAAATGTGGTGAGTAGAAAGCCTTGTACTTACTGAATCTTATTAATTTTATTTGGTAAGACATTTTGGGTCTGGTTGGATTGTTGGATTTTTGTTTATATCATATCTATATTGGATTAATATCGGTTTGATATTAGTTAAGTATTAGTTTGATTTGATCAGTTTATGAATAAAATTATTAGTTTTTCATTGATATCATATATGTATCGGCTCGGCACCAATTTGATTTAAAAATAATATTAAAATGACAATCCAAACAAGTGCAGACTAAATTAGCAATAACATGAAGCCTATTAGTAGTTAAAAAAGAAGTGTTTAATACGAATATTATACCGGAACTAATGAAACCATCGGGTGGGCCTTTTTCATACAAAACATTTGGTATAAAAAACTTACATTAAGTAGAAATAAGGAAGGAAAAAAAAGAAGAAAAAAAATCATCCTATGAAGTTTGTAAAGGAGTATAGATTTGCTGCCTTTGATTTACTAATCCACACTCCTTAGAGTGGAAGAAACCAAAGAAAATTATAAAAAGAAAAGAACGAATTTAAAATTTAAAAGCTCCTATAATATCATTAATCATACCGTTCAACCAATCACTTAATCATCAAAACCAATACGTGTATACTAAATGCTTTAATAGAACAATAATATTTTTGTGGGAATGTATGCATAGGATTTTCAGTAAATTGTAATGGGTTTAAAATTAGAAAGTGGGGGCTCCCGGTTTAATGGGAGATAGTTATTAGCGGAAACTAGGCAGGTGGGGTTGGTTGGGATTTTACTGGGAAGATTTAATTTCAAGCAGTAATTTCTTACGTGGTATCCTTTTAGAAGGTAGGTGATGCTTTCCTCTGCTGTGTCCCTGTCGCTAGTAGCCAGTTGCCAGTAGCTAGCTATCTAGAGATACAATTACTCTACTTTCTTTTTTTTTTTTTTTGGCTAAATACAATGACTCTACTTACAACATAGGATTCTGCACAAAAATGAAACAACATAGGTCCGCCTTTAGTACTTATCGTTTTTCTTACCGAAAACCAAAAAGATGAGGAGTGAGTTGGGGTGGGTACTAACTCGAGCCAAATTATACATACCAATCTGCTAACAGAATAAAAACTCGAATTTTTCTTTTTTTAAATTTTCTTTTTCCTGTTTGCTGTATTCGATTTTATTCACCATTCAGTTGAAGGTATAAATTTATGATTCACGACTTAGTTTGTACGATTGAACCAACTGTTTAAACCATGAAAAAAAAAACTAAACTTTTTACCCAAAAAGTCAAAGATAAAATTGAAATTTCACTAAGAATGCTTTGTTTGATTTATTGATATGTTGATGATACACTGTTATTTTGGTTCAGACTGTTTATCAAGAAATAAATAAAAATAAAAAATAAATATTTTTATTTATAAATAGATCAGTATTTATTAGATGTAAATAATATATAAATAAGATAGAGATCCAAATGATATATAAATGCGGATAAAAATAAGAAAATTCAAACACACAATTAATAACAAACCTTATGGTTTACAAAACCAAGACAAGCAAATAGGATCCTTGGAGGGAAAAAAAAAAGAAAAAAAAAGGGGCCTTTAGAGAGAACAATTTCCTATTCTTTCTCCTCTCTCTCTCTCTATGAGATGCCTATGGGTTTTTCTAATGTGATATTCTAAGAAAGTATTAATGCTCTGTTGTTAGCTTTTTTTATTAGATTGTTGAGAAAATACAATCTAATGACGGTCTATTTTTTTATTTTTTTAAAAAGTGGATTTCGAATTTGATGAAAGAGACTTCGCTGCAATTTGGTAAGAATCAAACAACTAAAAACCTTTAGTATCTTAGTCTGCATTTAGCATGAATAATACGTTTATTGAAGGACAAGTTGTATGGTGCATCATACAATTTCTTTGGATTACTGTTCACTTTTCATTTTGGTCGAGACTTATCAAACTTAGAGAAACAATATAGAGTTAAGGATCGAACTAGGTAGAACAACTAAACGATATCCTAATGTTAGCTGATGTAGTAAAATGCTAAATAATAAAGATCTATTTTGATGGTTTGTTTTTCATCTATATCTTTATTATATCTGTTTCATATCAGTATCTAGTCTATTTGATTAATTTATGAGTAAAAATATTTGTTTTTCACCGTATCTATTTTTGACAAATGATTTGTTAGAAAACGACAACAAGATGAAGTTATATAAAGATTGCGAAACAAATAGACCCTTTTCATTTTTTTCCTCATCTATAGAATTTATGGCTCGTTCACTTCGCCGTAACAAATAAGAGGAAAATTGAATTTCAGTTCAATAGAAATATAATAGGATTGTAATGTCTATTATAATTTTTACTTGGTGTAAAAAATAAGAAAATAATTATTGGAGTAAAAGATAAAATATCTGTAATGTTCTCTTGTTTTTATTACAGAAAAGGAATAATATTTTTAAAATAGAGATATTTCGGACAAAATTGAAAAATAGATCATTGCATAACAATTCATAAACGTGGAGATATGGGTTACTATTCATCATTTTATATTTTTATGTAATAGAGCAGGTAAAGTCTTGAAAAGATATTTAAGATTGAGTGAGCCAAAGTGGAATGTATTTGAGCTTAAAAAAGAAAAAGAAGGGATTTGGAAACTATAGTTTCACAATAATTATGGTCGGCTAAAGTTTATTTTCAACTGAATGAATATCTCAATATTGACAAAAGTTGAGAATTTCAACCGACTTATCATAGTTTGGAATTTCGGTTGATTGAATTTCTCGTAGTGGTTACACCTTGAATCTGTCTTGATCCAATGATGTTCTCTAAGTCCTTTTCTTCTTCTTTTTTTTTCCACATAAACAATATAAAATTTAAACCATTTTTGCTATATAAAATGACTTCTAATGTGTTGTTTAGTAAGTGGTTGGTTTTACGACGCATCCAGATAAAGCAAGACATGGTCACATGTTCCCAACGGCAATGTGTGACTTGTTACCAAGATTGATACCTATAGTCTCATAGATTCTTTTTAAAGAATGTAGATGCAATTGGTTGTAAAATAATTTAAATGTATTTTAGTTTAGTAATATATAGGATTTTAGAGTGTATAGATATAAAAAATAATTGTACAAAATTTAAATATAATTACTGGATAAATGTTAGGAGGGTTAGGTTGCTTTTACATGAATTAGTATTGGCTATATCCCTTTTATTTCTAAGAAGTTATGAGTAGTCAAAAGAGAGACTACATGAGATCAAATCATTATATATGAGTCAAATTTAAGATTTTGTGGAGCTTCTAAATGAAAAGAGACAATAGGTTTTAAGTTGATGTCTAATAAAATGGCCGTGGTTAACATACACAAACTTGCCTCCCTTTGATATTGAATTTGGAAAATCTACAACATCAAGTTTAAATTAAGTTTTGAAATCTAATATAAGTTCAACAATGAGGCGATATATTTTATAAAAAAATTAAACCTAATCAGGTTGACTAATATAACTTCAACAATGATGCGATATATTTTATAGAAAAATTAAACCTAATCAGGTTGAGCTTAAGTGCAAATTTGTAGATCTTCACTTCAATTAATTTATGACCCCAAATTCAATAAAAGAAATCTAACAAACATATATAATTGGTTCTTGAACTAAATTTATTAACTTTTTTGTTACAAAATGACTAGTAATCTAATAGTTAAGGTTTGAAAAAAATAATAACCTAGAGATAACTAAGGTTTGAGACACCTCAATTAATATATTTACTACCTCCTTTAGCTAGACACATAACTTCCATGATAAAAGTAGAATGCATGAAGCTTTTAAGGTTAAAGGAAATAATAAATAATATTTTAATAAAAAATTATAAAAATACTACATAGACAAAAATAACTCTAAAAACAGAAAATTTAAAATCATCTTCTCAAAACACGAGTTAAGATTCTTAAAATTTGTCTCTTCAAATATGTATCGAACTTATTTCTTAAAGAGATAAGTTTGTTTCTATGCACTGCTTTGAATAACTACGTCAATTGAACAAGTAAAGAATCATTGATGTCGTCTTAAACCAAATTCATTCCTCATTTCTTATTTCAAATTTAGCATTTAAAACCACATCATGATAGATATTTGCAAAATTTTGCTTCTCAAAGAACCCTAATCGTAACTCTAATTTGGAAAGACTAAACATGAAGATGTTTGATGCTCTAGAACGTTTCTTTAGAGTGGAATTATCCTCACTCATATTCCCTAAGAACCATCCTTTACTTTGAACTCCCTTAAGAACTAGGTTGTATGAGAGGTTAAGTTTAGCGCTCATAATTTAAGAACTAACTTATGAATCCATATACTATTATAAAAGGTTTAGGTAAGTAAAAATTGACACGATTAATAAACAAATCAAATCTAGAAATAATATGAATTTAAATGTGTCTGAGCTCAGGTTTAGTGTCTAAACCCATTTACAAACCTGTAAACTCAGTAAAGTATTACGTTATTGTTTTATATTCTTACTTTATTCAATCATAAAATTATAACCACTAATTAAATTATAAAATGACAAAACTATCTCATAAGAAACAGATAATATATATGTATAACATATATAAATAGAATATATATAACATATATAGAGTATAGATCTTAATTAATAAATAGAAATATATAATTTATATATTAATATATAGTCTATTTATTTGCTACATGTATAACATACATACATATATATACACAATATATATACCATATAACATGTTAATTGAATTATATGTATAGATATAACGTACACATATAATAAAGTTTATTGGTTATCGATATAAATGTATAATCTATATGTTATATGAAGATTATGCATATAACATATTATATAAATATTTTATATTAATATAGATATTGTCTATATAACATTTATAAAGTGGTAAGATTATATATAATAAATATATAACTTATAGAGTACATATGAATTATAAATTACATATAGCCTATATCACATGGATATATATAACATAATATATATATGTCACATGACACACACAGATAACAAATCCATAATGTATATGTGTATATTTATATACTTATCTATACATATATAAGTTCTATAAGGTTTAAATATGTAATTTATGTGTATATATATTATAATTCATTTGTAACATGACATGGATATGCTATAGATATTTGTATGCTGTTTTAAAATATAGATCATATATAATTTATAAATACATATTAAAATATAGATTATATATATATATCTTTTAAACTATTGATTATATATATAACATTTAGAGTTTTTAATGATTATATGTATAATCAACTTTTAATCGACCTATCAAACTAGTTAATGATTATTTGGGAATACCGTGCTAACCAATGGACTTACTGCCTTTAACACGTCTTAATGCCAGTACCACAGTATTGGCTTACCAACAAAATGATCAATTAACTAGCTTGATATTCCATTAAAAAGTGATTTTGTTTTGTGAAACTATTAAGAAGATCATCATCCTCTAGTAGCCTAAGGTTAGAAGAAAGCTCCTTTTCAATAGGATCCAAGTTTGATCAAAGTATAGAAAATCAACATGAAGTGAAAATATCTCAAATAGAACAAGATCTCCATAATTGGTCAATACCAGTAGAAAAAACAAAAGAAATATATTGAAAAGGTAGTTTTAGCTTAAAACATAATTATGTAATAACAATAGTACAAAAAACAATAACATCAACTGAAAAACGTAACATAATCAAATTACTTTCTAAACAATCTATTGAAAGACATAAACAAAAAATGATATAATTATCTTCATATAGGACTTGTTCAAATCTTAGTTAAACATTTGCATAGGATAGGAGTTAATCAACTAGTACTAGTTTGATTAAGAGATGCTAGAAACACCGACTTTAATGAGTCAACCTTATCTTTGTTTCAAACTAATCTACATAAAGGACCTTAGTGTACAAAATGTTACCCAAACTTTACCATAAGCCTAGATGATCCAAGACCTTTAGACAATTTAGTTTTACATGTCCAAACGCAAAATAGTAATTTTTGGGCATGAATTTTTCAATTCTAGTTTGGTTTGGTTTCTTTTAATTCGATTTGTACCAAACCCTAAACCATTTGATACAAACCCTCATATAGGAACTAAAAAAACTTGCTTTTTGAAAAATTTTTGAGGAGTCGACACCTGATTGAAATGGGAAAAAATACTTGTAAGTTAGGGTCAATGGATCGGTTGATCTTAACTTAGCCACTAATCTAAGAAAAAATCAACTTAAAACAAATTTTGTTAAACTAGAGATTTTTGTATTTAGGAGCCATCCTATTAAAATCATATGGTTACCATATTAAAATTCTTAAATCAAAGTCTATTCCTTTTAATGCTCAAAATTTCATTAATGTTACATGATATTTATGATTATAGTATGTACAGGTTATTATTACAATTTACAAAGTGATTTAGACATTATTTACATTAATATTTACAAAGCAATCATATTCACAATCAAAATTTGAGTCAAACTGATATTTATGATATATATATATATATATATATAACCTTTTCATTCTTTAAGTTGCTCCGTAGGTACTTACGTATCTGCTAATCAAGATCAAGCATCATACAGTTTTTTAAAGAAAACTTTAATAGGTTTGTTTCTATTAACTTTTTGAATGGTTTTTTTTTTTCATGTTAAATTAATCAGAATTTTAATATTTGATAAAAATGGATTTTGAGTTAGATGACCTAAGAACTATCATTTTTTCCTAGTAATAAAAAATATACTTTTTCTAAGTAATAAAAAGTCATGATTAATTTCTTATTGCCTTTATGTCTATAAATTTACATACTCGTATAGATATATATTTTTTTAATGTTTAATTATTCTATTATTAATTTTATGTTTTAATTATTCTATTATTATTGCATCTACCATTTACATTACATATATAATAGTAAACATTTTTAAAAAGCTTTTTTGGTTTTGTAAATAATCTAACCGTTAAAATAAATATGATAAATGTAATATTAATTATTTTAATATTTCAATCATGATTCAATATGATATGAACTATTGAATGGTGATAAATCCAATTCTATCCAAATTAATGGAAAGAATTTTTCACATTTTTATCATATTGAAATGGTCTCCTAGAAGTAGAACAACCGACATTCTTGGAATTGGGGAAATCATGCGCCGGGTACCTATCAATTAAAAACAGAATTCAAATTCAACTGTTCAACTGTTCCTATCAATTAAAAACAGAAATCATGGGCGGCCAGAATTCCAATCGAGGGAATTTAATGTTTTTTTTAATCTATTTATTATTATAAATTAAAGCAAAATAAATAAATAAATAAATAAAAGAGAACATGAAGGCTTACCTGGACAGAAGGCAGACGGATCGGGCAAGGAGCTTCGCGTGGGTCGGACTTAGGTCCGATTGGAGCAGGCGGCCGGCGTCTCTGAAATTGTTGGTTCTGGAGGTTCTGGATGGTGGCGAGACTACTGGACAGACCGAATAGGGGCTTTTAAACAGTCCGGTGGTAGTGGTGTCGTTCAGGGGAGGCCGCATCGTAGTGTTTCGAGAGCTTGAAGGCGGCGGTCGGCGGTGCTCCTTAGTCGACGGTGGTGAAGAGCTTTTTAAGCAATTCGAAGTTAATAAGAATGAAGTCTAACTTGCCTATTACCCACCTGCATCAATCAATTCAGTCAATTTTCACCAGAAATCCCCAAATAGGAGATTCAAAATTCGAAACCCTAAGCAACTTCAGATTAGCTGGAAATGTGATTTTCGAGCTCCTATTTATAGTTTTGGAGCTTAAACGAACAAGGAAACGTATTGACTTTGATTAATTTTGGATTTGACGAAGATTAGGGTTTTGTACGAACATTGAAGGAAAATTCGAATTTTGAATGAATTTTGATATGTAAATTGGAATGATTTTAATATTCCTTTAATCTTGATGCCCATAAAGCTTTGTCGTGGTCAATTTTGCTTGAACTCACTATCAATGGTGATTGAGCCTCATTCGCGTTTTGAAATTTCTCTAATCTTGAAGCCTCATTTTGAATGCCAAAAACTATGAGTTGAGATCACTTTTTGCTCTTGATTCATAGTATTTCATGCCTACTTCATGATTTCATCATCAATTTGGTGAAATCTTAAAGTTAGGACAATCAATAATGGCCATGAAGATGGTCTCGTGAGCTTGTTTTTCTCACAAATCATGAAGGCTGGAGGTTAGGGATGATGCTAATGTCATTACTGACATCAGTTCGCCCACTCAAAATATGCCACATGCAAATGAAACAAAACAAAAGACTAATTTTAGTGTCCACCCAAAAATTAAACCTATGACCTTTCTATTATTATGTAGTGACTTATTCATATATGTTATTTGCCCAAGTCTCAATCTAGATTATACATAATTTGTATTTAAGGCCTTAAAACTCTGCCTAATTAAAAAAGTCACTCAATTATGAGCTATTATATGAAACTCATATTACTTTATTTGATATTATAAACCAATTATATGTTTTTATTATTATATATATTTTTTATATTTTTAATAATATTTTTTTTTTTTCTTCTTTTTTTTGTTATGTTTTTATTGTAATTTGTGAGCTTGATACAATATTAATCTTTACTATAAATTGAAGCTTTAAATGAAAAAAAAAGGATGACTATAGTAATTTTCTGGAAGGAATAAAAACTATAGTTTTAATATTCATAATATGCTATAAGGTTATGAAATCAACTATAGCTCCAAAAGCTAAAAAGTTACCTCCAAAAGTTGAGATTGTTCTTTTAGGATCAAGTTCTTCAAAAGATTCAGTAAATGACTTTTAGTGCTTCCACCAAGACATAGGGCTTCCGACACCAGACCTTCCCTTATTCAAAGACTAGATAATGGAAGTTAGGATTCAATTTCCTAGGATATGTGATAGAAGACCATCGGCTCCATTTATAGAGTATCTAAGTCCTAGCTTAGCTAATTGTGCGGATAGATTAAAAATTTTAAGGAATATTGATCAAATGAGTATAGAGAAAGAAGATTCTATAAAACTAAAAGGTGTAAATTTCAAACCACATATTCAAAATTGAATGTTGTTGAAGAGGAAGAACCATTTAAGATAGACAAAGAATTTTTAAGAAAAGACTTTTATTCTTCAGAAAATGAGAGAATTAGAAGACTTCATTTCAAAACATATTCAAAAGAAGAAACTTATTCAATACGAACTTTATGGTATAATGATATGCAAAATAGGCTAAGAAGAAATCAACCATTTTTCTCATGGTTTTATGAAAATTTTGGTCTAGTAAAAATATTTTTTATCCAAACTTTAAATAGACCTATCAATACCTGGACTAATCAACAAAGCCCTATAATTTCAACTCATCCATCTCTTCAAGAAATAGAAATAAAAGTCTCAAATGGGACTTTAAAGGCATAGCCTTTTAAAATAACAAATGTAGAAAACATAGAAGTTCGTACGGTCAGAGCTCAAAACAATTATACTAATAAAATATTTTCATATCATTGGTCAACAAATAGAAATAATAGAAAATTTACTTATAGAAAATGAAGAATGTTTATTAAATAAAAGAAAATTAAAATTAGAAGAAAATCCTTATTAAGATACTTATAATATAATCACCAAAAGTTCTTTTGAATTAAGCTCATCTTCATCTTCAAATTCTCAATTAACGAAACCTACATATCCTTTTAAACTTATTACTAATATTCAAGACTTTAAGTTCGGAAGAAGAGAAGGTTTATTAGAAGAAATATCGAAAAAACTAAAGAAACTAGAAGACAAAAAGTTGATAAATACTATTGATTAAGAAATAAAAAACTTAGCGAACCAATTTACAGAAAAAAGGTTAATATAAATAAAATAAAAAATTATAAGTCAAAAGATTATAAATCTCAAAATATTAGAGCTTGGTACCCTCAACTATCCCATCTAGATACAACGTTCAAAGACAAACCAAGACATGATGTCAAAGAATTTATTGGCGTGAGAATTTATCAATGGGATATAGATGGAATGATTGTGTAATGCAGAAGAATGGAAAACATAAAAAATTAATTCGAATTCAGATTAAAGCATGAATGCAAGCTGTAATTACTGTAAACCCCGAAAACTCCACCCTACGATACGACTCTAGAGTAGAAATTAGAAACTGACTAGTAAACCTAGAGGTTAACTAGAAACCCTAAGTTAGATAGATAATTCAAACCTGGCCGATTTGGGATCCATAAACTTCATAAAAGAACTTCTTTGATCCTAATTGAGTCCAAAAACGAGATTTGTATTCTGAATTGATAATTCAAGATGGTGATCAAAGGAGACTTCAAATCCAAACCCGAATCCTTGTCAAACAGACAGGTTATATAGGAAAACCTAAATATGGGTATCAAGTGATTACTGTAGTATTCAATAGAGACCTGGAATTAAAACAAGGTATAAAGTAATAAACCTATATTTGCTTTGGAACCCTAAAAATTGAGATTTCTAGTCAGTAATAAACTACATTGATAAGATTTCATAGTGAGTATCCAAATCTAATATATAACTAATTTAGCCTATATATTAGTAATAATATTAAGTAAATGACTCGATAGGGTTTTAGTTAGAAAATTTTGATCTTAAGATAAACTGTTAGGATTATAAATACCTAATAAAAACATAAACTGATGTATATCATGAGATCTAGACCTCAAATATAGAATTGAATCATACCAATAATCAAATTAGGGTTTTCTAAAGCTCTTGGAGCCTGAAACGAAAATTGACCCGAAAAGTTTATAAAACCTAAATCGCGTAGGATAAACTTTTCTTAAACAAATAGATACGTACTATTAAAACTTAAATTTGTACTTTTTGTTAAACTAAACACCTTGTAGGATTCATTTAAGATCTTTGTACATATATATTTACATATATAAGCTAAAATATACCCTAATAGTGTAATAAACTACCCGAAAACTTAACTAAATAATATTTAACTACTATATAATTAATATATATATATATACATATATATAATTTCAACTTGCTGAAGACGGTTTCACTTGTTTTGGAGGGCTGTGATTCTCTTGAAGGATGTGAGCCGAATTTCCTCAATAATTTACATGAAAGTCAATGTAAATCTAACCTAAACCAATACAAACCGGACAAATCACCCCCACATTAATTATAAACCAACAAATGGATGAATGGACAACAAACAAGAGCAATTCGTTTCTAATTTAGGGATGAAACGCGGCCGAAGCTTTACATTCGTTTATATATATATGTATGCAAACGAACTTCGTTGGACAAGCAAATGAACTCCAAACTCTTTCAAACTTTCCAGAATACAACTATAACCTATTAGGAGTCGAACCAACCCAGAAACTGATTTTTAAACACTCGCACCAACCCAGTTCGAGAATTCGAACAAAAACCTAGAAAAACGCATGAAAAACGAGCTTGAGGTAAGTGATTTTGTTCCACGAGTTTTCTTTCAGTTCTAAGGATTGAGACTGACTCTTAAACATCTTAGGAAGTTAACCAAGGTCACTAGGAGCTTCGGATTTCACCGAGAGGTCACAACGAAGGTGATTTTCCCAAACCCTAACCGAGCTTGATGATCCAAATTCGTGGATAACATGTTGTTTTTATGTTGTTTCTCTTGGATATTTAGGTTAATTAGGTTCCTAGAGTCGTTTGGATCCAAAATCCCGACGTTTTGACGTCGGGATTCGCCGGAATAGGCCGCGGCTCATCGGGGAGATGATGAACAGTGAACCCCCAATCAGCACGGCTGGGTACACGGGCGTGTTTAACCCGTGTACCTCTCGACCAATTTAAAAAAAAAAAAGAAGAAAGAAAAACGAAACTAAGTAAATATAATTATATAATAAAAATAATATAAGTAATTTTAGAATTTTTATTATTATTTCTGCATTTATTTATTTTTTTGGAATAGTAATAATAATATTATAATATAATAATATTAAATCAGAAATTTATTTATTTATTTATTTAAACTTAAAAATAAAATTATTTTTCTGACCTTATTAAATATGTGATGTTTAAATATTTAATCTATTAATATTAATCTAAAAAGAATTTTTAGAAATATAAATTACTTCTAGTAAGTAATTTAAGTATAATGGATTTTCTAACTATAATTATTGATATTTTTAATATAATTAAAAGAATTTGTTAAAATTTTCGAAAGTATTATTTCGGAAATAATATGAATATAAGACTAAAATTATTAGTAATAATATGAATTAGAGTGTGAAACAATTATTATAATTACTAATGTGATGAAATGTAATTACTATATCTTAGCTATTCGGAAATTTTATTATTATTATTATTATGTAATTGTTGTTATTACTTTATCATTGTTATTAGTACTATTGATTTATAATTACTTTTAGTATTATTGATAATAATTATTAATATTCTTATTATTTATGGTAAATGTAGAAATTTTCAAAATTGTTTTAATAAAATCAATAAATCCTTTATTTAGTAAATATTTTCATAAAGGTGATATTTAACTAATTTATATAGAATATATATATATAATTTAATTAGTTAGTAAATACTGGGCATATATTTAAATATTTGTATATAAATAGATAACAATGGAAATTTAAATAATCCAAATTTGTGAGCATAAAAATATCTATACTCTATAAGAAAAATTTATTAAGTAAGTAAAAAGAAAATTAATAGTTTTGGACAATAAAAATGAATTAACTAAATTATTAAACTTTCCAAATACCCAATCAATAGATTCAAGTATCCGACCAAATTAATAAAATAAAACTGTGAATACAATAAATTAGAACTTAGGGTTATTTCGAAAGAACTAGTTAAGAATAAAAAAAACCCAACAAACTATTAGAATACTTAAATATTCATAGAAACTAAGATTGTATAACCTAAAAATTTTAATGATTATATTATTTATCTTAATAGGTGACTCGGGTATTGGGGATGACTTACCTGAAGATTACTACGATTAAATAGGATGGGCAGGTGAGTAACACAGTCTTATTATATTGGTTGTGCTTGTACTAGTAGTGAACCTTAAATAAAAAGATAATGAAAATTGGTGAACTGTTTGAAATATGAAATTTGTGTATTGTATTCCATTGATTGCCATGTCACTCTAAAATAAGTGATAACACAAATGCATGTATCTTGATAATGTATGTAGTATCTAATTGAGTATCTGTATTGCTTAATCACCTCCAAATTGATTAAAAACTACTGGTACCATAATGGAAAATAATCATGTATTACATACTATGCATAAAAAGCATTTGACTAAGTGGTAGCCTACTACGTGTTAGTTTCTCGAATCTCTAGTAATGCTTGAATTATCTAGGCCAGAGAGCTATTAGTTAATTGCAAGATTACTTTTGTTCTGTTAATACCATAGGAACTAGATGGTAAACGAAGGACGCCGCTTATGGTATTACATGGGAATAACTAACACTTAGTGGAGTTTCTAAAGCTAAAACAGGAAATAAATAATGAAACATGATAATTTCAAAGAGATAAGTAAATTAACTATTATTATTTCCTGAAAGCTTAAGTCTCTCCTGGGTAGGTGGACCAAGATTGTGATCTTTCAACCCTTGGGAGGGCGTAAATCTCCATCCTGTTTGGATTCCGGGTTATCCAAGCTTGTAATGTTCATTTGTGTGATTGATGCATTCCATATTATGTTAATAACTTGTATGTTATATGTAATAAGTTCTGGTTATTCACTGAGCTTGTTTTAGCTCACACTCCCACAGACCTTTCAGGTTCACTCTGCGACCCTGGCTCATTACTAGCAGGAGCATGGTCCCGGTAAGAGATTAGAAGCCAGAAATTAAAAGTTTAGTATAGGGTTAGAATATCTATATCTGTAATAGACTTGTGATACATTTAAAGTGCATTAGAATCATCAGTTATAGTTGTAAGGACTTATAAAGCATATGATCTGTAATATTATAGTTTGTAAAAGTTGTTTATTAGTTTACATTATATATGTTTGTTATTCCATCCAAGCAACTAAAAGATCCTGTTTTTGGAAATCATGTCACTCCTAGAAGGTAATCTAATAATGGCAATCGAGTGATTCTTGATTATTATTATTAGAATACCTTCGGGGCGTGACAATTACTCAAATGTAATAAACAATACTTGGATGCAAGTATTGGGAGCAAAGATATCTTTGTATTTTTCATGTATTTTTGGGTTGCACTTATAATACATATTTATAGATGTAATAAGCTCCCTATTCTAACAATAACAAAAAAGGAATAAAATCTGTGGCATGTGCAACGATGGCCACGCCAAAATTTGTTATAACAACTTTAACAACTGGAATTACTGATATTAGCTACTTAACTAAATTTATTTAATAATAGGCTAGGGCTTAATCTGGGTTAGGCCTATATTTGAGGCCTTAACTTTAGAACTATGAATTTCCTGTAGCCCATTACTCAAATAATGAAGCCTAGCCTTATTGTCTTCACAACACCAATTGGTTGCCACTGTAACGTCAGACATCATATCCCGTACTTGACTTCTACTATCTTCCACATCTCTTTCAGCCTTATCCTCAAGCTTCGAAAACCCTAACAATCCTTTGTCCACACTCTAAATTTAATTCACCCCGGTTACATCCCTTCCTCTTCAAAACCCCTAGTCCACAAGGGACAATTAGGAAACCTTAGTTGTAATTTGCTGAAGAACTCCCACGTAGCCTCAAAAAGAAAGAGATTCATCCAAGAGATGAGTAACATTGTCTTAACCTTTTTCTTTCGCTTTACCATCTTCTGATGTGAGATTGCTGGGGGTTCTAACATCTAATCTTCATGTATTGCATGTAAAAGAGGTACTATCTCAGGTTGTGGTCCATGGTAGGGTTTCGGCTATGGGCCGTGGAAGGTGTGGTACACAGCTGCGTCTGGAGGAAGATCTAGCTTGTAAGCCACTAACCCTACTTGATCTACTACTTTGTAGGGTCCGTAGTACTTTTGAGCTAGTTTCTGATTCCTTGCATTTTTGAGCAAGCCTTGTCTGTATGGTTGTAATTTAAGCAGAACCCAATCTCCAATTCTAAACTCACGCTCACTTCTTCTCTTGTCACACACAAGTTTCATCCTTTGCTGGGCTCTTCTAAGATTGAATTTAAGCACCCTTAACATGTCTCCTTTAGAAGTGACCATAATGTCAACCATAGCATTACGAAGATCTCTTAAAACATAAGGTAAATGCAATGGTAGTGGGTAACCATAAAGTATCTGGAAGGGGGTGTATTTGGAACTAGTGATAGTTGGTGTTATACCTTAACATGTCCCTAAACCGATGATTAGTCGGATATATCATCTAAGAGATATAAGTATCTGAGCTGCTTATATCAACCTCCTGAGCATCGTGATGCGTTACTTAAGATCCCCTAGTATTACGGGCTATGCCGAAAGCTGGGGCTGCCTAGTTTGTATGAACAGTAGGGACCACCCAAGGAGGCGAGACGTGATACTAGATCCTTGATGTCCGAAGTTTGGATACTCCCATGTTGATTTGTTTATTTTAAAGAAAAGATAATAATATGTTGATTGTGCATTGCATTTAGTTAAGCTCGTGTGTCATTCCGTGTGTGATTGTGATACTGTGTACTGAGCTTCGGCTCATTCTTGTTGTTATTGTCCTTTTTATAGATATTATTGTTGATGATGAAGATGAGTAATGAGATGATGATTTGATGATGATGTGGAGGCTCTTGATGTTGTTGTTCTTATTATTGTTGTTGTTGTTGATGTGATGATGTTTGTCTCGGGCATCGGGCGAATTTGAAGATTTGGGAGATAGGTGAAATGTAATAGGACCGAATATATTTGTATTTTGTTTCTTCTTTGTTTTATTTTATAGAGACTGGATTTATTTATATATTGTATTTTCCTTTAAGGGCTTATTAGTGCCCAATGTTATTAAATAATTATCTACCCCTAAGAGTAAATCATAAAGTATTTTTATAAAGTTAGTTTCTTAGAAAACTGGTTTGCTCTATAGGAGTAGAAGTTTATAAGTTGCTTTAAAAAAATTGATTTTCCGCTGCCAAATCCATTAATTGAAATTCTAACTAAACGATTTCTTAGATTAAAATTGGTTTAGCAATGTTCAACATAAACAACTTCTTTAGAGACAACCTACGTATAATTCTTGAGAATTATACATGGTTGGGGACTTTGTGTACTTAATTTGAGAATTAAGTATACCGGGTCTTTACAGATGGTATCAGAGCAATGTTTATCTTGGACATTGCTCTTTGCATAATGAATTAGGATTCTTTTAGAGATGGTGAGTTGAGTGCGGGAAAATTTGGGAATCCGGTTTTTTTATTTGCCTTGTTTATTGTTTCATGTTGCTTGATAAATTATTAGTTAATAGTTAATAAAATTAATTTGTCTCACTAAATTAATCAACTTGGCTCAAATTTATTTTCTGTTGATATTTGAAAATGAACTTAAATGAAGATTGCATGATTTCTATGTGTTGTTTATATATATATATATATATATATATTCATGTTTCTTTTAAATTGATTTGTCTTATAGTATATTTGCGAATGCTATGAGGTATATGTGTGTTTGATATAATGTTTACATGTATGTTTAATATGTATTTTTGTTATAAGTGTGAGAGTATGTTTAATGCTTGCTTGTAAAATGAACTTAATTCAAATTTGACTAAATATAAATAGAGCACAAATGATTTAGACAAATACTAGGATTTATCCCCCTAAATCCTTTAAAATTTGACATAGACTCTTAGGTACTTGTGTGTTATGTATTAGATGTGTTGTTTCAATAAAATTTGATAGATAATAATAAGAATTTTCTTCTTTCCCTCTAAGTTGCTATTTTTGATATGTTGACAAAATGAAGAGAATTAAATAGAAAAAGAAAGTTTGAAATATCAATTTAACCTTGATATCTCAAAGTTCACACACACACACACACACACACACATATTTAATTATTGCGTTAAAATCAAATGAGGTATCAACGTTCAAAGGAAAATGAAAAGAATGATTCTAAATTTCAATTAGACTGGGAAGTAAATTTCAATCTACCAAAATCTACTAATAGGATAACATATATCGAAAATCTAATGAACTAGCAAAATAGAAGTTTTACATTAAACATCAAGATTCAAGTCAAATTCAAAATTCTCTCGACAATCAAAAGATAAAATGAGATAATTGTTGAAATATTCTAAGAATACTAAAAGTAAAAGAGTTGAAGAGATATCTTGCTAAAATAAAAACCAAGAGTTGAAATTCTAAAACAATGAATAGATAACTATCTATTATTGATCCCATAATCCCGATCCAAAGAATCAAATTCCATATAAATATGCAACCAAAATGAAATGAAACATCTTGAATACTATCATATCAAGATAATACCAAACATAACATCTTTGATAATTAAAAGAATTTTGATACTGAATGTTTGAAATGCAAATTGACATATATATGCAAGTGAGAATGGAATAGCGAGTTTATAACCCTCATTGTTGGGTTTGTTGTTTTTGTGTCTTTTGTGTCATGTTGTTATGTGTTATCTCAAGGCGAGAGACACATTTGAGTAAGAGTCGTTTGTTGTTTTTGTTTGAGTCTGAGTCTTCTTAAAAATCGAGTCAGTGGGGTTAAAATCGCTAAACTAATTCCTATTACTTTATATATTCTGAAGTTGCATGGAATAACAGTTGAGTAAGTTAAAGAGACATTAAAGATTTCAAATTTTGAAGTCAAAATATGAATGAATGATTTTGAAGAAAAGAATGGAACCAACATAACTCGAATATTAAAATATTTCTTGAAATAAAAATGAAGAGAAAGTTTTCAAACACGTTATCAAAGAAAAATAATGCAAAATCCTAAAATGTTTCATGAAATAAAAGTGATGAGAAATATCAAGTTTAAATCTATAAATATTTGTCAAATAATTCAAAATGAAGAGTACAAGAACAAAATTCAACAAAATGATCAGAGTGCGCAACAAAAACGTAATGGAATTATAAAGATTAAGTAAAAGTCTTAAAATGATAAAGAATTTTTTAGATAACAAAGTTTGAAAAAGAGGTGATATGTCTTCTATCAACAAAAGATAATTGAATTTCGAGGATGAAATTCTTTTGAGAGGGGAAGAATAAAATACCCCAAGTCTTCAACTAAAATATAAATTGGTTTTAGATAGATTTAAATGAATAAAATGAATTATAGGATTTAATTAGACAAGTTGGCTTAATTTAATTAGCTAATAATTAAGTTGGTTTTGAGATTTGAAATTTCTAAAATCTGTAAACATGTTCTAAAAAAGGGGAAAAAGAGAGAGAGAGAAGGAAAAGAAAAATGGAAAATGGAGAATATTCAAACAAGGTGATCATGCCTAAGGATTGGAGCATATGCTTAAAGCTCAAAACCAACAAAACCTATAAAAACTTAATATCCATGGTCTACATATTTATAACATAGCCCACTTACAATACCTATTTTAGAGGCTCTTCAGATCATAAGACTTGATTTATTAATGCTCTTGAAACTAGGGATAAGTGCATTATTGGTTTTCCTTAAGGGTTCTTGACTTGCAAACCTGAGGAGTATTGAAGATAAATTTCAAAAAAAGCTTTTATAAGAGATCCATTTCAATTTAAGCCAATAACAAAAAGCTTACATTATGATCCAAAAAAGACCTAACAAATTGACCAATATGTATTACTTACAAGTCGGACTATAATTTTTGAAATCTAAGTCAAATATGTGAAAATTAGCCTAAGAGAGTGTAAGGAAGTCCTCTTGGACTAGACAATTTAAAATAAGATAATTATCTCTAGGTTGAAAAATCATCCATAGGGGCACGGGAAATCATTTGCCCTAATTGGAAGTTAGCTGCCTTGAGTTTAAGAATTATTTTCCTTAAAGTTGAAAGATAATGTCCCGATAAAGCAAATTAAAGTCCTAAAAATAAAAGTTTTGCTCCTAATATTTAAAAGTTTTTCAATGAGATTTAGTAGTCAAGCCTAAGACTGAACTAAAATGAGTGATCAACGGGGTAAGCCTGATGTGTAACGGATCCCGTAGGATTTCCACTTGTTAGCATTTTTCCAAAAAAAAGGGTAAGGTCTTAGTTGAAATTAATCTTAAAAAAAAAAAAGAAGAGTTTTTCAAAGTCTTTAACTCAGATTTTTCATAGATGATTTTTTTTTTTAGAAGAGAAAAGAGAATCTTAATACTTAGGAACTTTAGTCATCCTCCATTCAATTCAACTTCAGGAACTTTAGCTATCTTATGAAATTTTTGGAAACCTCAGCATTCCCATAAAGATTTTAAGAGCTTTAGTTATCATGACACTTTCAGGAACTGCAGTTATCTCATAAAGCTTTCAGAAACTTCAGTTATCTTGTGAAGCCTTTGGACCATTGGTTGTCCCATAAAGTTTTTTGGAACTGTAGTTATCTTATAGAAGGAACTTTAGCTATCTTATAAATTCTTTAGAACCTTAGCATTCCCATAAAGATTTCAAGAGCTTTAGTTATCTTATGACACTCTCAGGAACTCTAGCTATCTGATGAAAACTTTAGGACCGTTGGTTGTCCCATAAAGTTTTCAGGAGCTATAGTTATCTTATAGAAGGAACTTTTGCTCTCTTATGAAATCTTTAGGAACCTTAGCATTCCCATAAAGATTTTAAGAGCTTAAGTTATCTTATAAACTCTCAGAACTCTAGCTATCTTATGAAAACTTTAGGACCGTCATTTGTACCATAAAGTTTTAGAAGCTGTCGTTATCTTATGAAACCCTTAGTAACTTTAGTTATCTTATGGAGACTGTTAGGATCTTCAGGAGCTTTACTTGTCCTAGAGAATTTTAGGAACCACTAAATTCCTTTGTTTAGGAACTTTGGTCATCCTTTAAGTGTAAAAGTTTCAGCTATCCTATAGAAGTTAGGAGCTTCATTTTGAAAATTTCAGGAATCGTAGTATTCTTATAATTTTTTGCCATCCTAAGTCAGGAGCTAAAGTTATTCTTTGAGAATCTTAGGAACTCTAGTGTTCCTATCTTTACAAAATCTGAGGAGTTTTTTGTACAAATACAAGCCAAATGCTAGCTCAAGGAGTGCGTTTGAGACAAAACATGTGCTAGCTCGAGATGCCCACATCTAGGCCAAATGCTAGCTCAAGAGTGCATCTATATTAGATCATAGGCCAACTCATGGAGCACTCGTCCCAAGTCATTGAGAAAGCATCATCAAAGGACTTTCATCACTGGTTATAACCTTAGTGGATCAAATGCAGGAGCCCATTATCCGCCTTTAGTTCGCTTTGAGCTTTCAAAAGCAAAGATGGGATCTCTCTTTTTATCTTTGTGATGAAGTTTTATCAAACATCACCACAAAGAGTGGTAGCCGTAACACCCCATTTTTTCCTATTTAAGGCTTTAAGTTATAATAAAAATTAGTATTATATTAAGCCCACAAATTTAAAAAATTAGAAAAAAAAAGAACATCATCACAATAAATATATAAGAAAAAAAGAAATAATAATAATAATTAAAAAAATATTTTGGGCTTGATATAATACTAATTTTAATTATAGATTTATTTTGGATCCAATTAAATATCCCATGTAAATGAGCTCATTTAATTGAGCCCATTTTTGAAGCCTTAAATATAATTTCTGTGCAAATTAGAATAAAACACAAGCCAATAGCTTATATAGATAAGTCACTGACATGTATAAAGGAGACCTAGGTTCGACTCTACATGGAGTCAATTACCCTTTTTCTCCTTTTTTTTTCCACGCGCTCTCATTGGCTAGATGATGTAAGCGCATATGTCAGTAGTCGAATGAGGTAAGCGCATATGTTAGTCAGCCGCCAGATGAGATAAACGCATATGTTAGCGACCGGTAAGTGAGCGATAGTTAAGCAGGTATGTGAGCATATTGAGCCTATAAATACCTGACACATATCAATAACAGAACAACAACACAGAAGTAAAACACAAAATAAAGAAAAAAAACACGAGGAAGAGTCCGAATCTAAGTTAGAGGCAACTCGAAGACATCGGTAACCACTCTGGCAGCCACGACCCAACCCGACTCCGGCAGCTCTGACCAGATCCAGGTAAGGTTAATATATTATTATTGTTGTTGTTGTTGTAGTAGTAGTAGTAGTCTTTATATATATGTGTGTGTGTGTAGAATGCGATTATTATTATTTTAAAAATGAGAAAAATAAAAAATATAGATATAGTATGTGTATGAGTATATAAATATATATATGTATAGGATATATGTATTAATACTTATAAATACATAAAATGCAAAAAAAAAAAGTATAACTAAACGGAAAAAAATTCTTTTAAGACTTAGAAAAATCTATTTTCTAAAATAAGAAAAATGGATTTAGTAGTTCATAGGATCTCATATAAAAATCCGTTTTAAGGAAAACTTAAAATTTAATAAATTTAGAGCTAGAAGAGTTTTAAATCTAAAAGAACTATGTATCGTCTAATTCCAATTAGCGAGTATGTAGGCACCTCTGGGGGGATCTAAAATCTAAAAAAAATTATTTTTGTTCCATCTTTTATTTTTTTTGAATTAATCAATTGATTGTAAATATTAAGTTATTGTGTTGTATATAAAATTGTAAATTTAGGAATGCATGATATTTGATTTATTTTTTAGCAATTTAAAGAATAAATTTTAAATTATGAATTTTAAGTGGTAACCATATGGTTTTAATAGGGCAGCCTCCGAATCTAAAATCTCTGGTTTAATAAAAACTTGGTTTTAAATCAAAATTTTTCACAGATTAGTAGCTAAGTTAGGATTAACCAACCAATTAATCCTAACTTATAAATTTTTCCCAATTCTAATTGGGTGGTGACTCCAAAATGTTTTCAAAAACTAAATTTCTTTTAATTCCTAGACAAGGGTTCGCATTAAATGGGTTCGAGTTTAATACGGATTGTATTAAAAGAAATGAAACCAAAAATGAAAAATTCAGGCTCGACAATACCTAATGCATTTTGGTTAAGGAAGAAGCATATTGTAAAGTTACCATACATTAGTGAAGATAAAATTCCTACAAAAGCAAGACCCATTCAAATGAATCAAGAGTTATTAGAATATTATAAAAAGGAAATCAAAGAAGTATTAGATAAAAAATTAATTAGGAAATCAAAATCTCCTTTGCCATGTTCCGCTTTTTATGTCTAAAATCAAGCTGAATTAGAAAGAGAAGCTTCAATAATAGTTATTAATTACAAACCTTTAAATTCTGTGTTAAAATGGATTAGATATCCAATTCCAAATAAAAGAGACTTATTAGATAGGTTATTAAGAGCAAAAATATTTTCAAAATTTGATATGAAATAAGGATTTTGACAAATACAAATAGATGAATCAGATAAAAATGAAATTGCTTTTACAATCTCCTTTAGTCATTATGAATTGAATGTTATATCATTTGGATTAAAAAAATGCTCCATCTCAGTTTCACAATATCATGAATGATATATTTGCTCCGTATACCGATTTTTCAATAGTTTATGTAGATGGTGTCATAATTTATTCAAAGACTTTAGATCAATATTTTAAACACTTAAATATATTTTTAATATTACAAAAAAAATGGTTTAGTTGTCTTAGCTAAAAAGATGAAGTTATTTCAAACTAAAATAAGATTTCTTGGTCATGATATTTATTAAGAAATATTGAAACCTATAGATAGATCAGTAGAATTTGCTAATAAATTACTAGACGAAATCAAAGAAAAAAAAATAATTACAAATATTTTTAAGATGTTTCAAAGATTAAAGAAAAATCCTCCTATATGGAATTAAGAAATGACTAAAGTTGTTCAAGATATTAAAAAAGAAATTAAAAATTAGCCATGTCTAGTTATACTTAATCTAAAGCTGAATTAATTGTAGAAAAAAATGCTTTAGATTTGAGATATAGAGTAATACTCAAACAAAAAATTGATAATAAAGAGCAAGTAGTAAGATATTATTTAGGAATATGACAAGGTGCTCGATTAAATTATTCAATTGTTAAGAAAGAAATATTAGCAATTGTTCTTTACATTCCCAAAATTCAAGAAGATTTTTTCAATAAAAAAATTCTTAATTTGAGTTGATTGTAAATTTGCAAAAGAAGTTTTACTTAGAGATGTCAAAATTTTAGTTTCAAAACAAATCTTTGCTAAATGGCAAGCTATTTTATTACTTTTTTTTGTTATTGAATTTATTAGGGAAAATTCAATTCTCTTCTTAATTTTTTTATCTAGGGAATTCCTTTAAGGGAAAAATGAATTCCAGACCAAAAACTAAAGCCGATCATGCTATGAGATTTGCTTCAAATACAACCACCAAGACTCTAAATGCAAGAGCTCTAGAATGAGCCACATATTCAAAAGCAGTGTCGTCATCATCTCAAGAGCCATGGGTCAACGACCTATAGTTGATCAAAATAAGTATCAGGTAATAAATCCCAATGTTCAAAAGCTCACTTGTGTTCAAATCAAACAATATTGTATGAAAAAAGTGCTAAAAAAATCTATATAGTTGAACCTGAAATTTCAAAAAGATTCATTGAAAGAAATCCATATATGATTGTTCAAAATTTCTTCCCAAGAAATTGGCACTTCATGCCTGTTGATCTAAAAAAGGATTAAAATTTTTATGAATATGTATTAGTTGAAACAAATAGTATAGAAATTACCCGTGTTCCAAATGGTCAAGGTGAAATTTATTATTCAAACATCAAAATATTAAGGGTATTTTCTCAAAAAGAATGGAGGCAACATCCTTTTATACCAAAAAACTCTACTCAGCCATTTATTCTGCCAGTATTGAATTATTATGATTATATTTCGGCATGAGAATATGTATTCTACTTTATTCTTCCTCTTGGTTTATTCAATTTAAAACTACTCAAGTCAGTTTTTCTACTCGGTTTTCTCAATGGTTTGGATATCTTAGACTCTTCGAGAAAACATTCCCAAATGAAATTTATCAAGGATATTATATATTTGTCCAAAACGACAAGAGTATTGATACAATTAAACTTTTACAATTTTGTTCAAGAATCAATGTAGGATGGATAGAAAGATGGTCAAATGTGCTAGAAAATGATGATTATGTACATCCTTTTTATCAAAATAGTGTATAGAGTCAAATGATGGGAAAAATTTAAAACTTGCTTTGCTGATGAACCAACTGTTTAAGCCTATTTTAATCAATCAAAAGACAAAGAAGCTATTCACAAAAATAGTAATTTTTTAATCGAGAAAAACAAGATTCAATCATATTTAGCAGGAACCTCTAATCCAACTACCCACAAAAGAAAAATTCTCGAATTGGCTTTAAGAATTTCATAAAAACATATAGAAGTGAGCTCTGATAGTAATTCCCTTCATCAAAATGAGGATGATTGTTTTGGGATTAATCTTGGTCAAAGTGAATATAAAGGGGCATAATGGCTAATCTAAGTATTGTTCAATAATTGTCAACAATATTGATCAAGAAAGACAAAAAAGAACAACTCTTTCTATTCAAAACTTTTTACTATTCAAACTTTTATTGTCCAAAAGGAATCTATTTTATAAAAAGCATAAGAAGATATCAATAGTAAAGATTCCCTCAAAGATAAGGTGTGATCAATAATATAAGATCCTTTTTTCAATCATAAAAGGAGAAGTCCAAGAAGCAGAAGGGGCATGACTTGCCTACACAGTTATTGAGAAATTCGTATAAAAGTCCTCCAATATCTCTCTTTTGTAATCTTCTTCATATTTTGAATCTATCAAAGACCTTTGTATCAAAAGTTTCACTTCAAGAGTTTTTTGATCAAGATTGTAAATCCCTTATGTAATATTTTTAAGTCTTTCAAAATTTATTACTTTGTTTGTTTGTTAACTTATTGTTGTATTTACTTATCACTTTACTTCTTTATTGGTTTATTCTATGTGAATCGTATAAATCGTCTTTTTCAAATAATTGAAGAAGATTTATAATTACACTCAATACATCAAGTAAAAAAATATATAATAAGTTTAGAAAATGAAAATAGAGTTAATCTAAGAACTTTACATGAATTGATAGAAGAAGAAGAATTATAAGAAGTATAGCAGAAGAATTTGTTATAAGAGATCATTTTCACAGATTATTATTATCAATTTTTAGAAATCAATTAAATTGGTTAAGATATATGCATCCTTACCTACCTGGTTGGAATTATTTCATAAATAATTGTTTAAATTAGTAATATATCTTGGTATGTGAATAGTCAAAAGAACATACTTAAAAGGTTAAAAGAAGTGAAGGAAAACTTAGATTTCGAGATAAATTATTTAAAAGGAACAACCCAAAATAATTATGCTATTTTACTTACTAATTAATAGATTCAAAATGTCGCTCACATTTATAAACAAATATTATATCACCGACAACATATTACTATAATTTGTTTATGAAAATTTTTCACGTTTTAAGACTTCAACAATAAGAGTTTGAAAGTCTTCATAATTGATGTCATTATCCACTACCTATGGTAACAATTTGGATTCATCTTTTGTAATTCAAGTCATCTTTTATTCATATCATTTCATATGCATTTTATATATTCTAATCGATATATTTGAATTGTTATACTTCTTTTTTACAAATTAAACTTCTATTTTAAATTAAAGATCCTTTAAAAAGATTAATGGTATTGAAGCCATGTTCTATTCTTTTAAGGGGAGAAAGAATGTATACATCTTAATAGTAATTTATCTTGAATTCTAAGTTTTCCTTCACTTCTTCTTTTAACCTTTTAAGTATGTCATTTTGACTATAAACATACTAAGATATATTGCTTATTTTAACAATTATTTATGAACTAATTCTAACCAGGTAGGTAAGAACGTATAGATCTTAACCAATTTAATTGACTTCTAAAAATTGATAATAATAATCTATAAAAATGATCTCTTATAACAAATTATTCTATGTATACTGCTTCTAAATTTTCTTCTTCTATCAATTCATGTAATGTTCTTAGATTAATTCTAATTTCATTTTCTAAACTTATTATATATCTTTCTACTTGATGTACTAAGTGTAATTGCAAATTTTCTTCAATTATTTGAAAAAGGAGATTTATATGATTCATATAGAATAAAGCAATAAAGAAGTAAAGTGATAAGTAAAGATAACAATAAGTTAACAAACAATAAAGTAATAAATTTTGAAGGACTTGAAAATATTGCGTAAGGGACTTACAATCTTGATAAAAAAACTCTTGAAATGAAACTTTTGATACAATGAGCTTTGATATATATGAAGAGAGATGTTGGAGGACTTTTGTACGAATGTTTTAATAATTGTGTAGGCAAGTCATGCCTCTTCTACTTCTTGAACTTCTCCTTTTAAAATTGGAAAAAAGGTCTTACATTATTGATCACACCTTATGAGAATCTTTACTATTGATGTCTTCTTATCTTGTTCCGCTTTTTATAAGATTCCTTTTGAACAATAAAAGTTTGAATAGTAAAAAGTTTTGAATAGAGAGAGTTATTCTTGTTTGTTGTTTCTTGATCAATAGTCTCTACAATTATTGAATAATTCTTGGATTAACCATTATGCCCCTCTATATTCACTTTGAGCAAGATTAATCCCAAAATAATCATCCTCATTTTGATAAAGGGAATTACTATTAGAACTATCTTCTTTATTTTCTTCAAAAATTCTTGAAGCTAATTCGAGAATTTTTCTTTTGTAGGTAGTTGGATAAGAGGTACCTGATAAATTTGATTGAATCTTGTTTATCCTTAAAAATCTCTCTTAAAAATTCACTATTTTTGTGAGTAGTTTCTTTTCCTTTTGATTGATTAAATAGGCTTGAACAGTTGGTCCATCAGTAAAGCAAATTTTAAAAATTTCCACCATTCAACTCCATATACTCTTTTGATAAAAGGATGTCCAAAATCATCATTTTCTAGTACACATGACCATGTTACTATCCATCTTATATTGAATCTTAAACAAAATTGTAAAATTTCAATTAGATCAAAACTTTTGTCATTTTTTATAAATATTTAATATCCTTGGTGAATTTCATTTGGGAATATTTCTCAGAGGGTCTAAAATATTCAAACTATTGAGCAAACTAAGTAGAAAACCGACTGAGTAGTTTTAAATTGAACAAACCAAAAATGAGTATAATTGATAAAGTAGAATACATAACCCGATACCGCGATATAATCTTTGAATACTGGTGGAATAAATGGTTGAGTAAAGTTTTTCTTGGGGTAAAAGGATGTTGCGCCCATTCTTTTTGATAAAATACCTTTAATATTTTGATCATTGAATAATTAATTTCACCTTGACATTTGGAACATGGGTATAATGACAAGAATATTGTAATATATTTATATGCATGTTAACAAATATAGATAATATATAATATATAAAAACATATCAATATATGTTATATATATATATATATATATATCTTTTAAACTATAGATTTTACATATAACATTTATAGTTATAATGATTATGTGTATAAACACATCATTTTAAAAATGTATATATAAACTATTAAATGATGTACAACATATATAAAATCTAAAGGTTATAAATATATAATTTATAAGTTATGATTTATTTGTTCTATAAATTGAATATGTTATATTAAATTGTATAATATAAATATTACATGTAATATATTGTACAAATTTATATTAATATGCAACATAAATGAAATATATATTTTATGGATTATATATAATATGTATATATGACAAAATATGTCACGCCCTGCTTTTAGGTTAAGGTGTGCCAGCTGCTATGTATAATACTTATGTATTATATGTTAAGACTAACCTAATCTACAATTTATCGTGATCACTGATAAAAAAATTTTAGATTATGAAGCATTGAATTAGTTAAAAAGGAATGAGCTAAAGCTTAGTACGACAGCAATGCAAGCGCATACGAGATGAGCATACACACTTGTTCTAAATGTAATGTAGCAATCAATAGTTTATATCTTTAAATTAAAGTGTAGTAAAACAACAATGGAGCACTTACACTCTAGCAACACGCTAGGAAGCTGAGGGTTCTGAGTAGCAGTAATTGCTCAAGGGATTGATATAGGCAGTTTGAATACTTATATTCCTACCTCCACAAGTCACAACTGTTTCATCTCTCTATCCATATTAGTCCATTGTGATTAAGCAGAGTAACAGAGCCCATATATTAAACTTCTTAATACAACTTCTTTCCAATATGAATAGATGTTATCTCGCTATCGTTTCCTTATCAGCTACCCACTGAGCACCCATAATGGCCTAACACCTAAGTACCGTGTTGGCATTACCTAGCAAGGTTGTCCCCCCTGGACAAGGTCTCAAAAACAGCCATGCACAAGCAACAAGCAATTATTAAGATTATCTTCAAGTATTGATTCATTTAGAATGCCTATCCTAGCAAGCAACACATAAGTCACTGCATACGTGATACAAGATCTATACTCTGAACAAATAGAAGAGAGACTATAAGATACTTCGGAAGGTAAATCAGAAGGTAAACTCAAAGCATGTAAATATCAGGACAATTATTCACGTAAGCATTTAAATCAATTATCAACTTATATCAAACTTGTATTAATTACTTAGTTTTCTAGCAAATATATATTTGAAACAACATGCTCCTTTTAGTATTCGTGGTCTATCATATTACAATTATCTTTAAGCTAATTACAAGTTAATTTGATCATATAAGAGTTTACTAGTTAGATTAACAGCTAAGTATAAATTGTTGAGCTCTAAAGAATTTACAAAGCCAATATTAGTTAATAAATATATATTAACTTAATTTAGTCAAGTTGAATACAATTAATTGACCATGCTTTTTCTATATGTGCTTTTTTAAACTCTTTTTAATCTCTTTTTATATTCCTTTAAGCCAGTGTATCGGGTATGTGCAGTAATAAAATTTTGGTGAATATCGAGTTGTGTCCATGGGGAGTGAGGAGTAGCTCTTAATTGTATTAGTTCTAATTACAGCTAGGCAAAAAAAAGAAGAAGATATTTTTGGATTTTGTTAGATAAAAATAATCTACAAAGATATGGCATTTCCAACACCTTAATTGACTTATGTTAAGAGCCAACAAATTAGAACGACAATCGAATGTGTCCTATGACCGCAATATGCTTGCAAATCCAAATTGCTAATAGGTTTAGCTTTTTAATTAATCAAACACCAGATAAAAACTCCTTTTTCTAAAGAAAGTGATTATCCTAAATTAACCTATCAATATTCCCTATTCCTAAGAAAGTGATCAATTGACTAATCTGTATAAATTATCAAACCATAATCGAATTCAAATCCATATATCTACGTGATATTTAATCAAAATTAGCTAATCACAGAATCAATCAGAAAAGAATTTCCCAATCATAATTCTAACCTAACATACGCTCCAAATTCAATAAAAAATACATGATCGGTGAAATAGCATCAACAACATGAACACAAGCAACAATTCAATCAATAGCAATAATCATCAACAGAACAATCCAAATCATCAACTCAACTCCTCAATAAAGCACAAAGGAACAAGTATTGAACACCATCCATAAAATGAATATGAGAAAAGAACGAAATCACATTGTCAAGAAAATCTCATTCTTAAATCAAATTTAAATGATGTTTTTCCACTTGATCCTAGTATGGAATCTACAATCAAATTAAAAAGAAAGCTTTCTAGTGTTCTATGCCCTAATCTTAGTCAAGGAGCAAAAGAAAATGATGTTTTATTTCATACCTAGGGTTTCTCTTCCTCACAAGATCCAATAAGAGAAATATATATATATATATATATATATGAAAAATCGTAGGGGACTTAGGCTGGCTTCAAGGCCGGCGACCTTGATTTTAACTTTGCCGGCCTTTAATTATAAAATTGATTTTAGAAGTAAAAACGCTGGTAGCCTTGGAGCGGTGTTAGGGCTAGTCTTGGTGAAGGCCGGCCTAAGGCCGGTGGCTTTTCCTTCCTAGTGGCCAGGATACAGATGTTGATTGAAGGCTGATGTTGTTGTTTTGAAAGTTGGCTATGTTGTCGCTGGTGTATATTTTATGCTGGTGGCTTATGTTCATTTAGTCAGCCTACATTCTTTTCATCTCCAAATTTACATAAAACTCCTAATTTGCTGTATTCATAATATAAGTTTTTCAAAACCTAAAATATCACAAAAAAACATACTTAAGTACCTATTCTTTATGATTTCTATAAAATCAATGATAATTAAACATGAATCATATGATAAAAAGTGAGTAAAATATGCCTTTATCATTAATCATGAAAGTTCGTTTTATATTCAACGTAGTCTACTAAACTCATTTTATAGTAATTAGATGCTTAAATAATATTTTAAATAACATATTCTATGTCAAATCTAATCATTATTTATTAAGTAAAATAAATCATTTAAAATATAATTATTCTATTTATATCATTTATAATCTATTTTTATATCTAAATATACTAAGGAATCTAAACTAGTTTTCTACTATTTTTATATTGTCTTATAATGTCATATTTGTTCCTAGTTTATTAAATAAATTCCTAAAATCAAAACAATTAATTATTAATTTTAAATTCATATTTTAATTTGTGAACACATTATTTAAATTTATTTAATATTTATTTGATTATAATTAATTTACCTTAAATCCCAATATTTCATTTCCTATAGAAATCTAGTGTGCATTATAACTTTAATAAATTGTTTCACTATCTTAAACATGGGTTCTTAAGCTTGAATTTTTATGTAGACTACCTGACACATATGTTTAACATGTTCATAAGTTTACTTGGCCTAAAATAATTATTCAATTAGGGCTTTAGTTTCAATTTTATCCAATCTAGTTGGAAACAAGAGACAGCACTAGCAACCGATCGGTTTGATCAAATTTGACCATTAAGCCATCCGGTTCTTGTCTTTTTCTTTATACCATATTAAATTATACTTCTTAAGCTTTCAAACCGTTATACTTTAACCTAAAAAGAGAGGAAAAAGTCACCGGTTCAGCTCTATATTCACGCTACTTTTACAGGCCGAAACATTGTTTTGCCTTGTTTTGCCATATTGTAATTTAATTTTTAAAAATAGTAAATGTATTTCAAAAATCACAAAAATCTCCATTTACATCTACAAACATTAAGCTATCATTTTTATAAATTTCATTAAAAAATAAATTCATTTGATACTTTAATTAAATTTCACAATAGTAGGTACACTAACCAATTTTAGCAACAGATATTGTCATAAATCAATTTAACAACATGTGTCACTTATCAAAAAGACATTCAATAAGATAATATGTCATATTTACATGCTCATATACATATATTGGTCATAATCTCATTAAGTTCACTATATGATATGCATATTATATATAATATTCAGTTTATGTACATTTAATTCATTTTCTATCATTACGCTTTTTTTAAAACTAAATTAAATACATGCATAAAATCAACATACAAATATATTTATTTATATATATATATATATATATGCATCCAACATACATATATATTTACAAACCTATGTGTTTTTAACAATTTTTTACAAATAACAACATATATGCATATATATATATATATGTCCTATTTTCGGTTCATGCATATATTTATGTGTATATACATATATATATATATATATTCTTCAAATCCTAAATCTAAGTTTATTTTTATTGCTTTGCATGAATTCAAATATCATGCACACCATCAAAATGTATTGATTAAGTTAACTTACTTGAATTGTACGAATCAACCATGTAATCTTCACTACTACTACTTAAGACTTGTTGAAGCTTCTTCAAGCTAAATTTTGTTAACTTCAACCTTGTTTTAAATCATCAACTTCACCTAGAATTTTGATTGAAATAAATATTAGATTATGATAAATAAAAGAGAAATTTAGAAGCATGGACTTATGAATACTTTACCTCTTGTATGCTTGGTTGATGGACGAATTTTTGTGCATTTTTTGGGAGATTTTGAGAGTGTTTCGAGAGAGAATTGTAGAGAAATGGGTTGCTGAAAATGGAATGGAAATTAGGGTTTTCTAACCTCTATATTTATACTATTTGATGTTTTGTAATTTTCATTAGATTTATGGGCTTTTTTGTTATTTTACTTAATTAATTGAGGGCATTTTAGTCTTTTTCTAGGTGTAGAAAACTTCTTGAAGTGGTTAAGGTCATTTTGGTTTTTTCATACACTTGATATTTTCTAGAATTTGTGGTTTTATAATGTGTATGATAGTGTACGGTAATACATGGTCTTATGGGATTGAATTGATGTGCTTATGGGCTTTGATTCATAGGCTTGATCTTGAATTATAGGCTTTTTAAATAATGAGCTTAAACTTAGATGAATGGGCTTGGACTTTAATGTCATAGATTAAGCATTTAAATTATGGGCTTAGGGTTTTAGATTATGGTCTTAGGAAATTAGAATTAAAATAAAGAAGTTTGAAATGAAAATTTGCTAAATTTACATTGGAAATTAAATATAGGAATTCTAATTGAAGGAAATCTCACTCGTATTTAGAAATTTAGGGGCTTAGGAATTGATACTTGAAAAAAAGTATTTGGATTTAAATTTCTACAATTTAAGAGTTAGAATTTAGGCTAAAATAGCTAAATTGAATGTTTAGGGATTTAGGCAATTGAATTTGACAAATTTAATTTAATTTGATAATTAGAAAGTATTGGATAATTTGAGTTTGTTGAAATAGGTAATCGGTGTTGCTTAATAGGTTAAATTAGGTATTTATGGCGTTAAATTTTCAATTTTTTTTCACTCACACGATTAAAGTTTCTATGCCTGATAGGTCAAACTAGGATATTGTACTTAATAGAGACCTAGAAAATTCTAAGTTTCATGATTACGTATTCATAATTTTTATTCAAGCCCTAGTTTGATAAATATTAATAAGTTTTAATTTCTATTGTGTATATTTCAACTCTAGTAATTCATCTTTAAATTATCGTTTACTATCTAACAGACCCCAAAAATTAATCGAGTCATACTATACTTGATATCTATAGTCGTAGGTGTATAGTTAGTGAGTTATTAATCCATGTCTAAATTAAATTTAGATTAATATTCAATTTTAATTAATTATAAATTTAGGTAATTGAACTTGAGAATTTAGTTTCATGTTGATAATTGAAAGGAATTAAATAGCTTGGTATGTTGGAGATAGGAAATTGAAGTAATTTGGTAGAATAATATATGTATTTACGATATTGGGATCTCTATGTTCAATTAAATCCATTTACCAATCCAATTATATTAATTTTCTAATTATATTCTATAATTTACAAAATTCAATTTAACTAAACTATCTAAATTTAATTACTAAGTTAAAATTTAAAATAAGATTCAAAATTACCTGCATTTTCATATTATTTAATTATTACATTCCTAATTTAGGTTGATAAAATTCAGGGTATTTTAAAATATATATAAAATAGAAAATATACGCTTATGTTATATTGATATGTATATAACTAACATAACCTATATTTAATATAAATAATATAACATATATAACAAATGTCTAAACAGTATATATACATTTCTATATATTGGTTAAAAATATAAGGATTATTTTTTTTATCATCAATCATTATTCACAAATACCTCTCTTATTTAATAACACATTAAGTTACATATTATAATATCTTTTTTTGTATTATTAAGAGTAATATATCTTGCATAATTTATTAAATATGTCTACCTAATATAACAACTATTTTAAAATATTAACTTCCCAGGACAATACAAAATATTTAAATTCTAACAGAACCTATATATTTTTATATGTTTATCAATCAATAAACGGGTGAACATGAGACATTGTCACGCCCCAAAGGGTACCCTAAACGCGACAGTCCACCACACTCGATATTTAAACTTAAGTATGACATCCTTAGTCATCCCATAAGTTTACATATCGGGTGTAAGGTGTACTTACACAACTTTTAGGATCACACTTTGAATCGAGTAGTCTTAAGAAAGCATACATAGCATTAAGAATAGAAATCACAACAGATAAATAGTTAAATTTTACAAAAAACCAAGGGGGCATACCCCGCCAAAATAATGGGAGTCTTCATCATCTAGCTCCAATTTACACATATCTGAGTCTACATTAAAGAGATTTTCCTAGAAGTCCACGCCTATACTAGGTCCCGACTTCCTCAAAAGCTCTTTAATCCAATGTGATAAACCTGCACAAAGTGTCCTCTCGGAACAACCAAAAATAGGGACACTGCAACAAAAACTATTGGGGTATAAGCTAATTGCTTAGTGAGATTCATTTTCCAATAACATACTCGATCAAGCTAAAAATATCTATACAAGCAAGTTATAATTAAGCAACCATATGAATGCACAAGCAAATGAGCAAGCAAGCATATGACTTTCCGGTAGTCATATGTGAATGGATTTACGCCCTCCATTCGGGGTTTGGGGTAGTTCATAAGTCATGCAACTACAGTTCCAATGTTGGTCCATAAGACATGCAACCATAGTCCCAATCTTAAGTGGGGTGGTCCATAAGACATGCAACCACAATTTTAATGTTGGTCCATAAGTCATGCAACCATAGTTTTCATTATTTGAATGGGGTGGTCCATAAGTCATGCAACCCTAGTCCCCTTCATTAAAGACCCGCTGCCTCCCGATCATACTTTTGTTCCCACCAAAAGCATTCTCGTAATGCAATGTGACTCACTACGTGATATGCATGTACAATTTATTCATACAATCATGGCATATTAATTAGATAATTTTAAAAGTGATCATACAGATTTCAGACACTCCAAATCTATACTAGCTCATACAAGTTATTGCAACAAAGCTTGCCTCGATATACTTATCGTTCATTCATACAAGTTTAGATCACCATTCAATCACAATTTTATCTTTTCCTAAGTCTAATGCCACTACTACTACAAGCACACCCAAGAGCATAATTAATTGAGAAATGAACTCACTTGTCCATGTAGTGAAATCCACTAGTCGTAATAGTCCTCGGGGAGTGGTAACTCGTCCTCCAAATTACCTAAGTACAAAGAATACCCTCAATGAGTATCTCTTATGAAGTTCTATTAAACTTAACAATTTTATTTACTAAGTTCGTCAATTTCCGTCTAGGTTGAATCCCTAACTTAAAAAGGTCATATCTAACTCATTTTAACTCGGAATTAAGCTTATAATATACCGATTTATACCTACTTCGAAAGAGCTATCTATTTCTAAAGTTAATTCAAACATTTAAGATCATTTAGGGGTCGGAAACATAATGTACAGTAGGGTTGCGAAAATCCAAGAATTGCACCTTTGTGAAAAATTGCCATATCTACTCTATTTAACTACTTAGACCAATTTATTTTAGTCCTAAGCTTACAAGGAGATTCTCAAAACAAAATTAAGAGATTACACACTTATCTAATACCAAACATAAAGTTCAAATGAAACTTCTAAGAATCCATTTTCATAAATCCGAAATTTACAAGTTGAAACTCATTTGTTTTGTTTTGAGTAATTCCTTTGCTAAAACTTACTTAGTTTAATGAAAATAATTTTCCTATTTATATTATCAAAGCATTCCCTTTTTAATATAAAATACTTGTTTGGAGATCAAAAAGAAGGTTTTAAAATTTGGTCTCCCCATAATTACGAATTTCCTCTTTGAAGTTTACAATGAAGACAAGACCTAAATTTTGTCTTTTACAAAACAATTGATTTAAGCAATACCTTTTTGGAAAACTCATTTAAACTTATGAAAATTCATCCCTTAAGATATCTATACCAAGAGCCCTTTATATTTTTGTCTAAATCTTCATTTTAAAGTTGATGGGTTCCAAAAATAGGTCTTGGTCTTGATCCGAATTTTCGTAAATTTATTTTGGATATATCTCTTGAGAAATTTCATCTAAACTCATGAAAAACAACCCATCACATATTATATCCTAAGAACCCTTCATTTCTTGAATAAAATCCTCATTTGTGAGTTGGAAAACATGTTTTTATTTTAGGTCTTTGTCTTGATCCGAAAATACAATTTTTGTTTTTGAAAATAAACTTTGAAAATCAACTTTGATTCTTGTAAGATGAAGTCTTGATGATATATATCCATCATACCTTCATTTTCTTAACAAAAACTTCCATTTTAAGACTTGGAAGAGGGTTTTTAACATGGAGCCTTGACAAGTTACGAATTTTACATTTTCATTCCAACTTGAATCTAAGATCTACTCAATATATAACCATGAAAGCATAAGAAAAACTTAGTAGTAGGCCTTAAACTTCTAGATCTACACATAAACATAGCTAAAGCTTGATAAAACTCTAGATCTACAAGCTATCACAAAAACAAGAAGATAAACAAGCCTTCCATATAACAAAAATACTAAGAACAAAAGAGATCATCATCTAGAGGAGTGTTTCACTTCTTGGCATCATCATCCATAGCCTTTTAAGCTTGTGGAATGTCCTTTGATGCATGAAACATCCATGGTATCATCCTAGAACATCTTATAAGAGCAAAAAGGGAAAGATTACCTCAAATATTTGCAAGAAATATATGTGGAAGCAAGAAAGAAAAATGGGGCAACTTGTTCTTAAGAAGAACAAAGCAAAGAAGAAGAGAAGGAAAGGGAAAAGAGAGGGTTTGAGAGTTTTTGGAAAATGGAATGAAAAGTGAAGAGAGAGAAAAGTAAATGAGTATTTATATTAGGTGGATTTAGGGTTTGTTTGTGTAATAAAAGGAGTTAAAATGAAACAAATTGGGGGGAAAAGTATGGGGATATGCGCCGGCCAATGAGGGAGTGAAAGGAAGATATATTTGATTTCATTTGAAATTTGAATTTGTGTAATAAATTGTATTAATTGTAATGATTTGTGAAGAGACAAAATTTCTTGGAAAACAAAATGAATTGAGTGATTGAAAGGTTGTAAGAATAGGGCATGGGTATGTGTGTAGTAGGTTGTACTTGTGAATAGTAATAAATAGTAGATAAGACATTTACTTTATCGGTAGCAACGAAAATACGGGAAAAAGGCTATAACTGTAATTTTTATAGCCCGAAAAATTATAAAATATATATTTTTGAAATCCTTATAAAATTCCGGTTCTAACGAGTATTCCGGAATATTTTTCTGAGTTTCTAGTTCCGGGGCTCGCTTTTCCGTAATGAAGCTCGGGAAAGCTCGGAATAGAAAATTTTTCGAAATCAAAATTTTGTATGGTTCGAAATATACTATAAAACAATAATCCGCATTAATTTATCTTATAGAGGTTCTTTTATATAGAAATCTAAGAAAAGCCGGAATTAGGGTTTCTAGGTTACTTGTACTAATCCTATTTAGGGTTTTGATTTCCGATTTACGGAGCTTACTCAGTTACTAAGAAAACCGGGGTTTACAGACATGGTATAAAACAGGTCAAGTCACAGGTTTAGATTTGTATACACGATTAATAAATGGATTGGGTTACAAGTTGAGGTTTTTCAGACATAAACCTGTTTGAACACAATTACGTGATACAATATGGTAACACAAATTACTAGGGGTGTTCACAGATCGATTAACTGGTCCGTGGTCTCATTTTTTGAACCTAACCAAAATGATCGGTTTTTTAATATCGTGATCCTTAACCGGTCCATTATAAACAGTTAACCACCTTAATGGTTAACCGTTTTGTTCGGTTAATTTTTTTAGTTTTCGGATTTTTAACCATTTAATGTACTGGTTTCAATAAATCAATTTGATAATTTCAACAAACATTTTTTTTATCTTTTATCATAGAGTTTTTCTTTAAATTATTATATATATTACAATAGCTAAAAAAAGGAAAATCAAATTAAGAAAAATGAGAAAAACAAGCCTTTTAATGTATCATCATCAACAAAAAATAATTATATATATATGTAAATTATACATATAATATATTTATAAATATTGAAAACGGTTAACCATTAACCGTCGGTTTTTTGTGGTTACAAACCGAAACCGAAACCGAAAACCGAAAAAATAAAAACCGTGATCCTAGACTAAAACTGATGGATCGATTAACCATATTTTTTAGATTGGTTTTTTGGTTTCGATTCAGTTTTCAGTTTCATCGATTTTTTGCATACTCCTGCAAATACCAACACTAGTTAAGTCGTGGAGGTAGTACTCCAAAGTTGAGCTCTGTTTCATTGGCGCGATCTTATTTCCCATGAGGATGAGAATCTTGGACCATATGTGTAGAATATGATTAATGCAAATATAATAAACTCAGTCTCTTCAAGAGATGGATTCAGTGTAGTTTTTGTTTCTTGAAGAGTTGAGTTTAGGTTCCCTATTTTTAGAGTTATTTTGGTTAGAAAACATTTTTTAATTTTTATTAAAATTATATGTTTAATTTCTCTAACCCTAACTACATGTTTGGTACATAGGAATGGATCAGAATAAAACTGCGATTCTAGCTTTCATTCCCTTTCTTAATATTTGAAAGCATTTTTGGAAGCCGGAATTGCGATTTCTTAGAATCCGTCTTTGAAGCGGAATTCGATTCTGTCTTGAGAAGATGGAATTATAATTCCATTCCACTTATATTAATTATATGTAACGTACTTACTTTTTTATCCTATCATGTATTCATGTTTTGACATTCAGTGTTAAGATCATTTTCGACAATTAACAATTATGCTTTTTAGTCGTTTCATTCCGTATAATCTTTTAAACATAGGAACGGATTTGACATTCTCAAACTCATTCTATTCCAATCCATTTCATTCAATTTCATTCCTAATCATTCATGTGTACCAAACGTGACATAAGGTTTTATATGGTATACTATTAATATTTTCATTATTTTATGTACAAAACTTATTTCTATTTAATTGCTCTAAAATGCTATTTAAAAGATCTCCATAAGAGTATTCAACAATTAAAATGTGATATATCGCTTGTGTAATTTTTAGTTGGTAATCTTAATAAAGAGGGATTGGAAAAAAGGCAAACATGAGTTATATATATATATATATATATATATATATATATTCTTTTTTTTCTTATTGCTTTTTGGATGAATAAGAGAATTACATCAATGTGCAATCATATTTTATATATACATATTTTAATGGGTCCGTTTGGATGATCTATTTTTTATTTGTATTTATGTCTGTATCAAAACAATATGTATAAATATGTTCAATTTACATTTATATTTTATTTATTTTTAATCTATTTAATCTTTTCATGAGAACTTACAATCTTTTTTCTATCTGTATCTATTTCACAACAAATAATTTGTTAGAAAAAAATTTAAAAAAATATATGCATCTACTAAAAAAAACTAGCTAAATAGATTTATGATAAACTAAATAATTTACAAGTAACCAATGGCACCTACATTCTTTAAAACGAATCTAAATCCATTTTTAAATAGACGTATTGAATTTATTTAGTTGACCAGAAATTGTGCATATGTATATTTTATCTAGATGTTTTATCAAACCAATTACTTGCTAACTTCCTTATTCATAATAATAATACCATGTTTTTTTTTTTCCTTTCTAAAAAAATAATTAATTATGTCTGATTTGAATATTTGAAAAACAAAGTTTAATACAAACAATTGGCTGGATTTTACATTGTTTATGCAAATAAGAGACTCATTTATCCAAAACCTATATATACACAGATATTGATGCACGACAGGCATGCATTACCTCGTACAACAATATGGATGAGTTCCTGTCCTTAAGCTCGCAGCAAACATCGCCTTCTACTTCGCCCTTCTATATTCCAATTTTTGATCGTTACCCACTTTTTGGAAACTCCATTTTCCCACAATTCTCTCTCTCTCTCTCTCTCTCTCTCTTCATTTCTTCTTCTTCTTCTTCCTCTCTGGACGTTCCTGTGTGTCCTCCATTGCATAACAAATTTCTGCTTCACTTTCACAATCTCTACGTTCTCGTTAGTGTAACGTTACACCCGCACAGATATCTATATCTATATCTGTAAGTATATATCTATATTGATGGGCGATTACGGTATCGAAGATGAAGACAGGAACGCATTGGCAGGACTAAGCTCCGTCCCTCCACCACCCCGAAAAATCCATTCCTACAGCCAACAGCTCCGTGGCTCCTCCGGCCCCCACAAACGCCGCAACCAAGTTCGCAAACACAGCCTTGATGACGACCGCATCATCCCTCACGCCATCTCCATTAAACCCGGCTCAGCCGCCACCACCACCGTCGCCGAACACCTCTACCAATCCTCATCCGACGACGATGAGTTCTTCCCTTCTTCCAACACTTCCATCGTCACCACCAACACCACCAATAACAACAACAACATTAACCGCAACGGCCCTGACTATGCCTCCACCCCCGACCGCCAGCCTGTCTCCAATGACCCTCCCCCTCTCCCCGAGTTCATCGCCAGTGGAGGTGGCACAGGCATTTTTAAGGTCCCCACACGTGCTGCGGTGCACCCGACTCGTCCGCTTTGCAATGAGCTCAGGCCCCATCCGCTTAAGGAGACTCAAGTTAGCAAGTTTTTAAGGAACATTGCGTGCACCAACACGCAGCTCTGGGCTGGACAAGAGAATGGGGTTCGGTTCTGGAATTTCGGCAACATTTATGAGCCTGGATGGGGACTTGGTGGCAGGATAAGGAGAGGGGACGAGGATGCTGCACCGTTTCAGGAGTCGGTTACTACATCCCCAACCATGTGCTTGCTTGTTGACTCTGGGAATAAGCTTGTTTGGAGTGGGCATAAAGATGGAAAGATTAGGTCTTGGAAGATGGACCAGCCAGTTGATACAGGATCTGACGAACCTTTTAAGGAGGGTTTGTCCTGGCAGGCTCACCGCGGTCCTGTTCTTTCCATGGTCTTCACATCCTACGGTCAGCATATACATCTTTTTTTGTGCTTGCAGTTGAAAAAGTAGAAGCGTGATAATGCTGATTAGTTGTCAAGTGATTCTCCTTATAAGCATGTAGAATTGTACACATAAACTCACAATTCTATCAAAGTTTACTTCCAAATGATTTTGCATCTATTTTGACTAAACTCGTAGAATCAGATGAGTTGACTTATAGTTTTAACAACCATTTGATTGAGATTTGATTTCGTATTGCATTTGCATTGCAGGTGATCTTTGGTCCAGTCATGAAGGAGGTATTATTAAGGTTTGGCCCTGGGAAACCATAGAGAAGTCTCTCTCTCTATCCTCAGAGGAGAAGCACATGGCTGCACTTCTCGTAGAGAGATCTTTCGTCGACCTAAAAGCACAAGTCACTGTTAATGGTGTTTCTAGTATATCTTCTGGAGATGTAAAGTGCTTGCTTTCAGATAATGTCAGGGCAAAAGTCTGGGCTGCTAGTTCTATGACCTTTTCATTATGGTATCTCATTTTATTTTCGTTATGGAATATATTACTTTTCGTTTTGCTGAATCATGTTTCTGTAAGAGGAGGAAACCAATCATCTATGGCCCGGTAATTTTTAGTTAAGCCAATGATTCCATTGATCTTCCTAGTTTGTTGCTTCAGGAAACATTAGGTTTGCCACAAATTTATTATATTATCAACCGTGTGGTAATCGTGCCATTTTTTTCGTACAGGAATGCTCGCACGAGGGAGCTTTTGAAAGTGTTCAATATAGATGGTCAGATGGAAAACAGAGTTGATGTTTCTAATTCATCAGATCAAGCAATAGATCACGATGAGATGAAGGTCAAATTTGTTTCAAAAAAGGAGAAACCTCAAGGTTTCTTGCAACGGTCGCGTAATGCTATACTTGGAGCTGCAGATGCTGTTCGTCGTGTAGCAACAAAAGGGGCAGGCGCATTTGCTGATGATGCTAAGAAGACAGAAGCATTGGTTCTGACTGTAGATGGAATGATTTGGAGTGGATGCTCAAATGGATTGCTAGTGCAATGGGATAGTAATGGGAACCGTTTGCGGGATTTCAATCACCATTCTTCTGCAGTCCTATGTTTCTGCACTCTTGGAACAAGAATATATGTGGGCTATCTCAGCGGGCTGGTCCATGTTTTGGATCTAGACGGAAATGTTATTGCAGGATGGATTGCTCATAGTAGCCCCGTGATTAAAATGGATGTAGGAAAGGGTTATATATATAGCTTAGCTACTCATGGAGGAATACGTGCATGGAACATTGCTTCTCCAGGACCTATTGACAACATTTTGCGTGCAGAATTAACCACAAAGGAGCAAAGATACAGAAGGCGGGACAATATCAAGATATTAGTTGGCACGTGGAATGTTGGCCAAGGAAAAGCATCCCAGGAAGCACTTATGTCCTGGCTGGGTTCTGTTGCCTCAGATGTAGGTATTATTGTTGTTGGTTGCCAAGAAGTCGAGATGGGTGCTGGTTTCCTTGCAATGTCTGCAGCAAAAGAAACTGTATGCTCCTTTTACACATTATTTAGCATCAAGGCAGTTCATGTTCGTTATGTTAATTTAGTCTTTCTCGAAATCCTTTCGGAATGCCTCCTAATAGACATTAGCTAGTATCGGGTTCTTTCAATAGGGTTGATGCTTTGATCTGGATAATCTGCATTTGCTTGTTAATATTTCCAGATGCATATCACTAAGCTTGCTTCCATGTTACTGAAAAGTCAAGAACAGAAATTTAGAACGATGCTTTTTTGGATAACATAACTTTAGCTGTCATTTTCGTCAATTTCAAAACCAGCGGTTGAGATTGCAAGGAAGAAGATGATGTACATGGTAGCTTAACAATCTAGGTGATCTCAACCATTGATTTTAAAGTAAATGGATATAGAGGAAATCAAAATGGGAAGGATCTGCCTCCGTTTTCCTTCCATGTGCTTGTTTGAGTGTAATCTTGATTGGTGGCGAAAACCTAGAAACCACATGCATCATAGAGATGGTTCTTTGTATTTCTGGTGTTTTACCATTTACATCCCAATTTTAGGTAGGGCTTGAAGGGAGTGCTATTGGAAATTCGTGGCTAGATACAATAGGAAAGAGTCTAGATGAAGGAAATACTTTTGAGCGCATGGGGTCCCGGCAGTTGGCTGGCCTACTTATTGCTATCTGGTATGTCTTCCTCAGGGATAATCTTCACTGTGGTATTTATCATGTAAAGGGATGTGATTTATCATCTATCCCAGACATTTGGATGTCATTCTTCCTGCCTTCCTTTACTTTTAAAGTTTTTTTCAGGCTGTTGGGCCATGTAGCTGATGGATCGTGTAACACAATTTAATTGATTTTCATTCTTGTATAGGGTAAGAAAAAATCTCAGAACACATGTTGGGGATGTTGATGTTGGAGCAGTTCCTTGCGGATTTGGTCGTGCAATTGGTAATAAGGTCAGTCCGGTTTTCACCAATAGATTACATTGTTCTATGCCAAAGCAGATACAAACACACACACACACATCTCCTCATAAACAGAAAGCTTTGCAACTTTTGTCCATGCTTAACATATGTCCATACAAGCAGGGTGGTGTAGGTTTGAGGATCCGAGTCTTTGATCGAATAATGTGTTTTGTCAACTGCCACTTAGCTGCACATTTAGAAGCAGTCAACCGAAGAAATGCTGATTTTGATCACGTATATCGAAATCTGACCTTTAGCCGATCCTATAACGTGATCAGTGCTGCTACTGGTATGGTGCCATACCTCATTTTATTGACCTATCTTGCATTCTCCACATATTTATGTTGGCTACTCTACTATTCTGGCTTGCCATTTCCTCTTGCTGTTGCAGCTGGTGTCTCCTCCACAGCACAATTGCCTCGTGCATCAAGTGTATGTCCTTAAATCAAGTTATATATACTTTTTGACCCTCAGTATTTTATCTCTTTGTTTATATGACTGGTGGTGCAAAACTGATTTTGGAATGTCTTGGCATTTCACAGAATACAAATACTAGCTCCGAAGAGACGAGGCCTGAGCTAGCTGAAGCAGATATGATAGTATTCCTTGGCGATTTCAATTACAGGCTTTTCGGGATTTCTTATGATGAGGCAAGGGACTTTGTCTCCCAAAGAAGCTTTGATTGGCTTAGAGAGAAAGATCAACTCAGAGCAGAAATGCAAGCTGGTAGAGTTTTCCAAGGGATGCGAGAAGCGCTTGTAAGATTTCCTCCAACATATAAATTTGAGCGACACAAACCTGGTTTAGCAGGTAATTTATTCATCACAACATTCGCATTTGATAATGCTAGGTGGAGAAATAATAGACTAAAGTTGCTTAGGTAGTGAATTGCAAAAAAATAAGTACAAGTTGGGTACTAAAATGATGCTTTTAAACTTCATGTTGATAATTGTGAAAATAGATTAAACTTAAGTACCGAGCATAACATTTACCCTATGTTTATGCAAATTGCGAGGTCCTGAACTTGAACCCTTGTATGTTGTTGCATTGAATTGTTTCTTTCTTTTATCATATGAATTGTCTCCATTTCAGGATATGATTCTGGTGAAAAGAAGAGAATTCCTGCATGGTGTGATAGAATACTATATCGCGACAACCGATCAGCTTCAGTTTCAGATTGCAGTTTAGATTGCCCGGTGGTTGCATCAATAGTGCTGTATGTTGTCCCTTCCATACTTCCCTTTGATTTATTGGCCATGGTGAGAATTTCACACCACGTTTTTCGACTTTACCAGGTATGGAGCTTGCATGGATGTAACTGACAGTGACCACAAACCCGTACGTTGTAAGTTCAGTGTCGACATCGCTCATGTTGATAGATCAGTGAGGAGGCAAGAGTTGGGAAATATTATGAAAACCAATGAGAGAGTCAAGTCCATGTTAGCCGAACTCCGCAGTGTCCCTGAAATAGTTGTGGGTTCTGAGAGCATGGTTTTGAAGAACCAGGAAACTTCCATCTTGAGGATCACCAACAGATGCATGAAAGACAAAGCAGTGTTCAGATTCATTTGTGAAGGACAGTCCTCATACAAGGAGGGTGCTCAAGAACCTGAGTACCGTCCTAAAGCTTCATTTGGATTCCCCCGTTGGCTTGAGGTACTCATTACTTCACCTATGTGGTCTCGAGCTTTTTGCAAACAACTGACCTTTGTTTTTGTTTTGATTTTCTTTTCTTTTAAGGTTACCCCATCTGCTGGCATAATCAACCCAGATCAATTCATCGATATCGCCATACGTCATGAAGAAAATCACACACTAGAAGATTTTGTTGAGGGTGTTCCACAAGCTTGGTGGTCTGAAGATACTCGAGACAAGGAAATAATCCTTGGCTTGAACATCCAGGGCAGTTGCTCAACTGAAACAAGAACACACCGGATCCGAGTGCGTCATTCCTTATCATCAAAGACCATCCATGTCGACTCTAGAACCAACGGAAAGAATCAGCGACCATTGAGCTATTCAAATGATGAAGAATTTCGGAATCTATAACTCCCTGACACTACCATTTGAGGGGTGGATAGAGTGCATTAACTTGAACATATTTTTGTATTACAGGACCTAGGCTCTTACTATATAAGATGAATCATACAACAGTACTTAGAGCACCATCATCAGTGATTCATGTTCTTGGAACTCACTGGGTTCATTGTTTTTTTTTTTTTTTTTTTTTTTTTTTTCAGATTTCTTGTCCACCCTAGTTGTTGTTCCTTACAGTTTTTGGAATTCAGATGCATATACATAGGTTCCATCAAATTATGTAAGGGAAACAACTCATTTTTGCAAACATAGAAGTCATATATAGAAAGTAAGAAGGAGTCAATCCTGGATGTTTTTGCAGTGCCAAAACAATATAAAAAAGTTTGACTTAGAACGATCGAAAAGTTGTTTGAGCTTTTCCTTTATAACAATTATACTTCGTTTTTATGCTTTTGTAATTTTCCCCCATTATTTTACATAATGCAACCTGAGGATCAGTATCCATTCTTAAAATGTTAGTGTTTAAGCTACTTAATTACAACGGATTTGGCACTTAGGTTTGTACTTCATTAATTGCTTTTCATAGTTTGGATATAAAACCTTGGCATCTTGCTAGGAGAGGAACCCTGTGGAAGAACCAAGGTTTCTTATGCAAATTGGTATTTCTATTTGCCTGGCCTCCAATCCGTTTTGTAAAGAACAAATATATCAAAGAGAAGAGGCGTTTCCTCGTTATATATATGACTATGAGACGAGGTACCGCCGTTGCATGTGCAATTATAATTGTATATAACAAAATGCTAAATTGATAAGAATGTAACAGATTTATAACATATGTGCCTAAATGTATAAATTAATTAAAATATTATAAATACAATGTTTATTACCATTGGTTATAAATTTAAGTTACAAATGTAAGGATAAATAAAAGAAAAATCTAGAAAAATGATAGAGATAAATAGTTTAGACGTGTAATATGTAGTGGTAATGGTAGTGGGTAGTTGGATAGTTTCTTCAAATTGTAAAAATTCAAACTTTGCTAATGTTCAAAATTACCTTTAATTAAATTAATAGCTAACTAATATAAAAGATGGGAAACAAGGTGAGAACGTATAAGGGTAAATATTGTAATTAAAATAGGAAAAAAAAAGTGAAGTCCAAAATTGTCATGCCCTAAATAGGGTTTGCGTATCCAGTTTTATCATATATAACACTTAGACATTATACTCAAAAGCTATCTTATACCAAGTGTTTATCATGATCATTGTTACTAATTTTAGATTATGAAATCATGTAATTAGGTCTTGAAGACATTTGATACCGCAATGGAACAAGTATCAAAATGGTACCAAAGGTAGATAAGTATTAGGATAGAGTTTCTGATAAAAGATCAGATATATCATGGACTCAAAATCAAACCCTCAAAAGAAATACAAGTTTAAAAAGGTAAACAATAACTTTCAACATGAATATATAAGGTTCCAATGATTCTGGCCGCTTCACTCGTTAATAAGCTCGTCAAGATCCATCCCATACTTGAAATAACCATAATCATCAAAGTTTACATTTTCATTACTGAAAAAGAAAGGAATGAGCCGAAATTTGGTATAATAGCAACACGAGCACACACAACATGATCACACAGACGTAGTCTAAATGTAAATGCAACAACCAACAATTTAAATTTTTAATTTAAGTGCAGCAAATTACTAGTGAAGCACACTGTAAACCCTAGGAAATTACTGTAATTTAGAAATCACAATTAGAATTAGTAACACAAGAATATAGTAATTGCATGTATTTATAAAGTCTAATAGATTATAAATGATACTATATAGATAAAACACTAGTAATGAAATGAATTTTATATAATCACATAATGAGTCAATAAATCAATAAGTGAATAGAACCAACATTTTAATTATAATCATGAAATAGAAGACGATAATGGGATTTGCATTGATAAATCCTAATTTAAACTCTAAGGCCTTAAAACCTTAATCGCATATGCTAAAACCCCCATGTTATCCAATCATGTAAGATTAAAACCTTGTATAATAATTTAAAACTATAAAAGAAGTACCATAAATAACTAGAAGCTTAATTGACAAAGTAAATATTTTCAATTTATGTAGATCCTAACCTTGACATTTTGTGCTTAAATATTCATAGAAAGTCTCAATTGGGTAAATAGAAACTCTAAAAATATTTAATTGTAGAAACATAAAATTTAAGATGTTGACTTAAATTGATAAATAAGACAATGAATAATACATAGGAACTAAAAATATTTAATCGCATAAATATAAATTTTAAGATTTTGACTTAAACTGATAAATAAGACAATGAATGATACATAGGAACCCGTTTTTTGACCCAACTACTGTATTAAACCCCAAATAACTATCACATTCTCTCTTCTCTTCTTCAATAATCATCATAATCAATGTTTTTGTCCTTACTCAATAAAGGAAACTTGTAAAAATAACCCTCCCATGCATGCATTGCCATGTCTTGGAGAACGGTGATGAAATTATTACCTATAACTTCTAAAATTGGATTATCTAAGGAGGAAACATGCCATAAATAATGATGTGATGTGTGCCTTTCTAATTTTGTAAACTTACCTCTTTTATTTTACCAAGGGGCAACTAAATTACTCAAACCCCCTTGGCTTCAAACTAGATCAAACTACAACATCATCATTGCAAAGTTTAACTCACCATCAAGTCAAAATCAATTAACTCCTCATCCTTCAATTTTTTCTTCAAATTACCATGATTCGCGATGATAAGTGTCCATAAATCCATATTCTTTGTGCTTATTTGGCCATATTTATTATATATTTCTTGTAATTTTCTATAGAAAAGGACACTTATTTTTGTAAAATATTCATTTTAGGTATTGAAAAGATCATTTGGAAGATATTATTGCAATTCAAGAGAAATGAAAGCAAATAAAGCAAATTTGAGAAAAAATGTGCAAGAAAGAAGCCTTTTATTTTTAAACCCACCCTTTAGCACAACCCAGGGCAAATGGGCATGGATGAATTTAGAAGCCTATAAATATTCATCTTGCCTTCTTTTTATGGATGTACAGGAATAACGAATACATATAATAGATGGATTAGAGAGAATATAATAGAAGAGAAAGAAATAGTGAATATTCATTTGTAGAGAGAGAATTTAGAGAGGATTTATCATATTTTTAGGGTAATATAGCAGCTTTGTGCTTCATTGCTTCAATTCATTAAGGATATTGGTTTTTATTGCTTTATCTTATTATGATTTTTTAATTACTTCTATGAATCATTAATTTGTATTGTTATATCCATGGAGGAGTAGTTGATTTTGCTTGGGTTTGTGGATCTTTGGGTCAATTTCATGTAATTCTATTGTACTTGTCTTGAATACGTGTTTATTTATTGAATTCAATAGCTTAAGCTTAATAAATCTTGAAGCTATATAGTTCACGATATGGGTTCATGTCTGATTTCGTTAAAATAAGCTAAGAGGTCATTTTAATAAATAGATCTAAGCTATTGATGAGGTTGTACATAATCAGCTCGAGAGAAGTATGGTGAAACTTTCTATCATTTGTTTTTAAAATTCATTAGGTTGGTTTTAAAACAAAGGATTTTTAAACTTTATGCAAATCTTGATCATTGATAACATGTGAAGAGATTTCGGTAATCTGGTCTTGATCTAGAATTTTCGACCCTGAGAGAGACTTTAATTTGCATTCGTGAATCTGACAGTTCAATAATTCTACATAACTTTTACTGAGAATTTCTTCAATTACATGAATAGACATAAGGTAAAGCATGACTTAAACAACCTTGTGAATCGATATATCTTAACTCTTGCATGCTTGTTGTGAAACTTGTTGATTCTTATTAGATTAAGTTTAGTTTAATTCTTAGTTCTTAAATTTCTTTCTGTTTTATTTAGGCTAGATAATAAGAAAAGAGCGAGTAGAAGTAATTACCAACTTTTCCTTGAAATACGATCTAGATCTTTTAACTATACTACTTTAATAGGCATGCTTGCCTTGTTGAGATCGTAGTTAGATAAAGATTTAGAAAAGAAAATACAAATTTAAAACTCGATGTTTGGTTCTCCCAAACAACAAACTAAATTTTTAGCACCATTGCCGAGGAAAATTGGTGATATTTGAAAGCTTAATGCTATTAATCTAGCCTTTTCTTTTGTTTTTGCTTTGATTTCTGGTAAACTATCGCATTGAGCTAAACTTGCATGAGTCATTCCAATTCCATAGATTTCGACTGGTGGATTCCTAAAGATCATTATTGGAATATGCTTACTAATCCTCAAAATAATGAACTCGAAAATGAAGTGAATGCTGAATAAATGACCTACTAGGATGATATAACATGTAAACTTAACTATAAAAGGAAAAAAATGGTTTATTCTAGTAGATGACATGTTTATTGCTTAATGAGACATTAGAGAAGTTAATTACTTAGTAAACTACAAATATGAATTGAAATTTCATAGATGATTCGATTATAATGAGAATATAAAGAAAACTTGTTTAGATTAATAATCAAGGATGATAAGTATATATATGTGTATGTGCATAAGTTCCTTGGTTCATAAGGAAACATAAAGGAAAGGTTGATTTATTATTGACAAATGACCAGTGTTTAGGAGTAATATTACCTCTTGATAGTTAATCACTTGATAATTTGAGAATATGATCATATAGATAGGTATATGGGTTACGGTTTCCTTAGGAAAAATAAACCAATTTATTGATTTGTTTAAAAATCTTATATTAAGTCCCATAATATAACCATTTAGTGATAAATTGTTAGATTACCAACTAGAAAAATAAAATGTAAAAAGATGCATGTATATGTCTTGGCTCATTAGGATAAGAAGAATGATAAATTCAATTTGACATATAGTAAGAAAAGAATTAATTAACATTACTGATAATTAAGCTTATGTAAGTGACTAAACAAATAGGAATAAAATGAATAGGTAATATCCTATAGGAGCATCTGACTAAGTACAATGTTAAGAGCAAAATCATGTTGAATTACTAGATTATATGAATTTAAGCTAGCTTAGCCATAGAAAAGTAATTATTAGGAAAATCATGCAAATGAGCTTGATATACTCTATAAGCATATATGCATACTTCTCATATTCCTAGGGTTTGAGGGAGAAAAATAATCATTTTATGTAATTTAAACTAGTTATAGGAAAGTATGCGAAGAGAGCTTTCCAATGCCTATTCATATGCTTAAAACAAAGTTAAAATGAAGATATTATGCCTAGTTTAAAATTGAGTGGTCAAAGTTAGTATTTAAAGTCATTTAGAGTATTTTTTCTATTAATATAAGGTTTTATGCAAACCCTATTGATTAAATTAAAGAAATTATGAAAAACGAGTCTTCATAGGCTTCAAAATGACTATTTAAGTGCTAAAATAGGACTAGAAGCAAGAAAATGACAATAAGTTTAGTAAAACCTAAATTTACTACACAAACACAAATAAGTATATATATTCAATTATCTCTGTAATAATATTGTTGTTATCATTGTCTTATTATAGGAGATATAGACCAATTTTTCGACTTCTTAGTCGACTGTTACGGCAAGCAATTAAATTAAATAGGTAAGTAATTCGGATCTATCTCATCATTTATGTTTGTAATATAGTGGCACCAAATATAAAGATAATGAAAATGGAATTGTACGTAGAGATATGGTGTCGTATGCTATTTGATGGTTGTATTGATTACTAAATTATTATATTAAAAGTGGAAACTTCTTGCTTGTTAATATTTGTTTTGATATTCTTATTGAAGATCTGTAAATTGAGTGATCACCTTAGTAACCGGACCTAAAATTATCCGACCTTATAATAAACTATCATGTATTGCATGATTTGTATATTTGCATTATTTTTTAGGTTTCCTTGCTACGTGTTAATAGTTTGATTTTATAGATTCGCTTGGTGCTTGTAGATGTGATATTTCTAGTTTTACTTAAGGTTTCTTGTAGTTCTACTCGGTTGCATGAGAACTATTGGGTACTCGAAGGAACACTGCCCATGGTATCGATGTGAAGGTAATTAATAATTAGTGGAGTTTTTAGGCTCCAGGGGTAAGTTGAGATGACTTAAATTATTTTAAAGTATTAAGTAAATGTATGTATGTAGCACTCCTTTCTTTGGTTCTTAATCTCTCCTGGGCACGGTTAACCCGAGACTGGTTCTTGATAAGTGATAACCCTGGTGAGAGGGCATAAATCTACAGATTATCCAAACTTGTACATGTTCTTATGGTTGAGTGTTGCATTACATATGCTTGCTAGTCAAACTTGCTTGTTTTTACTTGATGTGGGATACGATTTGATTACTTCATTAAGCTGTTGTTTTGCTCACCCTCTAATAGAATTTTCAGGTATCAAGGAAGTCATTGGCTCATGTCGTTTAGGACTTTGTGAGGGTATGAATTATAAAGTTGCGGATTAGAGCATAAGTTGGAGAGCTTACGGAGTATAATATAATTTATTGTTTTTAGTTATCTTTGGTTGTTATTGTCTTCTTAAGACTAAATTTGTAATAAGTAGTGATTATTAGTGATGTATGATATTATTTGATTTGTTATCGGACTTATACATATCCTTATTTCTTATTAAAGCAACCTCAATCTTGTTTTCATGTCGCATTCCTTTGAGTAATTCAGTGGATCAAGCAATCGTAATTCACTTTGATGTCCTACTGAGTAAATTTCATGGTTGACTAAGGACATCAGCGTGATTCACAATAACTTAATACTATTAGGATACCTCTCGAGGTGTTGCAAATACTCAGACAACGCTGGAAACCTAGAGGTCTTGAGTAGTAGTAGTAATTACTTAGGGGGTTGATAAAAGGAAGGTTGAATACCTTTACCTCCTAAATCTTTCAATTAATAACATTGTCTTAGTTCACAATTGTTATGCATCTTTACCATTTCAGTCCATAATATATTGTAGATTATTGGCCCCATAAGTTGTGAACCATATTATATTACTTCTCATCGAACCTAGGTAAAAGTTTTCTCTTTATCATTCCCCTTATTAGCTACTTGTTGAGCCACCATCAATAGCCTACGTGGCCTAATTATTATGTCGGCACCACCTCATAAGGTTATTGCTCCTTAACATAGATAAAAATTACACATGCACGGATAATCAATCATTAAGGCCGTCTTTAAGTTTTAATTCATTTTAGGATGGCTATCTTAGATAAGAAACACATAAGTCACTATGTAGTTGACAAATATTTGGAGTCTATGAATGGCCAAATGATAAGGAACAAGGTAAACAAGTATCTATTCAAGGAAGAGTATTTCATAAAGTATTGAGTATACAACTTAATTATCAATTTCATATCGATTATTCAATTAGAGTAAGGTCTTATGTAATAGGACCTTAATTAGTGTTTTGATTTAAATTTTTTAAGGTGATGGACTTAAGTAATTTTAAATTAAGCTCACAAGATATAGATATTGAAATTCTTATTTAATGTATTGGGTTTTAAGGATCCTCATTCAAGCCCAATTAGAATATATTTAAGTTTTTTATTATTTAGGGTCATGAGCTTTAACGTATTGATAATTGAGCCCATTAGAGAATTTAATTTATAAATTAAGTGGAATTGGGCTTTGATATTGAAATAATATCCAATAAGAGTAAAAATAGATATTAGACCTGATGATTGGATATAATCCCAATTAAATTGAATAAAGTCTTAAATTAGGCCATTGAGCCTTATGGTTCCTATTTAGGCCCACTAATTGTATTTTGAGGCTTTTGGGCCTAAAAAGTGGTATATTTCAGCTCAATAGGTAATTCCAAATCTAGAAGTAGATAATGGACTTAAATAATTGAGATTATGCCCAGTTGAAATAGTTATTGGATATTGGGCCTATATTTGGAAATTTAAGCATATAAAATGTAATTTAGATAAATTGGTTGATTTTGAGTCTCAAGATCCTAAAAGTACTATGGATAGCTCAATAGAATAGAATAGGCCCATTTAGATTTAATTTGGCCAAAATAAGGTAAGAATAGGTTAATGAACCTAAAGATGTTAACTAAGTCCATTTTAATTTATTTTTACCAAGTTAAAATTATCAACTAATCCCGTTTTAACTTACAAAGCTTATTTAAGTCTAAATATTTTATTTAAGCCTAGAAATAGTTTTATGGACCTAAATTTATTTGTTTAAGCCCGGAATATAACTAACTATTATTTATATTTGAATTTCAATAATTTTAATATTTCAACTATTTTAATTATCAGAAGTTAATTAATTAACTCATTGTTAATTAAAATTCAAGTAGGCTCCATTCACAAGAAGTTGTATTCGGTTCACTTAGATTAAGATAGGTTCTGCTAGGATTAATTTAATTAAATGCAATTTCAATCGGTTCAGTTAATTATTTTGGTATATTGAACTGGTTCACCAGTTTTTTAAGTTGATTCACTTCTCAAAATTTTTGGGCAAAATTCATTTTAATTAATTGAACATCATCTCAGTCTATTTCAACTAAATTCCATTCATTTTCAATTAAACTGGATTGAAATACATTGGAATAATACCGAATAGGGGATTTAAGTTGGTTTTTGGTCAAATTAATGCCATTTCACAGCATTTTTTGTCCGGTTTAGCTTTAACACGACACAATAGTTCACCCCATTCCTTCTCTGGTCAACACATATCCATAACTAAACATACACTAAATCGGTCTAGTTCAGCCTTTTACATCATCAGCTCAACTCTGTTTTGCACTTTTTCCGGAATTTCTGATTCTTTCTATCCATTTAATTATTAAACAAATTAAATCATTTTCAGCATAAAATACATAATTTTAGCAATAACTATAATTTTCCAGATTTTATGATCAATTGTCAAAATTTGTTAAAAATCAAATGAATCGGTATGTTAACATCAAATTCTAATTCATTCAATATGGTTTTCCAAATTCATATCTGTAAACCCCTAAAGTTTTGTGATCAATTTAGCTCAAACCCTAATCGGAAGGTCAACCGGAAACCCTAAAGTCAACAAAACCCTAGTTAGACATAATAGTTTAAGTCTGACAAATCCCGTGTTCATAACTGTAAAAAGTAAGTAAAAGATTGGTATGTAGAATAGTTTGTAATTATATAAGAAAGCTTAGAAAGATCAAATTAGTAAAACCGCAAATTGTTTTGAACTCGAATGGATACAGTTCTTGAAAAACGTGTCCTGAGGCTCAGAATAGTAAAAATATTCCAGATATACCATTAGACTCGTAAAAATATAAGGTTTTCAAAAATATCAGTTTTATAATTTTTCGGTAAGTAAAAATAATAGATATTGCAATTATACGCGTATCTTCTTACTACCAGTACTTTATTAGTCATATCTACTTTACATTACACTATTCATTACTATTCTACACTATTATTTTATCTCTACTTTTTCTAATACCTATTCTTACACTCTATACGCCTATTATCTTTACTTTTTACCTTTCTCATAACTTTATTTTACATCTACTTTGCTTATTATTATATTTAATCAATAAAAATACAAAAATTTTCCTCTCTCTCCCCTCTTCCCTTAAGTGGCTGGCGCACTACCCCTTCTCTCTCCCACTCAATTTCTTTTAATTTTTTTTATTTAAAACACACAAAATTCACTCATTATTTTCCTATAAATACCTCCCTCCTCTTTCACTTTTTTCACACAATTACTACCCACAAATTCACTACCATATCTCTCCAAAATTCTCCTCTCAAAACTTTCTCCACATACATTCTCAAAACTCTTTCAAAATACTCTCAAACCACCTTCTACATACACAAAACCCATTCATACATAATACTCAAAAAACCCTCTTTAGGTAAATTTTTCTTTACAAATTTCTTCTTCCTATGTCATGTAACTTTACATGACCATGGTGTGAGTTTCCAAAAAACTAAATGTTATGGAAGCTACACTATGTTCATGTATTGTTCTTATTCATGAATATCTATTTATATATTTATGTTGTTACTTTACCTTCTTCATATTATTATTATTATTATTATTATTATTATTATTATTATTACTATTATATCTAACTAAGTATAATTATGTATCTATATATATATATATAATTACTATTATATCTAACTAAGTATAATTATGTATCTATATATATATATAATATATTCTTTAGAGCATATAAGCTCACTTGCAATTTATTTACTTTCATGCAAAGTAATTTATTTATTTCTTTCTTTGCAGTTTATTTAATTCATGTTGTTTTAAGACTAGTCTCTAGTCTTAGACTTGTCCTCATCAAGTCAAAACAATTTTCTTTTTTTTTTTTATTTTTTCTTTCTTTTTGGGACTAGTATACTTGAAGAAGCTAAGACTCTCAATACTTGATTTTATTTGTTATTTATGTTATTTTTGCTTGTTATTATTTCTCATAATCATCCCCATAGAGATTGTTGTCCAAAATTTTTAAGCTTCAATTATACTTTTACAAAACGGAGATTTCATCACCTAAGAATGGTTCTATATGAAATATAAAATCCATGGTTTAACAAAAGTAAATTTATTTTTTTTTTCAAAACTTTAAGAAGAACCCACTACAATTTTAAAAGCTACTCTTGTTTTGAAAAGCTTTTTAATCATTTTTATATTATCCTGTTTTCCAAAAGAAGATGGCTTTTGGTACTAAAATGTTTTCCCATAAAAACATAATATAAGGAAACCCCATAAAAAGAGAAGGAGAGTTTTTCAAACCAAGATTTTTCAAATAAATGGTCAAAGAAAACAAATAGGTAAAGTGACACTAATATTGAAAATTTCGAAGAGAAGAAATTTATTCTTAAATTCATTTAAGAAAATAGTAAGATAAACATGAAATAATTCTTTGAAAACAAATGAATCAAAATATTCATTTTAAAGGATTTACAAAACAAATTTTCTTGTAATCTATGACTTTCGAAATTTTTAACTAACATTATTTTACTCAAAAAATTTGGTTGGATAACAAACACTTGAGCATGGATGAAATATGAATTATATATTTATGAAAAAGGAATTTCTAAACTATATAGATAACTAAGTATTTATCAAAGAAATTTTTGGATGGTTTAATGTTTGAAACAAAATGTTTTTAGGATGGGAAAATTCGTGTGAATCTGATTGCTACTGTTTCGAAGCCTAAATAATCCAATTTGATGAAAATAGTTTTACAAATAGATATATATTTTCGAATAGGTAGAAATTGGTATATTATATGCGCAAATCTGAGTTAAAATGACCAAGTTATGACCATTTTAAATTGGAATCATCATTTATATGAACTTTGACGTTCTTATGACACGGTTTTGACTAATTTCAAGAAAATTATCAAGAAATACTCATTTTGGGTATTTTCCTTGACTAGGTGATTCCGAGGAAGAATACCCGTATCCCGAAGATTATTTCAACTAAGTAGATTGTTTGAACGACTCATCCGTTTAGAAGAAGTATCGACATGGCAACGTGAGTTTATTTTCTTAAAATGCTTTACTTGATTGTGCTTGTATTTTAGTCGCATTAGAATTAATGAAAGATAAATTGATATGTATGTGAAAATTGTTGAAAGGATTCTAAGAATATCGAGATGAGAATTGATTATAAGTAATTGTTTATTTTAGTATAGTACTTGATATGTATGAAATTTTATGATCACCTTAAAATTGTTAATAAGGAAGCTATGATATCTTAAATAAATTGATTCATGCATATCACGAAATGAGTCACATTGCATGGAGTTATTATCATTGGGTGAAAAGGATAGTAGTACGGTCGAAAGCAACACTTGAAGGTTATGATCGAAAGCGATTGCTTTGCGATATGGAATCAATCTAATGCTTGGCCGAAATTCGGAGGCATGGCTCAACCTAAGTAGACTTTATATGCTTGGCGGTAATGATAAAAAACATAACTTAACTAAAACTACTCGTTTTGAGATTACAAATCACCAAACCTCGAATGGAGGGCGTAAATCCATTCAACATATAGTTCCCGGAAAACTATATGCTTTGTTTGCTCACGTGTATGTTGCATTTCACTCGATTGCTTAAATAACTTGTTTGAATTTTACTACTCAAGAAATTACTTATGGAAATAATTCTCACTAAGCCTATTAGTTTATACCCTTATAGATATCTTTTGTAGTTTACCTATTTGTGGTTGAGGCCACGTGGACCCTGCAGCCAGGTATTATCCATTTTGGTTAAGGAATTTTTAGATGAAGTTTAGTGTTAGACAAGATGTAAACTTCATAGAAAGTTTCTTATAATAGATTTATAGTTATTTTGGCAGGGGAATGCCCCCAAGACTTGTAAGACAATTATTATGAATGAAATGAATATTATGAATCCTTTTTTCTTAATTTGTTATTGTATCTTCTTAAGCTTCGTAATTTCATATATGGTCCTCTAAAATTGTGAGAGCATGCCTTACACCTAATACCGAAACTTCTAGGAATGACTAAGGTTGTATACTTAAACTTTAATATTGAGTGTGGCAGACTGTTAAGTTTAGAGTATCCATTGGAGCGTGACAATATCAAATTAAATTAATCAATATATATATATGTTTGTGTGTGTGTGTGTGTGTCAAAATCAACTTTAATCATGGATTAATTCAAATTATATTATTATTACAATTCAACATTTGTAATGTATGTATACATACTAATTTAATATAATTCCCAAATTTAAATCAATAAAAAATTATATTTAAATCAATCAAAACATACATATATATATCTGGCTTAGTTATAGATATACACATATACACAATTTCATCAAAATCACATGACTCAACATCTATATTATTTAAGCAATAGTCGACACTTTGGTGTCCTTTCTACTATTTTCATAAATGTCTTTTATTTGCCAAAGACATAAAAAGTTAATTTTTACAACTTTTCAAGATTTATTAATTTTAATTAACTTTTGCATAGATTTTAAAATTTATTCTGATAACTTCTACTATTCACTACTTTCTCTCTCTTTCTTTCTTTTCTCTCCACTCATTTTGTCTCTCCCTCCCTGGCTCTCTCTCTCTCTCTCCCAAAATCGTAGCTTTCTTATATTAAAAGCAATAACCAATTTTTTAGAATATACACGTTCCTCTTTTTTGGTAAAATTGCTTTTTTTTATATATATTTAATGATAAAAAACTTATGAATTTTCAATTAATTTTAATATTTTTTAATTATTATTTTTAAATAGTATTAGATTTGCACATGTAATGTGATTAACTACTAGTATTATTTAAGCAAGAGAAGGGAGTTTATTGTCTTTAGTGTTTTTATATTCTATGAGTAATTCTTTAATTATCAATTAAAACTATAACTTTTTTTCAAGTAAATAATACTTCTCCATAATTCTTTTCTTTTTCTAAAATAATAACCATTCCCTCCATAAACCCCATGAATCTTTAAACAACAACCTTTCCATATATATATATATATATATATATATTTTTTTCTTTTTTCTTTCAAAAGTCTAATATTATTTATGTGTTGTTTTAATATCTTATTATTCTATGATTTTCCTTTCATAGAAATAATTAGATTATGTTTTAATTATTCAAAAATGAATTCATTGTATATCTTAATATAAATGTTTTTTTAATATCCTCATTGCAGGTGTGTTGATAGCTAGTTAATATATAATTATAGGGTAAATTATATTGGGAGGTCATAATGTTTAGGAGTAAGTTCATTTTAGGTCACAACGTTTCGAAAAGTTCAAAAAGAGATCACAACGTTTAAGGAGTAAGTTTATTTTATGTCACAATATTTGGGGATTAATTCATTTTATGTCACAATGTTTAGGGAAATGGTCCAATTGGAGTCACTATTGGCATATGTCAACAAGGAAAATATTTAAGTTAAACTTAGAAAACATTTCTTTCGAAACATTGTAACCTAAAATAAACTTATCCCTAAACGTTATGACCTTTCAATATAATTTACCTTATAATTATATGTATGTTTCAGTTTTTAAATATATATAGGGTAAATTATACCAAAAAGTCACAAATTTTTGTAGATAAGTTTATTTGAGGTCACAATATTTAGAGAAGTATGTTAATTGAAATCACCATTGATATGTGTCAATAAAAAAATATTTGAAATTAAAACTTAGAAGATTTGACATGTTATGGCAAGCTTAAATGAATTAGTTAAGTTGCACCTAATAAAGAAATTATGTTTACGATATGTTGAGCTTTTATGTGCAATATATATGTGTTTTCGTTTGCATTTGTATGGATTTTTTTGCAGGTTTTGAGTATATCGGAGTTTTAGGAATAATTAATTTGGAATTTCTTAAAACTTAAAACATGAAAATTGTAGATCTCTTTCTAAGCTTTCTTGAAGTGTACCAGAGTTTTAGGAATAATTCATTTGAAATTTCTTAAAACTTGAAATATGAAAGTTATAGATCTCTCTCTAAGCTTTCCATAGCATCTTGAATCACCTCAATCGGTATTCAAATGAGAGAGATATGACCAAAATATGAAACAACACTGACCTATCAAAAGACTAGCATTGGGACACTAGATTAGGAAATTTTTGGATGCTAGATAAAAAGTATACATTTTCTAGGTAGTTCGGACACCAGGGACCAGCATCTAGATGCTAGAATTAGAAAACTAGCCATTGGAGCTATATTTGCAAGGCTAACTTTTGGGCAAATGAAGGCAACGGCTAGAATCCTTAAATGCCTTATACATATGTATTTAAGGGCAAATGAAGAGCAAAGAGTTGAGCTTATTTTGTAATGATTGTATTGTATCTCTCTCAATCATGTATTAGTTGAGTGAAAATGTGAATAGTGTCGTTTTGTGAGTTAAGTTGAAAATGTTGTAAGGAACTATTTATATTTTCATTTGTTGAGTTATGTGATGAAGTCCTCATTGTTGAGGCATTGATGAAGTCTTCATTAGGAGGCATTTGTGTGAAATCCTCTTTGTTAAGACATTGAGTGGTATAGCTCCATTGGAGCATTTGTTTGTGATTGAATGGATATGTGTGAAGTTCTCCATTGAGAGAAATAATTATGGACTCTGGAGACTAGATGACGAATCGAACCCCACGTTATATCGGGTGTTGTTTTTCTCTTTCCCTTATCTTTTTATTTATGTTTTATTGTTTATATTGTTGAAATTGCATGATTTCACCTTAAGGTTGAAAAAGAAGTAAAATTAAGTATAATTTGTTTTCCTTAGGTGTTATCTAGATTTCTACATACTTTAGTCAAAGTTATATTATTAAAAATTCTAAGTTTATGATTATCATCTAATGTAACTTTGTTAACGAAATCCCATTCATCATGCAAGTTTTATAGGTAAATTGAATATACTTACTAGAAATGTGAATTCGACTAAATAAATCTTCAATCTACTACTACATCAAATCTATCCATTGAAGCTTCTAAACCCAATTTTAACTTTAGTTTTCATAATATTCTTTAATCTCATCGAAGAATTCATTTGAAAAATAGAGATTAGATTAAGTAATAGAATCAGTAAATAAGATTAGGTAATGTTTTGCCTAATTTAAGCTAATTTAAGATAAATTTTTGAAGAAATGACAATGGGTTATTTTCAGCCGAAAGTAAACATCTAGGAATTTAAGAATGTCTTGTGAGTGTTTTGTGTGAAAAAAGTAATTTCAAACTTTAGATTAGATGGTTGTAATGGTAACTTTGAAAATTATTTTAAATAAGATTTCTCAATACAAATATACTTTCATTTTTGGAAACAAACTCATGTAAGAAAGGTTTTAGCCTATTAATAGGGACTTTTAAAATTATTACATGAGATCATTGGTCTAAAATGGGATAAGTTGTAGATTTTCAATCTTAGGATTATGAATGTACTCAATATTATTGAAGGGATGAGTTGGCTTACCTAATATAAAGAAATATAGAATGATAGTTGTAACAAAAGGTCTAATAATATTACAAGAGGTTTAATAAAAAACACCATGAGAGCTATTTAGATTCAATGCTATTTGTGTACCTAATTAGAAAATAGCGTCCTTCATTTTTTCATATTTCATGAGCATACAAAGACATTCATTTCATTAGAAACAATTGCACCCACCATCTAAACAATCACTCTAACTTTGTAAATTAATAGATTTAAAGAGTTCTTCCAATTTAACCATATCGTTTCCCGACCTAAATCTTTTATGTCTCCGTCCTCAACTAATAGTGGTTTGATGGAAAAATGGTGTGTTTCCATTCCATTAACCCTAAAATGCTAATAACAATAGGCTTCCTCTCTACTCCAATGCTCATCAAGTTAAGGCCAAATCTCTTCTTTATCCACCATAACATTCTCAAAGTGGTTTTTCTTGGATTTTTGCTAATTTCATCTTTAACTTCTCAATCACAAGTTCATGGCCCTATTATTTAGAAAAGCATATTTGCTCCAATTAATTAAACACTTGTTGCACTCTTTTGGCTTGTACATAATCTTAACTAGATCAAATTAACTATCACTTCATCCTAAATTTTCTTAATAATATTACCACATTCCTTCGATGCTCGCCATGAGTTCTTAAATCTCAATTTCTTTTACCTTTTATTTGTGAAAAATTGGAATTAGTCGCAAGGGCAACATGGATATAAGTAAAAATGTTGTTCATTTGAAATCGAGTATTATGGTCTCTTCAACCATTTCCTTGACCCAAGATCATAATCAATCTTATTCTTTACCAAAAAACCCATTGTATTATTATACATGGTGAATTGTTGCCTTACAAAGTTTAATCTTTTATATTTGCATTCAAAATCATATCCAAACATTCCAAAACTTACCTTTTATATGTACTTTGTCTACCACTCCTTTTTGTTTTGTTAACTATCTCAATAAAATTTCCCCAACATAGCTTAGGACCATTGATAATTCTAAAACTAAAACCAAGCTGTTCTTTGATTTTAATTTACCCCAAAAATCACACAGCGTGTATAAACCCACATGAACCAATAGATTGGCTAGCAATGACTCCAAAGGCTTTATGCTTACAATGAGCTAAACTTAGTACTGTTTATTTTCCTTTAGAAGGTGATTATATATATATATATTTAACCACTAGCTCCTACTTTAAAGTGAAAAAGAAACTAAGAAAACCGCAACAAATTGAAAAAAGAGATGGCTGATTCAAAAAAATTTCCTTTAAAATTCTATTTTGTTCAAAGGACAATATGAATATTTTATCATGTTTCGTCAACACGTTAAAAGGCTTATTTGATATATCGGGTGTGGAAGTAGGCCAACATTTTTATTGAAAAATAGGTCATAACATGAATTTCAAAACATGTTGAATGATACACCTATATATATCACAAAAAGTTTTTTAGATTGGTTTTTAGTGTCCCCCCAAAAGCTTTATGAGATTCTTAAAAAAACCTCTATCGATTTTGGAATTGAGATATTGATATTAACTAACTCATGTGCCTGCATTGAGAAATGATTTTTTTAACAATTTCACAAGAGTTTTCTGAGAACACTATAAAGATGAAAATCTAAGAAATATTATAAGATATAAAGGTGCAATACTCAATAAGTTTAGACATTCATGTTATAAGGCAAATGAGGCTTGATGTATAAATTATAACCATTTTAGAATTTTACTCTGTTTGCATAACCTTCGAATGCATAGTAAGATTTTTTTTTTTTTTGAAATAGAAATGATATTAAAAGTTTTATAATATATAAGATTTTATCAAAATTGAAAATAATATCTGGAAATTTAATATTAATTAAATATCTACAACTAGGATTTTTTTTTTTTGAAATAAGAAATGATGTTAAAAGTTTTATAATATATAAGATTTTATCAAAATTGAAAATAATGTCTAGAAATTTAATATTAATTAAATATCTACAACTAATTCTCAATGAATTAATACATAAATTTCATTTAAATTTTAAAATAATATGTCAATTATGGAAAGTAAAGTATTAATTTTTAATGAATTAATTAGTGAATAGATACTGACATACACAAAAATTTGAGTATATAGACACTATAATACAATTAAAATTGAAGTATATAGAGTAAAATACAAAAAATATAATGATTATTAACTTTTTTATTAAAGGAGATATTTAATTAAAATTAAATTAAAAAAATAGATGCTAATATGCATTTTTGATGTCTTTATCCTCTCTGTATTTTGAATTATAAAGAAACCTCATTTAGAATTCTCCTTTGCATTATGTATGAAATACCTCAAACTTTCACAAATATTAGAAATTGGGTTTAGATAGATTTGAATGAATTAAATTAATCATAGGATATAAATAGACAGGTTGACAAAGTTAGATTAGTAATTAATTAAATGAACTTTAAAATTTGAAATCTAAATTCTCTAAACAAGTCATTGAAATGTTTAGAGGATTCCTAAACCCTTAATTCTTATCCAAAACTCTAATTCCTAAATCCCATAAAATTTGAATTCATTTGCTTGTATAAAAACATCAATTCTTAAACCCGAACTCAAATTAAATATCTTTTCTCCAAAATAAATTTGTAAATTAAGTTATTACTTTAAGTTCTTAATTTCTAACCTATCGATTCTAAAATTATCTTCTAAATACTTCTGGAACTATAGATATTGATCTGATAGTTTTAAATCTAATACGTTATTTTTAAAATATATTTATATTTATCTTCTTCCCTTTTTTTTTATTTTTTCCTCTACCTTATCTTTCTTTTTCTTTCTCTTTCTCCCTCTTTTCTCCTTCTTCTTTCCCGTATCTTCTTCTTCTTTCTCTCTCCAAATTCAAGAGATGAATTTCAATTTCAATAAGAGAAAAGGAGGAATCAAGTAGAATATGAGAATAGAAGAAGGAAATCAAAGCTAGGAGTGCAAGAAGTTGCATGATTTACCCAAAAAGATAAGTTTTCTAGTTTAATTCATATTTGTTTTACTTGTTGTTTGATAGAAGTTGGGAGTTGAGTTTGAGGAAGAAGATGATGAATAGTAGTTTGTGATGGTTTGATTGTTGTTTGAAGTTGTTGGAGGAAGATCGAAGTGTTAGGAGTTGTTATTAGAGTTTATTTGATGTTATAATTGATGTAGGAGATGTATAAGTTGATGAAAAAGTATAAAAATAAATTTTAAAAACAGAACAAATTCGAAACATGTATCAGGAGATCAATCACGGGCGAGCAAAAGGGAGTGAAATGAACTGATTACGTGTTTTTCAAACATCACGGGCGACCAAAGGGGCGTGATATGCTCTAGTCGTGATTTTTTTTTTTTGAAATCACGGGCGATCGCTTGGGCGTGATCCTTCCCCTACAGCTTGATATGTTTTCGTAACTTGATCATAACTTTTTCATATGATATCGGATTGAAGTGATTCAAGTTGAGTTGGAAAAGCTTAAAAAGAGATCTAAAACTTTTATGTTTTGAGTTTTTGCAAATTCTAAACTTATCAGTGCTTAAATTTTACTTCTTTCCAATTGATATATTTTCGAAGCAAAGTTAAAAACTTGTTTTTGTTTGTTTTATGTGTGTTTGCTTTAGAAAATGGATCTTTTTGGACTAAAATGAGATAGATATATGATAATTGATGTGTTATAATGATTGATTAAGATAATTAAGCATGATTTAGATAGATTTACAAATTTAACAAATAATTGGATTAAATATAGAAGTTAGATATAAAATGCACTTAGTTAATGAATCTAAGTTCAACTTGACTAAATAAGCTTGAATTAGTTAAAAGGCATTAGATTACTTAATTTTAATCAACTTGAACTAGTTTTAGATTAAATGAATAATTCTAATCAATTTGGCTAAGGTTAAGCTAAAATGGGTTAATAGCTAATAATTAGCTTAGATGAATGAATTGAGATGATATTTGATTAATATGGTGCATATGTTGTTTCAAATGTGTGTTTACTTGGAAAATGAATGTTTTTGGTTTATGAATTATTTGTTAATGCTTTTGTAAAAAACACTATAAATAAAGAGAAAAGAAATTCTTTGACAAACAAAGGAAAACTGTCTATATTTTGGCGGGGCGATCTTCGCAGCCATAATGGGGTTCTTATTTAGTATCTGATCAAATAGGGTTCAATAAAATGAGTTTGAGATGAATGGATAAGTAGCTTAAGTTCTTATATGATTTTGATGAAGTAGATGATTAGTTTAGTTTAGTTTAGTTTCTTATACGAATTGTTTCCTTAAAAGAAGTGGATATCTGATTTATCTTCTGAAATTCCTTCCGAGGCCATGTTTGGATTTCATATTCAAGGTACGCTGTAAATTGCGTGTTGGATGTTAGGATAGGCATCTAATATGGATTAAGAACTTAAACTCGGCTTAATAATTGATGAGTGTTGGTTGTACTTTACGTCGTTGAATCTGGATCCGGAGAGCGATAACCTTGTCATGATGCAATGGCACGGTAGTTTAGGCACTTAGCCTAATCCTTTGTCATGATGTAATGACTCAAATCCATGATGCAATGGTTCACCATGATGCAATAGTAGTTTCTTTTATTGGCTAAGTGGGTAGCTAATAGGTTTAACTGTATCGGTATATTCTCTATTTAGGCTCGGGAGGAAATAATATGTTTTAGTTCACGAGTATGGGACTGTTGAACTAATTGATGTTATAGACCGGGATAAGTGGAGTGTATAAAGGAGTGTGAACCCTAGATGATGCTATTAATATTTTTTATCGGTTAGATATAGAAGATATAGATATCCGGTCTATCTATATCAACCCTCTGAGCAACTGCTGTTACTCAGGACCCCCAGATTCTCATTGGCTTGTTCCGGAGTGTGAGTGCTCCATTGTTGATTTGTTTATTTTAATGAAAAGATTATAACTTGTGGATTGATGCATTGCATTTAGTTAAGCTTGCGTACCACTCCGTGTGTAATTGTATTACTGTGTACTGGGTTTCAGCTCATTCTTGTTGTTGTTATTCTTTTTACAGGTTTTGTTGTTAACAAAGATGATGTTGGTGTTGATATTGATGAAGTTGATGATGATGAGTTATTGTTGATGTTGTTGATGTTGGTGATGATGGATGATGAGATGATGATATGATGATGTTGTGTCGGGTTTTTTGGGTGCTTTTGTTGACTCGGGAAGGATTATGGATGAGTGATGTGAGTTAGGAGCGTTGAGTAGTTTAGTTGTTTTGTTTCTTCTTTTATTTGTTTTATAGGGACTGGATTTATTTATAAGTTTGTATTTTCATTTAAGGACTTATTAGTGTCCATGTTTTGTAAATATTTATCAAAGTGAAAGTTTTTCCACTTGTAATAGTGGAAGTTTGAAATGCTTTTATGTAGAAACGTTTTATTAAAGTTTATTTTTTTTTCCGTTGCTAAATCCAGTTGTTGCCAGAATCTAATTGAATGATTTCACAATCTAAAATCGGATAGCAATGTTCAATATAAACACCTTCTTTTAAGACAACTTTACGTATAATTCGTAAGAGTTATACATGATTGGGGACTTGGTGTGCTTAATTTGAGAATTGAGCATGTCGGGTCTTTACAATGTAAAAACCACAAATTAAGATTAAAATTAAGGAAACTTTAAGGTAATATAATATGAACAATCGCCATGACCTCAGCGATAGTGTGTTGTTGTCCTCGTGGTATGATTGGTTTGTGTTTTGTTAGGTGTGCAAAACCGAGGGAAAAAATGGGCGATTGAGCTAGGCTCATAAGCTGGAAGGGTATGTTTGAATTGTTTAATTTTTATTTATATTTTATTAATATTTGATTTATATTTATATTTTATTTATTTGACATGTTTATAAATAAAAATATATGTTTTCTATATATATTTATTTTTGATAAATATTTATTTAAAAATAATAAAAATAAAATGCTAATACAATCAGAATAATATGAAACAATCAAACCTAATGAGGTTGATATTTTTTGTAGGACATCCAAGATTTGGTTAAGCTATCACTATTTAGAGTCAATGATCGAATTGCTGCATCAGATATGTATAGATTATTAAATTCTATGTGTTTTTTTGAGAAATTTTATACTAATGTTTAAAAATGGTTTTTGTTGAGAATAACAATTAAAAAAAAAAAAAAAAACAGACACCAGCAGATGTTTAAGAATTGGGATAAAACAGAGACTTAATCTAGATTGCCTATTTTTAATACTCCATGTGGAATCATCTTCAGGTCAAGTGGAGGAAAATTAAGGAAGTCTAACTTGTATATTTTAAGGAAAATATTTTATTAATAGAAAAAGTTGTCCGTCAAGACAATTTTGTTGAAAGTGTTGGTGTATCTATAAAATTGAAAAGACCTTTTCGTGCTCGATATAAATTTTGCAAAAAAATATAACATGGTGTATACCTGAAATATAATATTATTTATTATGGACAGTAATTTGAAAATAACATTGCGCTCGAAAATACGTAAGTACAGAGAGAGACAGCGGCAGCAATGAGATCAACAGGTGTGGTGCAACAAAATATAAATTATAGAAAATTACTTACCATATTATCAATACAAAATCATAAGTGAAAAATGCGATCTCTTTTGTGATTTCAAAAATAAAAAAAGAAATTGCAGGTAATAGATGCTATTTTCAAAAGCAAATTTAAAATCATCTAGATTTTGAAAAGTATATTCTTTATCTAAATCGCATTTTAAACATGTGGTTTTTATATCAAATCTACACGGTGTTTATGTAATTATTTTTATATGATTGGTATTTGTGTAAAAAAAAAAAAAATTAAGGATTAGTAAACAAAAAAATATCTCTTGCTATCTATAATTTCTAAACGTTTTTCACTTCCATAACTACTTTTAAAATTGCAAATCTATTATTGTTGATATGGATATCTTGAAACCTATCATTTTTTAATCTAAAATCACTTCTCCTCATCTATTATTCGCACCACCATCAATCATTGTATCATGATTCCATCTTCTTAGGTCCACCTTTCTATAAATTTGATTTGATTGAAGATTATGGAGGTCAATTAATTATTTCGTGAGTAATATTTTAGACTAACTAGATTTTTACATATTTATTGTTTCTCATTTATGTTTTATTTTTCATTTTTTTTTTCTGGGAGTTGCTTTATTTCTTAGAATGATGGCTTTATTTTTATTGAAGAAATCATATCCCTTATAAGGAATATTTTAACACTAAAAGAGATGCGCTTGTTTAATTGAATGAGTCTTTGTACTCTTGTATATCCCTTCCATATCTAAACCTTGAAATATGGAATACTTTTGAACCTTAAGAAAAAAATTATTTGAAGAGGTAAATAACTCATGCAACTTTTCATCTTGGATATGATAGTAATGATACGATATTTCTTGATAGGAAATTATTGATATCAAACAAGATGGACACGACAAAGCAAGTGTTAATAACCTCATATAAATGTTTAATGTTATGTATAGCATACGAGAATGAACCTGTTCATTCTTGAATGCATTATATAAATTGGGAAAAGGGCAAATTATATTCCATTTTGGTCCTTTTAAGGATGAAAGTACAGTTTCATTCCATTATTTTTATTATAATTATCTTTTTTATCCTCTTACACATTTATTATTCATATTTATTATTGAGGATGTTTTTCACTAATACCATACAAATTTCATTCCATTATGATATATTCAAACAAAAAATAAATTTATAATTTTGTTACTCATTCTATTCCATTTCATTCATCTCATTTCAATTCATCATATTCTAAAGGATTTCTACATACACAACAACAAAGTAAGTTAAATCTTTGATATGTAGCAAACATTACAAAAAGGTTTTTGACTTGGATCCTATAAGGACAATGAGATATTCAACTATCATCAAGTTTAGGTAACAAAATCTAAGGTCTATTGTGTTGTGAGTTTAATTATAGAAAACTATTACGTGATTGTTAAAACAAATTAGGAAAATTCTATGGTTCCATCATTAATTTTGACGGGACCAATCCCATTACTATTCAACGGCTCACATCATATCCAACCGTGATTTAATCACTATGATAAAAAATAGTTAATATTTCATTTATTATATTTATTTTAATGGTTAGATTAATGATGGTATTAGAAGTTTCCAATAAATTATAATTTTAGAGTTTTGATCACGTTGAATGTGATTAAAAGATGAAATTATAGGAAATTGATAAAAAGATAAGTCTAAAAGATGATTGATAAAAACCAAAAAGGCAAAGTGCAGGTAGATGAAATAGGAAAATGATCAAGGTAAAAGACGGAAAACCCTTAAAAAAGGAAAAAATTACCTCAAAATCAGAATACAACGTTCGAGGAAGAACATGTAACTTTAAATATCCATTTCTAAATAGTAGATGGATGTCTTGATGATTCTTTGCTCCAAACCGTTTTAGATCATTTTTTTCGTATTTTATTTATATCTAATTTATAAATTTTTAAACTGTATCTTATTTAAAAAACTATCATATCTGTATGCAAGTAGGATATGAAAAGTGGGATTTAAAAATTCATGCACTTTTGAGATGAAAAACTAAAAAAATATGTTTGTTTTATTGAAATGAAAAATTTAATTGGCACTTGTATAACTATTATTTGCCTTAGATTTTTGCTTATAAGAAATCGGCTTCTAAAGCCGATGTTGCAAATAATTTGCGTGCAAGACATACAAGAGTAAGAAGTAGTAAAGTACAACCGAGAGAGATGGTTGAAGTGTGCAAAAGATAAGTTATCATTGATTTAGAGGGCTTACTTATAACGGAGACGACTACTCCATATTTGACTAGTGGATATTCTTTAGTACGAAAGTGACTTAAATATTTTATGAAAAGTATTTTCCTACTAATGCAAGTTTTGATATTGTAAAAAACAACTAGTCATGACTGGTTATTTCCTTATCCGGTGAAAATTGATCTTTGATGTGAAATTGGGGTTATGAAGAGTCATCTTGTGGTGTTTTTATCCAATAATCGTTGAAGGTCTAACCAGGCATAGATAAACTAGCCAATAATCATAACATGTCAATTTGCATTCAGGAGTTTATGTTAGGGGATTGTAAATGAATCGAATCAAAACGGTACAATATTAAACTCAAACACAAGCTCGACTCAAAATTTTAAAATTTGAGTTCGACTGAACTTGACATTTTAAACTCAAGTTTGGCTCGAAGTAGTATTAGATAAACTCGAGCTCCACTTGGTTAAGCTTGATTTAATAAAAAATATATTTTTATTTCTGATTAAATAATATTAATACATAAACTCGATTTGAATTCAATTAATATTTATACTTGAAGCTCGATTAGGCTCATGAATTGATCGAGCTTAACATACGAAACTAGTGCTTGGGTTGACAAACTACTCTTGAACTTGTGCTCGACTCGACTATTTTCGAATTAAAAATATTGAGAGAGTTTAAATAATTTGTGAACCAATTTAATTTATTTGCACCCCTAGTTTATATGTAAAATGACCTATCAATAATTATAAATGGGTAAAATAGAATGTAAATAAGTTAATATTATAAAAAAGAATTTCTAAGGTATTTGACTTTTTTTTTTGACCGGTAAGGTATTTGACTCTAAATGAGGTTGTTTTATGTACTTATATCTGTGTCTTTTTTTTTTTGGTAAAATAAATGCATAATTTATATAAATACAACAAAATACAAATAAAATCAAAGACAATATTTAAATCTTTAATACCATGTAGTATTATTATGATATCTTCCTTTTCTTATATTTTCAACTATGAATTATATCATGTAACCTATCAAAAATATTATTTGATTTTTGTTTCCTCCATTAAAACCATGCTTTAGTTTCCTTTCAAAAGCTCTTACAAAGCGTTTTAAACTAAGAGAAACAATCCAACGTTACACAACGAGACTCCCTCTCTCTCTCTCTCCCCCCCCTTCCTCTTTGTGTTAAACAAAAAGCCCTTTCAATGCTTCGAACAAACCCTAACATTTCCTTTCTCGACATCCCTTGGTGGGTTCTCAAAACCCTAACCCTAACCCAAAACCACAGTTCCTACCTAATCAAACCCCACACACCTCTCAACCACTTCCAATCCAAAAATTGCCGTATGGACACAGAGAGAATCCCTACTCTCTCAGACCAAAACCCTAGGAATTCGAATCACTTCGCCTTCTCCAAATCAGTCCCGAATGAGCTCCTCCCTCCTCCAAAGCCTTCTCCTCCTCCTCCAACAGTTATGGATAAATTCAAAGCGCGACTGAAGCAACGGGACGACGAATTTAGGGTTTCTTCGATTGACGACGATGATGTGCCACCTCCTAGTACTGATGAAATCGTTGCGATTTATGAGTCGGTTTTGTCGGAATTGACCTTTAATTCCAAGCCTATTATTACCGATCTCACTATAATTGCTGGTGAGCAGAGAGCCCATGCGGCCGGTATCGCGGATGCGATTTGCTCTCGGATTATTGAGGTCCGGACGACGATAATCTTTCGAATTCAATGTAGTGAATGGTCGAATTTGTTAGGGATTTCTGGGTTTTTTCAATGTGTTGTTTTTATGAACCCTTCAAGTTGTTGTAAAGTTGTGAAAGTTATAATTTTTAGCTCTCTTTATAGTGCAAAAGTTGTGTTTTTCATTTAATTTCCTTATATTATTTCTTTCATTTATTTATTTTTATCAAATTATGATGGTGGGTGTTTGAGATTTAGATGCTTTACCCTGTATGCGAGCTTGCAAAATTACAGATGTGAATTTGGGACCACTTATAATGAGCAAGTGAATGGGTAATTTAAATTTTGAGATTTTAAGAGAAAGGATACCAACTTGTGTTTAGGCATATGGGTTTGATTTTAATACGAATTAAGGGGACTGCTGTAATTGTGGTCTTTAATGTACTTGGCCAAGCAATTGAAATCGAAACTTAAGAGATTAAAAGGCTGAGATTTAGTTGCATTTGAAAGCAATGGGTTACCTTTTTATTGGAAATACTATGTTTTGCAGGTCCCTGTAGAACAAAAACTCCCATCATTGTATCTATTGGATAGTATAGTCAAGAATATTGGTCGAGAATACGTCCGGCACTTTTCGTCTCGGCTGCCGGAGGTGAATATCGTGACACATGGTCTTTTTAAGCTTTATACTGACTGTTGTTAACTTGATTTCGAAAATATTAAGTTTAATCTTAATGAGGATGGGATTTTGTTCTTTTTCCAAAGGTTTTTTGTGAAGCATATCGCCAAGTTGATCCTAGCTTGTATAGTGCTATGCGCCACCTTTTTGGCACTTGGAAATCTGTTTTCCCACCTCCTATCCTTCATAAAATCGATGCAGAACTGCAATTTACATCCACTACTAGCAATCGATCTCCAGGATTTGATGCATTGAGGACTTCTGAATCTCCTCGACCTTCACATGGAATTCATGTCAACCCAAAGTATGTGCGTCAGTTGGATCATCCAGGCACAGATAATGTAAGCTTATTAGTCTTTATCTTTCTTGTTAATGTTCTTAGGATATGATTGCCACTATATAATTAAAGCCCCCCTACCTGCTCGTTTGTAAGCTGTGTTTCTCTTGTAGTTTTCATGTCAATTGAAATGAAGGTTCTTAATTTTTGTTTGGTGTAAAGGAATGATGGTGGGTTTTGGCGAAAAAGATATGCTAATGTGTGGAATGGAGAAAATATGAAGTGTAATGGGGTTTATTGGACAAGTCGCCTTTTTTTTTTTTGGAAGGGTAAATATGTAATTAAATTGGGTATTGATTTGGCATGAACATAGGTAAATAAGAAAGATTGCATTGTTCAGGTTTTGGTCATGGTTTTGGTTCCTGGTGGAACTGGGCTTGAATCATTTGTTTTGATTGCCGGTGGGACCTGTAATAAAAGAAGAGCTTGTAGGATGGATATTCTTCCATCTCCCTTGGATAATAATTGTGCATGTCAGCCGTTGGTGTCATTGTGATGAGGCGTCTGTCTTTGCTTTGCAGGATGGAGCTGGACCTCCAAGATCGAAATCTACAGAGAATATTATTCGCTCGTCATTTCCTTTGGGGACAAATAAGGCTCATGCATCATCATACACTGGTTCTGTGAGGCCCTTATCACCTCATGTCAGTGCACCTGACAGAACTTTAATGCCAGAAGTTGATGAATTTTCAACTGGGAATTCTCCAAGAAGATTGAAACGGCCCTCTCCAGGCCCTATGTTAGATTATTCTCTTGGTAGATCAATAGGTAGAGAGGAGCATATTGGTCAGTGGCGGAGAAGTCAGTTCCTTGACGATGGTCGTCGTTTGGGAGCTGCTGCTTCATTTAACCCTGCCAGTGGACGTGAGTATCAGGATCCTAGAGCTCTAATTGATGCATATGGAAATGATGATAGGGATACTTCTAATAATAAGCCTGTGCAAATTGGAACCCTAAATATCAGGGGTAAGGTGGCTCCAAAGTCATGGCAGGATACCGAGGAGCAGGAATTTGATTGGGAAGATATGAGCCCAACTTTAGCAGACCATAGTGGCAGGAGCAATGGTTTTCTGTCGTCTTCTGTCCGACCTTTTGGGGGATCCAGGGCAAGCCAGGGATTACGAAAGCTGGATAGAGCTCCACCATTGGATACTGCCAACAATCTACCTAGTCAGCCTCATCTTCCTGCAGTAGATGATTCCTCTATTTATGCTGCGGATGCAATCCCATCGCTCAATGTATGCTTCTTTTTTAGCTTCTCGTCTTTGACAATTGTTGATAAATCATTATTTAGAGATGGGCTAAAACAGTTATATGCACTTTTGTTTCTTCTTCTTTCAATATTTAATATTTAATACCTGATTATTTTTTGTTTCTTACCACTCTTTTTTTTATCACAATGTTGTGAAGTTTTACTCATCTAGTGATTATGAGTTCTGTTTTTGGGATCAAAATTCTAAGTATAATGGTGGAAGAACACTTTTGATGAATATGACGGAGTAGATGTCTGAAGTTAGGACAACTGGGAGATGAAAGACGGTCGGAAGGATAATGAGATTTGGGTTTGAGGGTGGTAACATTTGGAATGATAACCTACTTAATTGTTTTGAAATTAAAGTTGTCAAACTCACTATTTTGTTGAGGATTGGATTGTAGAGAACCAGTCGAATCATTGTAAAAAAAGCCAGCTTGTACAATTGCACACCTAAACTAATATACAACCAAGAGTCTATACTTATACAATTTTGTATTCATTTTAACTCTGAAAAACTTTATAAAATTATAAACTCATAGAATTAAACGAGTTGACTTGGGATTTTAACAAACGTGTTTGAAATGTTGGATCTTATACAATGTTGTCGTTGTTTCCTGCCTCAATTAGTCATCTTTACATCCCAACTGGCTCACTATGTTTCCTAAAGCCAGCTTGACTCTTTTCAAATAGTTTCTTATTATCTTCTGGTGTAGTATTACTCTATCAATCTTTTCAGCCTGTTTCAATGAGCATCCTTCTTTTTTTTTCATGTTTCTCTTAACGAATGGACAACGGGATTAGTCACATTAATTTGTTTCTACTATATGTGACCCAATAATAATATCCCTTGTTTTTAAGCAAAGCAATGTTCTTTGGTTATATTGTTTTTGGATGAGAGCCTGTCTTTAATTGCCAAGAATAATGAAGCAGTGGACTCCACACATTTGATAGTAGGACATGAGTACCAGACCTAATCGGCATTTATTATGTTTAAATTTCTAATGCAGCCAGGACGTGGATCAATAGATAAGTTGCCTGGATTCCAGAATGATACCAATCGAATTCTTGGTCCACGAAAACCACAAGGATCTTGGAATATGTCACGCAATATCCCCACAACATCACAGCACTTTCCTAACATAGGAAGAGGAAGGATTTTGGGGGTCCCACCCACACTAGGTGCAGTTGCCACCATTGGAGAACAAAAACCTTATGAAAAGCATCAAAATGTTGCTCAAATGGACAGGCATCCCATTGTTACATCAAGGACCAGTTCTTCTTTTGATTCCATAAGTGCTGAGGCAAACGATGCTAGTTTGACTACCTCTGCAGGCCTATGGCCGCCAACCAATTTGCCTAGGCATAATTTGCCACCTTTGCAGCCTATGCTTCCTCCCCAGGAACAGATTAGGGGTCCATTTGGTTCCTCTGCTGTCAGTAATGTTGTGAATCAAGTTTCAATTACCACTAATATTATGAATCAAGGCACAAAACAGTCTCCACTTGTGGTAGAACAACAATTTGATAAGTTTGGCGGTAGGGAGTTGACTTTAGCTAGGCCACCAGTGCTTAAACAGCAAGCTTCTTTTATTCCTCAGAATCAGCAATATCAGGCTGCAAATACACCTTTTCGACCACAATTTCCTCAACCACACGAGGGCAGGGACATTATTGCTCCTTCATCAGGAGCTTTGTTGCCTTCCCAGAATATGGGCCTAACACCAAATTTTAGCTTTAATCCACGTGGTCAAAGTCCTATTACTGCAGCACTGGCTAATCCACTCGTCCCACGACCTCCTTTGCCATTGAATAACATTCCAAGTTCCTTATATATGCAAGGAGGATCCTTGCCTCCCCTCCCTCCTGGTCCTCCTCCTGCTGCAACACAGATGTTAGCAGTCTCAGAAAGTCAAGGTGCAATTGTCCCTGACAGTATTGGTGGAAGTGCATATTCTGGGCTATTTAGTTCTCTCATGGCTCAAGGTTTGATTTCACTGACAAATCCCACCAAGGTGCAGGTATCCAAGCTATTATCAAGAGTTATTGTATTTTATTTTTATTTTTTCCTTTTATATATATAATATTCTCGTCTGCTTATTTTAAGTCTTGTAATAATTATCTTCTTTTAAAATTTAGGATTCTATAGGATTAGATTTTAATGTTGACCTCCTTAAAGTGCGCCACGAGTCTGCAGTGAGAGCTCTATATGCTGATCTTCCAAGGCAATGTACAACATGTGGCCTTCGATTCAAATGCCAAGAGGAGCATAGTAGCCATATGGACTGGCATGTTACCAAGAATAGAATGTCAAAGAGTCGCAAACAAAAACCTCCACGTAAATGGTTTGTAAGTGTAAGCATGTGGCTCAGCGGTGCAGAGGCTTTGGGAGCTGAAGCAGTTCCAGGTTTTCTGCCATCTGAGAATGTTGAAGAAAAAAAATCTGATGAAGAAATGGCCGTTCCTGCTGATGATGATCAAACTGTGTGTGCATTGTGTGGAGAGCCATTTGATGATTTTTATAGTGATGAGACAGAGGAATGGATGTATAGAGGGGCTGTGTACATGAATGCCCCTGATGGTTTGGCTGCTGGAATGGATAGGTCTCAGTTAGGGCCCATTGTACATGCAAAGTGCCGGACTGAGTCTACATCTGAATCCCCTGGAAATTTTGGACCTGATGAAGGGGTAATTTCCTTTTACTATATACTCCCTCCATATTGGAATTTGATTTCCCTGGTCTTCTGCCTTTATTTGTTATATTTGCATTGGAAAATTGTATGCTTCCAAATTGTAATTACTTAATAATTCATGCTTTGCCCTAGCTTCACCACAAATATATGAATGCAAGTATCTTGCACCCAAATACTCGTGTACATGCAGTAGCTCAGTGCCAATGAGCAACTTCAAGGATAGATTAGGGGATGTCTTCTGTCTCTTGATCAGTTAGTGCTGGTTGCAGGATTTTATATTCTTTTAAAAATTGTTGCCTTTTGAAGGCAATCAAGTAAGGAAGTTGGCTTGGAGTACCTATTTGAAATGCTTTTTAAATTCATAGCTATCTATCTTCTAGTTGGGCTTTTTTCTGACGACTTGTATACTCAGGACATCAACTTGAAATGGATTGATGTGGTTTGTCTTGTTGATTGTTATTGTGACATGATGCTTTATTTTAGGAAACAGCAGGGTTGATATGGATTTCTGAACTGCATATTCTTCCCTAGTTATAAAAGATGATGGTTGAAGGTTCAATTACATACCTCTGTGTACTAGGTTGTTTTTGCTGTATAAACTCTAGTATGAACTGATTGCATATGTATAGGGGGCTTGGGGTCGTCTCTGAGCAGTCATAATAAATGGTAACTTCACATGTTTTCTTCTTCATCTGCAGGGAAGCACTGAAGAGGGTAGTCAAAGGAAAAGATTGCGGAGTTGATCAGTTCTATGATTTGTTGTTTAATATTCATTTTCATTTCTTGTTAATGGCTGTCTCTAATCTTATTTTCAGTGTAGTGTTGGAGCTCGGAATGATAGGCTTCATGGCTCATGCTGTGAGAATCTTGTACATGTATAGTGTTGAGTTGTATCATCCATACCATAGAAATGCAAACCTTTCTTACAGCACTAACTTGTTAGTGTGTTTGTTCTCATGTCTTCGCTTTCAAAATGGAATCTTAATATGACATTAGTGGCTGCAATAACCGGTAAGGTCTTATGATTGCGGTATAGCAATATCACTGGTGGATCCAATTCCATCACGATGGTTGTTTAGTAATTTAATGGAGGGCAGTGAATTTTTCTTCCTTTTTCTTTACGTGGGTGCTTAAGCATTTGATCTAGGATTCCCCAGACACACTGTAAGTCATCGAGAGAGCTGGAAATACGGAACAAATTGAAGCTTTCCGGAGTTTATTGTTGATCAAGCTGTATCCAGATTCCACGGAGCAAAGTTCTTATTACTTGTAGAACTTAGCTTTGCTCTGATGTATTTTCTTCTTTTGAACTACTACTATGCTATTAGCATTGGATCCACTGCATTGTTAAAAAAACTGTGTCCTTATGAGAATTTTCCTTATGGTTTTGGTATAACTAACTGAAGTTTTCTAGTAACTTTCAATTTGCATGCTTCTGTTGTTTTGTTTACATATTCTGTTACATAATATGAATTTTTTTGCGGTTTTAATTTGCATATACTATATGTTCTATTATTATTTTTTTTTTCTCAATGCCAACTGCACTGCCTAGAGCCTTAAAGGAAAACGAAGTGGTAGGTCTATGAATATTTTAATTAGCTTTTATGTAAATGAAAAATTACAATGAAATGTGATGACAGAGGTATTTAAAATAAAGGAAAAAAAAAAAAAAGGGACACTTCGGTCTATTATGAAACTAATGCCAGCATCATGAAATAATAATATGGGGAAATCAAAAAAGAAGGCAAAGTTGGCTTACGTTCTTTTTTTTTCTCTTCTAAAATTTACATTTTCTGAAGATTCTTAGATGTCTTTATGTCTGGGGGTAGGTATTCTAAAGGTCCTCTATATTTATTCTAATATTTAATTAAGAGTGATTTTGGTTTGTTGGTTTAATATTGGTTTGATGTTTGTTTTATATTAGTTTTGATTAGATTATTTATCAAAAATAAATATAGATGAAAAATATATATTTTTATTTAAATAAATTTTATAGATAAAATATAGATGCATGGTAGATATAAATTTTAAAAAAAAAAAAAGTGCATGCAAGCGGTCTCTAAATTGTTTATTTTTCAAATAAGTTATCCTAGCTTTTCGGCTACGCATCGTTGCATCAAATAAGTGTACTAATTTCTGTTCTCTTTCATGATTCTGCAAAGACATTGACTTAGCCAATGACAAGGCATCCCCTGAAGATAGACAACAAAAGGCGTAATCTAAGAACTTACTAAAGATAGAAAGGAAAAGGAAAAAAAAAAAAGAAAAAGAAAAAGAGAAGTGGGCTAATGTTTGTTATATCCATATAAGAAGGCCATTTTAGCATAGGTATGCCGGTAACACATCATCGTTTCAATTAAAGTGTGTGTCAAGAAAGAGATATAAATCTGTTTGGTTAGCTTTCTTCGATAGATATAGACGCTTTCTTTTCAAACTTTTTTCTAATAAATTATTTATCAAGAAATAAATATAAATAAAAAAAAGTTGACTGTTTTCGTGAAAAGATCAAATATAAATAAAATATAGATGTAGATCAAATATATTTACACATATTATTTTAATACAGATACAGATGAAAAACAAACCATCCAAACAAAACAGTTATTTTTGCTTATAAACAAATTATATAAATCAGATACAGATACATATATAGATGGTCAATTTCCATTTTAAGTTTAATAGGCCAAATCTTTCTAAAATATGTTGTGTATTATATATATTTCAAAAGGAACAAGTCCTACATTTCTTATATTTCATTAATTGTCCTTGTTTATAAAGTTTCTTCTCTTAGTGGGCTTGTAAAGAGTTGGTGGAAAGGCATGGGCTTGCGCGCACAAAGCCTAGACCAAGTTAGTGTAAATTCGTGGATATGCCCCGCCCCCCCCCTGCGCGTGTAGTCATATGTCTTGGTCGGTTCAAAGGAATATTTTATTTTCGTGTATGTTATTTTTTAAATAAAAATAATGATAATAATTAATTAAATCTTATCCGGATACAGGTCTTTTGAGCATTTAAAATTTTAATTACCAATCGTTGTATTTTTTCGGGTACTTTCAAACCGTTGTATCTTTTAATTTTGAAAAGACATATTTTCAACATACCCGTTACAAATACCTCTTCATTTTATATATATTTATCCGTTTTAATATTTTATACTTACTTTTCCTGCCTTACTCTCTGATTCCTTGCTGGGTTCTTCCTACTTTCCTGCTATTCCTGTGTCCTAGATTTTCTAGAGGACTTGTTGAATCCTGGGGGATACGCCATTCCTTAAATTGGCGAAATATCCTTAAGGACAGTGCCTAGCACGCCTCAAGTTTTTCCCTCTTTTTCTATTTTTCCAACAATCTTAAGGATATTTCCTTATGGCCTCTGATCCTACCCCTCCGCCTACACCGTCGCTACTGCACCTGTTCATGAAACTGCTTCAAATGGCCCTGTCCCTGTGTTGCCCACTGTTCCATTTGCCAAGCCATTTCCAGATATATCAAAGATCGAAATTTTCGATGGAGATAACTTTAAAAGATGGCAAGAACGTATATTCTCTGTTTTGGATATGCACGGTGTTGCGTATGCCCTTACAGATACTAAACCAGTTGTACACCACGTCCAAACAAATGGAACTATGGGTTCATGCGAACAAGGTATGCCGCCACACTATTATTAGTACCTTATCTAATGAGTTGTTCGATGTCTACTGTTCTTACAAGGATGCAAAAGATATTTGGGAATCTATGGTTGCCAAGTACACGGCTGAAGATGCAGGAAAACAGAAGTTTGTTATTGGAAAGTATTATAGGTGGGAGATGGTTGAGGACAAAGATATCAAAATGCAGATCAATGAGTACCACAAGTTGATAGAAGACCTCAAATCAGAAGGCATTAATTTGCAGGAGGAGTTCGTTGCTGGTTTGCTGATCGAGAAACTACCTCAATCATGGAGTGATTACAAACAACAACTTAAACATAAGCACAAGCAACTTTCGCTTGCTGATCTCATCACCCACATCATCATCGAGAACACCAACAGAAAGGAATTCATGGCCGCCAAAGGAAAGGAGATTGCAAGTAAGGCGAATTTGGTGGATTACAAACCGCACAAGCCATATAAAAGGTATGAAAAGAAACATGATTACAAGCCCAGAGCTAGTAATCCCACTTTTAAGAAGCGAGGCAATTGCTTCGTATGTGGCAAACCTGGCCATCATGCACCTCAGTGCAGAAAGAGGATGGGAAGAAATGACAATCCTGCTAAACCAAAGGCAAATTTGGTTCAAGCAGATGATATTATCGCTGCAGTCATTTCTGTGAACATAGTAACCAGTGTGAAAGAATGGGTCATAGATTCTGGTGCTACTAGGCACATTTGTGCAAATAAGGATGCATTCGTGACCTATACAAAAGTTGATGAAGGAGAAGAATCTGTGCATCTTGGTGATTCTCGAACTACCCAAGTTCTTGGGAAAGGAAAGGTTCTTCTCAAACTCACATCTGGAAAAACTTTGGCTCTGAACGAGGTGTTGCATGTTCCCGACATTAGAACCAATCTGATTTCAGTGGCATTGTTGGGAAAAGTGGGAGTGAAAGTGTCATTTGAGTCTGACAAAGTTGTAATGACAAAAAATAATGTTTTAGTTGGCAAGGGCTATTGTAGTCATGGTTTATTTGTACTCAATGTTTCTGAAGTTATGAATAAAAATGTTTCTTCTTCTGCTTACTTGATTGATTCTTGTGATTTATGGCATGGTAGATTAGGACATGTTAGTTTACCTTATATCAAGAAAATGCAATCCGTTGGATTAATTTCTAATATTAATTCTTTAAGTATGAGTAAATGTGAAATTTGTGCTGAATCTAAACAAGCTAAGAAAACATGTGCATCTGTCTTTAGAGAATCTGAATTACTAAGTTTAATTCACACTGATCTAGGTGATTTAAAGCAAACTATGACTAGAGGAGGTAAAAGATATTATGTAACTTTTATAGATGATTTTTCTAGATATACTAAAGTCTACTTGCTTAGAAATAAAGATGAGGCATTTGACATGTTTTTAATATACAAAGCAGAAGTAGAGAATCAATTAAACAAGAAAATTAAAAGAATTAGATCAGACAGAGGTGGTGAGTATATTTTACTAAATGAATATTGTGAAAAAGAAGGAATAATTCATGAAATAACTCCACCTTATTCTCCAGAATCTAATGGAGTAGCCGAAAGGAAAAATAGGACATTAAAAGAAATGATGAATTGTATGCTTGTAAGTTCTAATGCGCCTGAAAATCTTTGGGGTGAAGCTATATTAACTGCATGTCACTTACAAAATAGGATACCTTATAAGAAAACAGGGAAAACACCTTATGAACTTTGGAAAGGTTATTCTCCTAATTTGAAATATTTGAAAGTGTGGGGGTGTCTTGCTAAAGTTATGCTTCCTGATCCTAAGAAAAGAAAATTAGGTTCTAAAACTTCAGATTGTATGTTTATTGGTTATGCTGAACATAGTATAGCATATAGATTTCTTGTATTAAAAAGTGATGTGTTAGATTGCAATACAATTGTTGAGACAAAAAATGCAGAGTTTTTTGAACATGTGTTTCCTTTAAAATAAAAAATTATTCCTAATACATCATCTTCTGAAAATGTCTCTAGAAATATTTTTGAAAATGATGATTTAAGAAGAAGTAAGAGACAAAGAAAAGAAAATTCTTTTGGAAATGATTTTTATACTTATCTTGTTGAAAATGATCCATTAACCTTCTCGGATGCAATTTCCTCGTGTGATGCACCTTTTTGGAAAGAAGCTATTAAAGTTGAAATTGATTCTATTTTACAAAATAAAACATGGGAATTGGTAGATTTACCTCCTGGAGCTAAACCTATTGGTTGTAAATGGATCTTTAAAAGGAAATTAAATCCTGATGGTTCAGTTGATAAGTTTAAAGCTAGATTAGTTGCTAAAGGATTTACTCAAAAGCAAAATATTGATATTTTGACACTTTTGCTCCTGTAACTAGAATTTCTTCTATTCGAGTTTTGATTGCCTTGGCTTCAATATATAAACTTGTTATTCATCAAATGGATGTAAAAACAGCCTTTCTAAATGGCGATTTAGAGGAAGAAATTTATATGGTACAACCTGAAGGTTGTGTTGTTCCAGGACAAGAAAATAAAGTTTGTAAACTTCTTAAATCATTGTATGGTTTAAAACAAGCTCCTAAACAATGGCATGAAAAATTTGATCAAGTTTTATTAAATGATGGATTCTCTACTGTTGAAGTTGATAAATGTGTTTACATAAAACTTATTAATAATGATTGTGTTATCATATGCCTATATGTAGATGATATGCTTATATTCGGTACCAGTCTTGATATAGTGCTTAAAACTAAATCTTTTCTTGCTTCCAAATTTGATATGAAAGATATGGGTGAAGCAAGTGTTATTTTGGGTGTTAAAATCATAAGGAAGAATGATAGTATTATGTTATCACAAGAACATTATGTTGAGAAACTTCTTAAGAAGTTTGGACACTTTGATGTCAATCCTGTGAGTACCCCTTACGATGCTAATACTCAATTAAAGAAAAATAGAGGTGATATGTTGCTCAATCTGAGTATGCACAAATAATTGGAAGTCTGATGCATTTAATGAATTTCTCAAGACCTGACATAGCATATGCTGTGTGTAGATTGAGTAGGTATACACATAATCCCGGTTATGATCATTGGACTGCATTGGTCAGATTGATGAAATATCTCAGAGGTACTATGAACTATGGTATTCTATATAGTGGATTTCCCGCTGTATTAGAAGGATACAGTGATGCCAACTGGATATCTGATTCAGATGAGACAAAATCCACTAGTGGTTATATATTCACCCTTGGAGGTGGAGCAATTTCATGGAAATCAGCCAAACAGACTATCATAGCTAAGTCTACTATGGAGTCAGAGTTTATTGCTCTGGAATTGGCTGGTAATGAGGCTGAGTGGTTAAGAAACTTCTTAGCAAATATTCCATTAGGTTTAAAACCTACACCATCTGTGTCTATGCACTGTGATTGTCAAGCGGCAATATCTATTGCCAAGAATAAGACCTTCAATGGAAAGAATAGACATATTCGTTTGAGACATGAAGTAGTGAAGCAGCTGCTGAAAGATGGAATTATATCAATAGATTATGTGAAGTCAGAAGTGAACTTGGCCGATCCTCTGACTAAACCTTTGGGGAGAAAATTAATAAATGAAACATCGAGGGGTATGGGACTAAAGCCATGTTGAATTATCAACAATGATGGTAACCCAACCTATGTGATTGGAGATCCCATGAAATAGGTTCATATGGGTAATAACAAGTCGTTGCTTGATCTGTGTAACACTAATAAATGATGTCCCTCCTATGATGTGCATAGTGCTAAACTGCAAAGAATGGGAGGTTGAGTAAAGCTCTTAATCAAATACCATATCCTTTTAAAGGTAGTGTATTCTGCAGTATACGCTTGATGGAATGACCTATATGAGTGTGAAGTGAGGCCGCTTCTATGAGATTGTGGCAAAATCTCTAAAGCACTCATGAATTACCAGGCACGCGCATGGCCTATTAGCGCAAAACGCGATGAGCAGAATAAAAAAATGTGGAGTATGATGTGATTAATGAGAATTTTGGCTTACTATAAAATTCTTGGTTCATAGAAGCCTTAAGCTTCACCATTTATTTTGTAAGTTATATCTCATTTTTCTAGGTCTGGTTCATAGTCTTAAGGACACCAGATTCGAGGCATGATACTCATTTGAGAAAACCCAGCATTTCTTTTTATCTCGTTGTCTTTTATCCTTTTGAAATATGTGGGGGATTGTTGTGTATTATATATATTTCAAAAGGAACAAGTCCCACATTCCTTAGATTTTACTCATTGTCCTTGTTTATAAACCTCATTCTCTTAGTGGGCTTGTAAAGAGTTGGTGGAAAGGCATGGCTCGCGCGCACAAAGCTAGACAAGTTATGTAAATTCGTGGATATCGTTTCCCCCCCCCCCCCCCCCCCCCCCCCCCCCCCCCCCCCCCCCCCCCCCCCCCCCCCCCCCCCCCCCCCCCCCCCCCCCCCCCCCCCCCCCCCCCCCCCCCCCCCCCCCCCCCCCCCCCCCCTCCCCTCGGCGCGTGTAGTCATATGTCTTAGTCCTGTTCAAAGGAATATTTATTTTCGTGTTGTTATTTTTTAAATTAAAAATAATATAATATTTAATTAAATCTTATCGGATACAGGTCTTTTGAGCATTTAAAAAATTTTAATTACCAATCGTTGTATTTTTTTGGGTACTTTCAAACCGTTGTATCTTTTAATTTTGAAAAGACATATTTTCAACATACCGTTAAATACCTCTTGTTTTATATATATTTATCCGTTTAATATTTTATACTTGCTTTTTCACTGTCTTACTCTCTGATTCATCGCTGGGTTCTTCCTACTATTCCTACTATTCCTGTGTCCTAGATCTTCTAGAGGACTTGTGAATCTGGGGGTACGCCATCTTAAACAGTGTTGGCGAAATATCCTTAAGGCCAGTGCCTAGAACGCCTCAAGTTTTTCCTCCTTATTTCTAATTTTTCCAACAAATTATTCATATATAATTAGGATCAACTCCTAAGGCCATACCGTTATCTAAAGATTTAGTTCGTAATATATATTAAGCCAAACCCAATTATTGAAATAGTTTGATTGTGCCGATATATTATATATATATATATATATATATAAATGAAACATAATAGAATATTTCAATACCTATACTTTTGTAGAAAGAATGAGCTCTTTAGGTGTGCTGGTACCTTTTGCTTCCATTCACATGTTGTATGTGCATAAAAAAAATTAAATGTTAGGATAAACTTTTATGGTGAAATTAAGGAAAAATCATACATGGATCAACTAGAAAGCTTTTGCCCACCGGGGAACGAAAAGAAAATAATTCATTGTATGCGTTTTATCAAGCTCCAAAATAATGGCATGGAAAACACGATTACATAATTTTGACATATAGGATTTAACACAATAATGTTGAGAAATGCATATATTTAAAATTCATCGAAGAACATGATGAGATCGTCTCTTTATATGTCAATGATCTGTTGTTGTTCGGAAAAAATATGGTTGACAATAACAAAATTTAAAATGTATCTAATCTTAAAATTCAAGAAAAAGGATGTACGCGAGGTTTATAAAAGGCATTATAGTGTTGAAATAAAGTGGGGGTATTGTGTGCATACTATCTGCTTGTTCACTTCGCTGTAATTACAATTTTATTACAGTCTTATTCCCTACAAATAGCTATTACACCGTTTAGTTCACTGAATAGCGATTCCACAATGAATCTCTATTACACAAAATATTGAATGACCATTCTTTATTCAAATCTATGAATACCAATTCAATGCTAAAACTGCTTTTTTTTTTTTTTTTCAAAATACCGTTATTAAATAAAAAATTAATAAAGAAAATTCCTATTCACAGATCTATTCCATTCCTCCGTAATAGGAATTTCATTGCAGCCTTATTCATTCAGCGAAGTGAACGAGCCGTAAAAGTATTGTGTTGAATCAATCTTGTTATGTTAGAGAAAATTCGGGAAAAGTATAAACACTTAGTGAAGAAGTAGCATAATTAGAATGTGTTGGCGCAATTGGAAGTCTGATGTGTGCTTGTATTTATCATGATTAAATATAGGGTAAATGTTGCGAATGGTATATGAAATTTGGCAAAAAATGTAATTATCTATCTGACTTTAAAATTAATCAATTTATTACCTAAAATAACTTTTTATGTACACAACACCTCCTTCATATTAAGTTAAAAATGTCAAGTAGAATGACTATGTTAACCAATTTAACAAATGTATTATTGGAGTGCACTAAAATTTTTTTTTATGTATTAAATTGATTAATTTCAAAGTTGAAGTATCTAATTGCATATTTTGCCAAAAATTTAGATACCATTTGTGACGTTAACCCTTAAATATATATCCTATGTGTAAGTTGTCATCAATGCAACAAAAATTTATGGATAGAGCTTTTAGTTATATGAAAAAGGGAAAAAAAAAAAAGTCATGAAACTAGGATTGTTTTATAGAGACTTTAAAGTTGTACTAAAAAGTTACTTAGGGTCTATTTGAATGGTATAATTTTCATCTATATTTGACCAAACAAAGCCATAAAACACAAGTTGGATAAGCACTGGTGATAAAGGCTTGACATCTACCTTGATGTTGGCCATTAGTTGGGCATATGAGATCTTGTGCATGAGCATGGAGGTTAAGTTTGTAACTTTTTATCCATGATAATTTTATTAACCTCCCCTTGTATTATTATCCGTATTTAAGGATATAAACTTATTACTCCAACTAATGATTATATCTCTTCGCTTTTCTCCCTCCCAGTTCTTACTTTATCATTTTTCATTCTATTATATTTATGACAGAAACTTTTATTCATTGAATTTTTTTAATCATTCTCCACATGAAATTTTACCTCTTTAATAAATAGATTTTGCATTTGGCTTCTTTTTAAAAACTAAGTATCTATTTGGTTATTAATTTAAGTTGCATTATTCATTTTGTTATATTTAAATTAGAATCTTTTATTTGCTGCATGAATATTTTTCTTTTATTATCTCCACGTGAAATATTGTCTCTTCTGAAAAATAGATGGAGTAAATTACATTGAAATGTATCATGTTTGGATGTATATTCACTTAAGATCTTAATGTTTCGAATAGTTAAAAAAAAGAATTAATATTTAGTAAAGTGAGCTAAACAAGGTATTCATAATTAACTATTAAAAAAATTAATTAAAAATTAATCCAAACCTAGATGTTTTAAATGAACTTTGTGAAACATTAATATCTCATTTATTCACTCTAAGAAACATTGATTACTTTTTTAAACTACTCGAAATATTGATACTTATATGAATTTATCCTAAAATGTTCAACCTCTTGTATAATTTAAAATAGATGTGGATTTGAGTGCCCAAAAAAAAAAAAAAATGGATTTGACTTCTTTTTAAATGAATAAGGTTCTATTTCGTTGTTGATTTAAGTCATATTTAAAACTCTTTTATTTTATTATTCTCTTTATTTTTTATTTGAATCTTTGCATTTAAATCTAAACCACCTGTGACACACCTTTAATGCATGCGCTTAAAGTAAATAGTCAGTGTTTCACTAATAGTTGATATCAGTTAAAAATTCATGGTTCTCTATGTTTATTTATGTTAATGAAAAACAATTGAAACAAAGTACATATAATATAATATTATTTGCTCAATACTTTACAGTTAAAACACTATACAAAATAAGATCTTAAGAATGAAACTTAAAATAGAAAAGAAAAATTAGATTAGATTTTTTTTTTTTTCCATTGAAAAGGTACTTTATTAAAGACTGAACCATCCAACATTACAAGAAGGGAAAAAACTCCGTGTCTGCCAAAATCCAATGGCATTCATTAAATGACAGGGATAATCTAATATAATTTTTAATAATAAAATAAATTGAAAAAAAAAAAGAAATATTAAAGAGTCATAAAAAAGTAATTGTAATAAATGGGTAAAATTATCATACCCTGAAAACGAAATATGAATGTGAGAAAAGCATGATCTTATAATTATTATCATATTGTATAATATAATTATGATATGTCAAAAGGATATATTGTAGCTTTTATAAAGACGCCAAGATTGTAAGAATAATTTTTTCAAATGTCTTTCTCGTATAAGAATTCATTCATATCAATGAATAAATTAGTGTACCATTTTTTATAAGCTATCAAATTGAAAAGAAAAAACAAAAACAGAGGAGAAGAAACTTAAAAAAAAAATTGTGGTAAATTATTGTAGCAAAATGTAGCTTTTAAGTGAAAAAAAAAATGTCTCAGTTGAAGGTGAACCAATCATGAAAGTGTAAAATGTCATTAAATTTTTAGCCATCAAAAATCGATTTGATACATTCAATAAACTTGTCTTTAATATATATAAGTGATTAAATGAAAGTGTGCAATTCTAAATAACTCTTTTATCTAATTTTCATAATATTAAATATAGATTAGGGTTATTTAATAGAATAATTACTTATTATATAGATTATCATTAAAATGATATTAAGAAAAAAAATGGTTGTTGCAGAAGTTTAAAAAACAATATATTAGCGAATTGATAGATAAATAAAGATAAACATAAATTTTATAAATGATTTCAATGATAATAGAAACACTGACTATTTATTTTAAGCATACGCATCCTAGGTGCATCATCGGCCAGAGATAATAAGCCACGATGTCTTGATCTTGAGCATATAATAGGATATATAATGAAAAGTTTAGACAGATAGCATTGAGACATAAGCACATTAGAAAATTAATAATGAATAGAGTTAATAACCGTTGCTTATGTTTAGACTGCAATCAACTTAGCATGCCCATTAACTAAAAGATTATCTAGAGATAATGTGAAAAGTATTGTTGCTGAGATGGTCTTAAACTGTTACATCAACCAGGGATGAGAATCCTATCTTAATCTCATATATCACTAATTTTCAAGGTTTATGAGGGAAGGACAATTTATTATTGACCATGTGTATTATAAGTTAGAAAAGAGTGAGTTGGTGTATATTTCTCAAAGGATAAATTTTGTATATTGTTCAATTATATGGTTCATTAATATGTACATAAAGTGGTGCTGATCAAGGATGGAGGCAGGATCTCAAGCCTATGGTATTATTGTATAAAGAAAAGGGTTAAAATAAATTTACAATGTCTTTGTTTTTTTTTTTCCTTTCAAAATTATATATAAGTCTAGTTTGTCACTCTATTTTATTATAAAGTCCATTTATGATGGAATAAATATTAATTTTTTTAGTAATACTTTTTTCCAATTAATTTGTTAAATGATATTTGATTATATTAATAAAAAAATTATCATACACAGTATTTCTAATACTTGATAAGTGTACGAAAGACAATCATTAAAAAAAAAAAATCATAAGTAAAATACAAAGAAAAGAGAATAAAATGTAATAATATTTATACTAGCATAACATAATCATTCAAGTTATAAAGTAAAAGAAGAGTCACAAATGAATAATGACACTATATACTATATATAATACAAAATTATAATCTCATTGTAGATGGTAAGACGAAGGCAGTGTGGGGGCCCATGTATGGCTTAATATGCTCTATGTAATACAAAATAAAATTATTATTTTATTCAAACTACATGAGTTGGATATTTCATATCTTTAAAATAATTATAAATATGATAAATTATAATTTTGAAATTGAATTTAACTATAAATTTTTTTCTTTTATGTTTATTAACAACACAAGAAAATTGAGAAAATATGTAGCAATTTTAAAGTTTACCCACTGCAATTAGCTTGGATATTTTAGGTTTGCAAATTTTTCATTCAAATATTAATTTGTTTGCTTAAGGGAAATGGGAAATATTCTTAATGTTATAAGGGTAATATGGTCTCTTTTTGCTAAGATTAAGGATTATGTGTAACCTAGTGGCTTTAGTTGCATGTCCATTATCCGAGCAAATTAAAAATTGTAGACACAGGTATGGCTCAATTGGGTCAAAGGCCTGGTTTTTTTTTTTTCATCAATAAACCAAGCAGCAGGGCTTTAGGCAATATTAGAGGTTACATTTTGGGCGGGGGGCTATGTCCTATGGCCCACCCTCTATGCCGTCCATGTGTGCCTGATAGAAGTTTAAACTTATTTTGCAAAATGCCACAAATCTATAAAAGCACTGTCATGGAAATTAGCTTATCGGATTTGAATACATATGTGTATGGATTCTCTGGTTATAACACAAAGCATGGAAGTTTGTGGGATTAGCTAAGTATCACCTTCTTGCAATCTTAACAATTTTACATTAAAGAATGATCAAACCCAACGATGCTATATTTAGGGGTACAATAATGAATTAGATTGGTAATGCACATTTAAAATTAAAAATTTAAACTAAGTGATTAATAGCTATAATTAACTTTGTCCTACAAGTGTTGAGTATTAAGATTAACCCCAAGAAAGATGCATCTTAGGATATTTAGGTATATCTCGACCACTAAAAGGAAGCATGTAAACAAAACCTTTGCAGGCGAAGGGTAACAGATTGATGTGTCTCTGGATTGTTTGAAGCACTCACAAGAGGTGTCTAAACAATTCCTTGACAAGATTATTGAAAATTAATTGACAAAGGTTTATTTGGATTATTCATAGAGGGATGTCTAACAAATTTTCTATATTTTGCAAAATGTAGTTACTCAAAAGGCTTGCAACTTTGGACTATTATCTTGAATTGTATCTAGTACTGGGGTGAAATCAATTATTACCTAACAATCTCGACTAATTTTCAACCATCTAAATAAAATCTCATGACTAGATCAAGTTTTAACTCTTATATGTCAAATCATTCATTGTAGAGTTGCTTAAAAATCCAAATTTGTTATATTTTCCTTATAAACTATTAAAACACATTACTGATTAAATTATCTTTTATTTTTTTAGGATTCTTGTTGTAATAATTGGTCGAATAAGGTTGAATAAAAATAATTACTAATATACAACATTAAAATCATGATTTTGATAGAATACGAAAATTTTCATATAACATATGTATATCGCGTGTTATAGGCACGATATAACTATCGGGATGGTTTTTCAAGGCACTTAAAACTGTCAATAATGTAAGATGCCCTAATGAATTTTTAGGGAGGAAAAAAATCGCACTATAAAAGCTATATTGTGGAAAAGATCAACAATATACATAGTAAATACTATACCTTGACTAAAACGTGATTTAGCGATGGTACAACAACTATGCATCTATGCTATACACACGATATTGGTAGATAAACATATGTCCTATATTATAAACACAATTTTGCATTGGATTATTGAAAATTTTTTATTTTACTTATATTTGATTTTTTTTTAATTACGGCAGATATATTGCTTACCCCATTACTTATTATAATTTGTATCCTTGTTGATTCTTTTACTCTTATAGAACAATAAAAAGGATTTACCAAATAAAACAAGGTTATATAAAATCATAAAATGAAAGAACTACTCTATTTATTATTAAATCATTGAATATTTTGTTAGTAATTTTATCTTTATGTTTCCTTTTGGTTTTTTAAGTGAGGAGAAACAATCATGTAAAAAATATTTATAAAACTATTTTTTTAAGTATTGAGGTAGCAGCCACAACCACAATGTGAAGCCTCTTTTTGGGATGGTATTGGTTCAAGTTGCTAATGGCAACCTTATTTTAGGACACGTTTGAGCTGTTCAATTAAAATAATTTAGTCATGATCATCCGATTAAAATGTTTTTAATATTGTGGTAAGTTCATTGTATTTTAGTAAGTTCGTTCGATTGTGGTAAGTGGTAATTTATCGAATTTTGATAAACTTGTTGTATTTTGATAGGTTGATCGTACATTAACTTTTGGAAGTGTAAGTTTGTTGTATTCTGGTAAAGTTTGTTGATTTTGGTTTGTGGTAATTTTGTCAGATTTTGGCAAGTTTGTTGCATTGTTATAAGTATTGTTCAATATTGTTCATGTGTCATACCATTTATCATCTTATTATAGTAAGTTCATGCATTGTAGTAAATTTATCCAATTTTGGAATGTAGTAGATTTGTTGTATTATGGTAAGTTTGTTATATTACGGTAAGTTGATTGTAGAGTAACTTTCAAAAAGTGTAGTTTCATCACATTATAATAAATTCGTCTAATTATGGTAACTGATAGATTTATCGTATTCTGGTAAATTTTTTATAATTTGGTATGATGATTATACACTAACTTTTAGAAGGGTAAGTTTATCCCATTTTGGCAAGTTCGTTGATTATGGTATGTGATATTTTTATCGGATTCTAACAAGCTTATCGCATTGTGGTTGTTGCGTACTATTCAGTACTATACATGTGTTGTACTACTTTTCATCATATTATGGTAAATTCATCACATTATGGTAATTTTATTCAATTTTGGTATGTGATAAATTTATTGTATTTTAATAGACTTTCATCTTATTGTGGTAATTATACTTGAAATAACGATTTACCCATCATATCCTAATTTTAGATCGTATTATGGCAACTTAAGTCAATAATTTCTTTGTTTGTTTGTTTTTTCTTTTTTCCTATGCAATACGAAGAATAATTAAAAAGTTAAATCTTACGGTTCACCCGCAAGTCATTATACTTGAATAACTCCGAACTTGCATGTTCGGATAAAGACGTAAGGTAAAGGAAAGGCTGGGAATCGGGGTAACAGCTCATGCAAATCAGTGTACCTTAGTTCACAGAGTCATGGACCACTAAAACTTTTTCTTCTTTTTCAGGTTTTCCCCGTTTTCAAATAAGTACTTGCTTGGACTACCTGACCCAATATAATAGGGACCTTACGTGCTATTGATGGGTGATAATAAATTGTGATAATAAATTAATAAGGGATTTTTACGGTCCTATTATGGATAATTTTACTATTAATCTTATTATTGAATTAATTATAAAAACTTAATATAAAAAATTATTAAAAATTTCAATAACTGTTAAAATAAATTTAAACTATCCAATAATATAATGTACCGACAATGATTATTGCGATAAAAAAAATTTAATTTATCAATACCTTAAATTTAGTTAGGTGTTATAAGTTTTTAAAGCAGGGCATAGAAGTGGATGGATTTTTTAATTGTAATGATATCCTAAGAAAAGTAAATTACGTGATGATGTACACTTTTGATTAAGGTTAATTTAGGATCATATGATTTACGAGAATAAAGACTTTTCCAAGACATAACTATGAAAGATAAACGTTACAAAATTTATTTTTCTTTTCAAATCCAATTTTAGAATACCATAAATTTATTTACGTATTATATCAAAAGTTTCTAAATTAGGTTATAGAAGTGGATAAATATTTTAATTTTAGTGATATTAATTCTTTATTTTCTTTACTAGTTTTACTTAGCTTTATCTATTTATATTTAGTTGTTTAGTCACTGTTTTACATATTGTTTAATTTTAATGATTGTTTAGCTTATATTTTATGATTCTTGTGCTTATATTTATGTTATAGAAGAAACATATTTTGTTGAAGAAATCCTGAATAATATGTTTGATTATGAATGGTTTATATGAATGTTGTTTATCAAAGATTACATAAAGGAACAAGAAAAGAAAATTAAAAGGCTAAGGGATATTATAAGGAGAACAAAAGGATACATAGAACAGCTTGAAAGTCTTTTGGAGTTATACTTTGAGGGACCAACTCCAAGGAACGGGAATTTTATAAGCACCCTATAAAGAACAAGGATATACGGTAATTTACATAATAATTATAATTTTTTTGAAGAAATAAGACGCAGAATAAAGGTTTGCGAAGATAATATAATAAGGTTCATAGGATGATATGGTTTTAAATTTTAATATTATTTGTTATCTTTTCATAATAGCTGTAGTCTCTGATATAATAAATATAATATGTGATATAATAGATTTGTTAATAAATTCTAGAAAACATTTGATGTTTGAAGATTTTGACACATAGATACATAGAGTATATTAAAAGATATAAGGACACAATAAAAAGGTATAAGAATCTTGTAAAGGATATAGAAAAGGATTTAGAAAGGGTTAACATTCAAAGAAAAGAATTAGAACGAAGGTTAAAAGGAAATATAATAAAACCGACTACATGTTCACAATTTAGATTTATTCTGGATGTAATTTACATATGAGAAAGAAATAATAAGGTATAATGAACTGATAAGATATTATGAAGGATTAATAAGGAGCATGATGGTGTGATGGATAATTTTGTGGAATATATAAAGGATAAAAACCAAAGGATAAAAAGGTTAAATGATCACATAAAGGTAGAACAACGGAGATCAGAATTTTGGAAAAAGGATATAAAAGGAATTGAAAAGGTATTGGAAAAAGGAAAATATCATACGAAACCTAAAGAAAAAGAACTTTCAAAGCATCATAAAACGACTCTTTGGATCATAGACCAAATTGGAAAGGATATAGAAAGGATAACTCAAAGGATAAATTATTATGAAGGATTGGTCATAAGAATGATAGGATGAGTGCAAGTTTTGACAGGATTATAGGAAGTAGTAATTATGATAGGAAGCTTTATGATTTCTTGCAATCAGTAGATAATTTAGAAATTTTAAGTGTAGAAAAAGTAGAAAGTTATATTAGACAGTTATGCTTAAAAATAGAGGTTAATCTCACAGACTTAAATGAAAAAGTTAAGGTAGTAGGAAAAGAGTTCATACACATCCACTAGTTTTTAGCAAACGATAGGCTGTATATATATTTAAAGAAAGGTTTTGACAAGTACCTTACAGATTTAAAGGACAAGGAAGGCATAAATGGATTAGGAAAACAGTTAAGTTAGATTAGGTTGATAGACCCTTGCATATTAGAGGTAAAGAAGATAATATATAAGATTGACTACATAAAGCAAACACAGGTCGATATAGAAAGAAAGTTAAAGGAGTTAGAATATATAAAGGCTATAAGACAAGCACAGAAGGAAAAAGTAAAAATAAATCAGGATCTAGTAATAAAGGAATTAAGGAAAGAAGCAACAATGTTAGCTGATTTAGGAAAAGGAACAGAGAGAATGGTATAGGAAATAAAGAAGACATTCTTAGGATGACCAGCCTTGGTGGCTTAGATGCAGATGAAGACTATATATTTGCCTTAGAAAACACAAAGAAGTTCATACAACCACCCAAAGGGTTTTGTGGAAATATAAAACCAGTAAATGATGTCATAAGAGCCAAAATTAGGCAAAACAACACAATTATAGCATTACTGGTTAGGCTTCACCAAAAGGTCAACAAGTTAGGTCATAGCTTAGAAGAAGTCTTAAAAAGAAAGGGTATAGGAGATGATAGTTATAATCATCAAAATGAATTAGAAGAAATAATAGGAATGCTAGAAAGGTTACCAGTTGAAAGGAAAAAAGGAAACAAACCACAAGCATATTTTATGAAAGGAGAGTGGAAGTTTCTTTCAAAGTAAACATGTTTCGAGAATCACAACAACCATAGGAAACTAGGGTAGTAGAAGAAGAAAGTGAGGAAAGGAATAACAGGCAAGACAATGTAAGGTTTTTGGATAGACTTAGACCATTCACAAGAGAATCCCATGTTTTACAAACCCCTAGACCTAGTACAAGTTCTATAGAAACCACCTCTAGAGTAGGAATTTTGGATAGAATAAACATCGGGAGAAGAAGACAAGGAGATCATATGATACATTTGGAAGAAGCAGTAGATATAGATAACGATGTTGAAATCTATTCGAACCATGCCATTACTCTATTAAATCTTAGGAGATTGTACCAAGCAGGAATCTTTAGTTGGAAAACAGGGCTGTTCAGGTCAAATAGAGAAGAAAGGATCTCAGTCACAATAGGGCCATTAAACATAAGGTTGGTCACAAATGAATCTTTAAGGCAGCTGAAAAAGTCAGACAAAACTCTAGTCCATCTTGGGTTAATTGTTATAGGAGTTAGAGGATTAACAAGAGAAAATCTAGGAGAAAAGGTCTTAGTAATGTTAATGGACAAATCATGGAAAGGTGATATAAGAAAGGCCATATTTACAACCATAGAGATAGATGTAAACAGTGGAAAAGGACTGCTCTACTGTGCACCTAATTTCATGGTTTCAATAAATAATCTTAGCAACATTGAGATAGGACTTCAAATTAAAGGATATGAAGACTACATAGATAAGAACTTGCTTATAGATATTGGCTTTATTTGTAAATCAACAAATAATAGTGAAATATCTTATAAGCTCGATATAAAAGGAATCATAGATGCAATGGCAACAAAGGGAATAAAAATGATAAAAAAATAGATTCTTCTGCTTTAGAAGGAGAAGAATGGAATGTAAACAGAAACATGGCAAGTGAGACACAAAGAGCTCCTAAAGGGAGTTTGATGTATCCAAACCCAGATGGCACATACTCATTAAGATTTAGGTCTTATGATGACAGCCCAAGATCCACAGGAGATGAGGATGATGAATCAGATAATTTTAATCAAACCTTGAAAGAAAGAGGAACATTAAGAATGATGAATGTGTTAGAACAAATAGACATTTCAGGTTGGAAAGGAGATAGGATGTCAACTTCTAGTTGTGTTGAGGACACAATTAGGAAGATAAAGGAAATGGAGAGGTATCTTAATGCTAGATACAATTCCCATGCATAAGAAATAAAGGCTAATCAATGGAGTCTTAAAAAGGAAGATGAGGATATAAATGATGAAGAACCATTAAGGCCAATTCAGTATTGGAAAGACGGTTTTTTAATAAGGCATGGAGAAGATCTCATTCCATATGGAGTATGGTTAGAAGAAAAAGAATTTTAGGAGAAATACAAGAATTAAGGTTTGAAAGGAAAATAGAACAAGAAGATGTTTATTGTTTTGGAAAGGAAAATCAAGAAAGGGAAATCTTGTTAGAATTGGCAGATGAAGTAATGCAAATAGAACAAGATTTTGAGACAGAAACAAGATCACAAGGAGATATTGAGACTTTAACACATGTATTTGGAAATGCCATGATGGACAACAACGAAGATTCGGGATCTAACACAATTCCCTCTATAGTAACACACAGAGGACGAGACATGTGAGAAGAAATCCTAAGTAGAGTATCTTATACTCACCATGTTGAAGGAGAATTAGGAGATAGGATGTATAAAGGAAAAAGGATACCATTTAAAACATTGGATAAAAGGAATTTGAGAGACAATGGAAGAATCCTCAATATAAGTGCACATGATCCACAAGTTGAGGACCCTTGTTAGATAATTGGACACAAATGGTTGTCAGAGCTTGGAGAGATAGTCCTTTAACAGAAGACATAGACCAGATGTACATATACTTAGAGTCTTTTTTAGGAGAAATAACAAGAGCAATGTGGGAGTCTTATAAGAAGAATTTTCCACAACACGTAGCCACAGACAAGGCTTTAGGAGCAAATCCATATAATTTTTGTAGCAAGATAAGGGTAGTATTAACTAGGGAAGCACCATAGATTGGTGGATATGACCAACAAAGGGATGCTATAAGAAATTTAGAACAATTGCAAATAAAGGATTGGTATTTTGTTAGAAAGTACATACAGGAGTTTTTCTATAATTGCACAATTGCTGGATGCTATTATGAAAAACTAATAGCAGACAAATTATTTTTAAAGTTATCAGGACCGTTAGGAGTAGAAGTGTACAAAGAATGGAAAGAAAAGGTTGAACCAACTCTTGGAGAAGAGTTAAATAACTTAGGAACTAGGAAAAAGTTTCTTGTAGATAAGTTAATAGAAAAATGTACAGCTTTGCAAATAAATAGGCAATTGAAAGGAGGAAATTATAATTTTTGTTAAACTATTTATACACCATAGGTATATAGAGCAAAGGAAAGAAATAAAAAGAGGCTAAAACCAAAGCATAAGCCCAAAAAGAAATATTTTGCAAAGAAAAGTAGGGTAAAAAAGCCATGATTAAAACAAGACATGCACGTAAGGAAATACAATAAAAACATGGTTTAAAAGAATAAACTAAAGTGTTATACTTGTAATGAGGAAGGACACATGGCAAAGCATGTCCCAAAAGGCATAATAGTAACACTATGGCTAGCATTTTAGTCGAATGCATGAATAAAGACATTTTGGCAATTGATGAAGACATAAGTGGTACGGAAACAATCTATAGTATAGTATCAATAATAGATCCATAGGGAATGATGATGGAGGAATCTGATAGTGAGGATGAAAATGATATTACATGAATGTTCTTAAGTCAAAATTATCAGAATCCTTATAAAGAACAAATAGGGATAAAATATCAAGATGAATATGTTGAATTGCTAAACAAGATGTTACAAGACGTAGGGAATATAATGATGAACACAGGAGAAAACATAGAAGGTTGTAGGCATAACTAGACTCAAGGAAGTGGATAAGAAGATCATCCATGCAAATTCTGTTCTGGATATCCGATAACAAAAATCAGATCTCAGTGCAGAAGCTGTATGATGGAATCTTGTAAAATATGCCTAGAACAGAGAAATGGAAGGTTTTAGTTTAATGAAAGGTTTGTAGTCAATAGAAGTTTTCAACAAGATGTAATAGGAGAAAGGATAATGAGGATTAGCAATAAGATAGACAGGATAGAAGAAGAGATACATGGAATAAGAGAAAGGATAACAATTTTAGAAAAAGGAAAGGCAAAGGACAATATGAACAAATAGATAATAATAAGAGAAGAAGGAGATGTCCATGAAGATACAGTAAGAAGTTACATGGGAGCAGCCAACACGTCTTTGAAATGAACAAAAGATGAAAAGATTAAGGAGTTAAAGATGTCGAGTCTAGAAGAAAGGCATATTACAAAATTTGTAGGTATATATATATATATATATATATATATATTAGGACAAGGTTATTCTTCAAGACACAAATAATAGAACTAGATGCATTAATAGATACAGGTAGTACTAGAAACATGATAGATGAAAGGATAGCACCTATAGATGAAGTAGAACAAATGGATATATGTATGGTTAACTCAAATATTCATGGAAATAAAACAAAGGAATGTAGGTGTATAAAGAAACATAAAATAAGTTTTTTCAGAAGAAGAATGGATTGTACCCATGTATAGTGAAATGATGCAATTATGGAATTTTGGTAGTTCAAAAATTAGATGTATAATAGGACTAGATTTTCTTTTAAGCAATCCCCATAGTATCTCGATTACTAGATATACTGTAAATATTTTAGGACATCCAGCTATAGTGTATCAAAATTATTTAGAAAAAACAAAACCAGACATTAGATTGTTGCAAAGGCGTAATGAAAAGGATTGCGAATGTCAAAAGTTAAGAGAATGTCAAAAAAAGGAAAATGGTAAACAAGGGATAGAGGAAAATTCAAAGGAATCTGAAGAATTAAATGAATTCTTAGAAGAAGAAATTGAATGGAAGGAAATAGAAACAAATAAAGGAAAAATGGTAAAATGGGAAAAGGTATACATGATTTTAGAAAATTCATGTTTGGAAATAGGTTACCCAGATCTTGACCAAATTATTAGTAGCCTGGACAACTAGAAATTTTTGGAGAAAACCTAACAAGGTTTTGGGAAAGAAATAGAATAGTATGTAAATTAGATATAATAAACCCTTGCTTAAGAATTTATTCTAGAGCAATAGAGTGTGATAATTTAGATAGAGAAGATTTTGAAATGCACATAAAACAATTGTTGGAATTATGAGTCATAGAAATGTCAAATAGTCAACACAAAAGTCCTGCATTCATTGTCAGAAAAAGGAGTGAAATAGCAAGAGGAAAATCAAGGATGGTAATAGATTATAGGAAATTGAATGACAACACAAGGGATGATTCTTACAATCTTCTTAACAAAACTGAATTAGTTAACAAAATATAAAATTGTTACATATTCAGCAAATTTGATTGTAAGTCAGGATTTTGGCAAGTAAAGATGGGTGAAGAGTCACAACCATGGACTGCTTTTACCTGTCCGCAAGGACATTTTCAATGGAAAGTTACGCCATTTGGATTAAAAAATGCACCTTCAATTTTTCAAAGGAAAATGAATATAGCTTTTCAAAATCTAAAGGATTTCACTGCAATCTATGTGGATGATGTTCTTATTTTTTTCAAAAGTGAACATGAATATATAGGGCATTTAAAGATGATGCTTTCAGAATTTCAAAGACAGGGAATAGTAATAAGCCCAAATAAAGCACAATTTTTCAAAAAGATTATTGAATTTTTAAGAGTAGAAATAAGAGAAGGAAAAATCAAGTTACAAGAACATATAGTAAAAAAGGTGATAGAATTTTCTGAACAAATGAACAAAAAACAATTACAGGCATTTTTTGGTTTACTAAATTATGCAAGACCTTTCATAAAGGATTTGAATTCTTTAGTAGGACACTTTTATAACAAGATCTCAGGTTTTAAAATTATGTCATAAGAAGACATAAAACAAATAAGGAAAACAAAGGAACAGGTCAAAAGGTTAACAAGGTTGAGATTACCCCTAGACACAGATTTCTTGATCGTTGAAAGTGATAGATGTGATCTAGGATGGAGAGGAATTTTGGTAAGAAAACCCCATAAATATGCTGAAAGGAAAACTGAAGAAATTCGTAGGTATACAAGTGGAAAGTTCAAGAAAAAGAATTTACCAAGTATAGATAGGGAAATAATGGCTGTTGTAAATTGTTTAGATAATTTTAGATTATTTCTGATAAATAAAAAAGAACATTAGTTAGAACAGACTGTGAAGCTATAGTTAAATTTCATAAGAACACATGAAGCAATAAAATGAGCAGGACAAGATGGTTAAAGTTTAAAGATGTAATAATAAATAAAGGCTACAAGGTAGAATTTGAACATATAAAGGGGAAACATAATACTGCAGCAGATGAGTTATCTCGCTTACTAATATAAATAATTTTCTTTTCAGGAAAACATGGAATTTCAAAGGAACAAAGGGTTTAGGCAACAAAAGAGGCCAATGTTTTTTCAGGGTTCGCAAGTAAGCAGTTTTAGTGGAACAAGGTTATCAGAGATTATGGAAGGATCACAGGTTATGATTAGTGATATAGCCTTACCTATAATGCCAACAAGTTCACTAAGGAAGTTTTAAGTACCATACCCAATTAATGTTAAGGGAGAGACACATATGGCTCTTATAGATAGTGTATGGTCCCTAACTAGTCAAGACAAGTTCAAATATGTAATTTGCTATGCTCTGGCTAGATATTTTAATGAAATGGAAACACAAGATATCAAAGGAACACAAGATGCTTGCTACATGAAAAGGCCACAGGACAATGAACCATTACAAAGGACACAAGGACATAATGGACAAATCAAAAGAAAATATCAAATGTATGGAGTTGCAAAAGGACATTTGTAGGAGTTTTTTGCTACTGGAATGACGTTCAAACCCAAATAACAGATTATTCAAATCCTTCATGGAGAGGATTCCATGATCTTGAAACTGCAGCAAATTGGGTCAAGCGAATACCGGGGCAACAGGAAATTTGTGTGGATCCTACTCTTGACAATTTTAGGGGTGTTAAAAGTACCACAGGGTATGTTTTGTGTACCATAATGTATGTTAAGGATACACAAAGGTATACATATTTGAACCCTTTAAAAGAAGAACAGGAAAAAAAAAATATCTTCTCTTAAAACCACAGAAACCTCAAATGAAAAGAGAAGTATTGAAAGCATTAAGGAACACAGTAAGGATTATAGGGAAGCTTTTCCATTTCAAAAAAGGAAAATAGGAAAAACACCTCAAGAAGAATATGAAAATATAACCGCATTCATTTTCTTCAAGAGAAATGAATTTATTTCAAAACTTCCATCTATTCCAGAATGGTTGATAAAAGGATATGCGAAGGAAGTGTTTTTAAAGCCTTTTATATTGCTCCAAAAGACAATATAGACAAAGCACATATGTTTTGATGAAGTTAGATTTGGAACTATGGTAAGGGTAAAGGCTTTTCCAAATCCTCCATGTTACTCCTGTTTGGGAAAAGATTCACAGGTTGAAATGAATAATCATTATCAAGATAAATATTATTGCCCAAGTCATGTATGTTATAATATACATACAGCGGCTATAGATCTCAGCTATTTTAAAGGATTCAGGATTGGAAACTAGGAATACACATTGGATACCCTTCTTGATTATAGGCTTGTCACATAAATTATGGGCACATTTCCACAATTTATGACCCAACCCATAGGAAAAATGTTTTATGAAATTCTAGCAGCCTTAAGAGATATAGAATGGGAACATGAAGAACATGATATTCTTGTGAAATATTATGTAAAAATAAAGGCAATACCACAAGAATGGTTAAAATTGAATCCAGACCAGCACAAACTTGGTTTTGGATTTCCCCAATTAGAGGAAAGGTTTCAATTATAAAAAAATCCACAGGCTGGAATCTACCAACAGTTTAGAAGAACAGTTGAACTATATATTACTGACAAAATGAGCATGTTTATATCAGAAGATCCAAAATTTCATCTTACTGAAACCATTAAGCCGAAATTTATCTTCACAAAACAAAAAGGAGCAATTTGGCCAAGATATGAGACAAATTTGATGACACTTAAAAGACATCCTTAATAGGGAAGATGAACAGGATGAAAAGGACAATCTATATGATCCCAATTATATTGAGGATGAGAAAGAAGAAATGGAAGGACAGGAGAACCTAAACAGGTTCCAAGATTAAAAAAAAATGATGAAATGAATGAAGGATCAGAACAAGGGAAAGTCACGGGCAAAACAAGGAAGACAAGAAGGAGAAAAACTCGGAAGACGAACGAATAAACAAACATGAAAAATGCGGAAGGAAACAGGACATCCAACACAGAAAGGGTGAAAGAAAAATCATGGGATTACGGTTCGACACTGTAGCAGCACTGTAGCATAGGTCATTGTAGCAACTTTTTTTTTAAGGATACTGTAGCACTTTTTTTTTTTATTTACTGTAGCAGCAGGCTACTGTTTTACTGTAGCAATAGGTCACTGTAGCACTTTTTACTGTTTTAGTTCTACAAAAATTTTTTTTATAAAAGGAGAGCAGGGTTAATGTTTAGGTATGAAGAAAAATATTAGAGAGTATCTGAGTATTTTGTGAGTGAAATTTCTGAGTGCTTTAGTCTTGTAAGTATATCCTTATAATATGCTTCCACCGTGTTCAATAAAACTTTTGTAAGTTTCCTTTAACCATGTTTGGCTAGTTTTCTTTTTAAGGTATAAAGGTAACTATTCTCTAAAACCTTATTAGACATTTGTATCATGCGATAAGGTTTTATAGCATGGGTAAATAGATTAAGGCATCGTACTTGGGTAGTAAAGCTCTGGTTCCTTTAGATATTATACCAAAAGGGCCGGCCTAAGAACCCTTAGATGAGGCAGAGTTTGCCGTGTTTGGCCTTGTGGGTTGTGGCATGGGCATGAGGTGCATTCTCTAAAGAAAATATTGCTCTACTGATCAATTATCTTCGCTTTAATTGTTTACCCCTGCCATGAAGTCTTTTCTTGTAGCATAAAGATCCCGATTTATATATATCTATTACGAGATTAATATCTTTCGTATTGCATGTAGATAGGTGATGCGCTCAAACCGATCGTATCAAACTTTAAAATTTATTAACCTAGAATTAATCTTACGATCGAGCAAAGGCAAGTATACCTTTTCGAAATAGTATATGATTAAAATCAGGTATCGTCCTCAGGAATCTAAGAAACAATTACTAGTGTTACCCTTTCTCTACTATTTAGTCTAATTCTTAAATTTATATGTATTATTGTCAACTACTAATTGACTGATCTAATTAACCCTAAAATTTTTATGGAAACTGTCAAGAATTATAATTAATCACAAGATATGCAACATACCCCTTATCTTGTTCCACCCTAAACCCTAACTTTTCATAAAAAGATATATTGATTATTTACTCATTCATACCTTGCACTGCATGAACTTCCTTTTAAACTAATCACTCCCTCGAGTTGATCAATTCCTAATCTTGCATGAATTAATAGAAACCTCTTTCTAACTAATATCAATGCAAGATTGCATTAAAGATCCTAGTTCATATACAAAGATCAAATCTTTATTGCAGCAAATCAAAGTTTCTCTATCTCTAGATGAAACATGTGATTTTCCTATTCATGAAGATCCAACTTACTAGATAAAACCTCTTTCATCTAATAAGAATCATATATGTAATTAACCTTGCGCATAAATCAATCACAAAACAATCATAATACAAGAATAGATGCAAAGGTATAAACTTTTTCATTAATCAAGGCAATTCAATTCATATTGGGTTTAGGGTTTCACAAGATTTAGGGTTAGGAATCTACTCCTCCATGGAGTTTACAAGAAAAACACAATATCTAGAGAAGTAGAATAGAAACATGATGTAGAAATACAACCCTTGAATAATCTTGTGATAATCTATGATGATCAAGCAATCTTTCTCTTCCGAGTGCGTCTTTTCTCTCCTAGGGTTCCCAATGTACGGCTCCAGATCCCCAAATAAATCAATAAGGCGGCTATTTATAGCATAGGAAGAAGTCGTGTGTGCACAAGGGGTCTGCACGGCCGTGCTCGGGGCCGTGCACAATAAGAAGATTGGATTTTTGACATCTTTAAGTTCTGCACGGCCTTCTGCACGGCCGTGCACGGGGTTATGCAGAGCTTAAAATCTTCTTTTTCTTCTCGGATGGAGTTAATTGTTCTTGCACTGCCTTGTGCACTCCTTGTGCAGCTGCTAGGGCAGGAATGACGATGCTTGCTGGTCACCTTTTCTTCCTCTGCACAATCTTCTGAATGGCCATGCATGAACGTTGTGCACACTTGAAAATCACCACTTTGTAGCCTTTGTTAAATCCTTCCTTGTTTTTGCTCAAATCATCCATAAATCTTCCAAATGAGTACTTGAACTCTGAAAACACAAATATTCGACAATTAAGTATCTTTTTCTTAAGAATTTCTCATGGAATTAATGCAAAATTATATCAATTGAGTATAGAAAATATGGGTCTTTTAGCACTTATCAATAGGGTATTACAATAGATAAGTAGAACCATGTGGTTGGAGAATTGGACTTCCAATATCACTTACTTAATAATGTTAATGAATCTATTATGTATCTCATCTATATATTCATTTGAAAGTATTTTAAAGTTTTTGAACTGACCACATAAAAGACTGATTTTTATATCTCTAATTCTAGAAGTTACTTCATAAGTCTATTATAGTTCATCCCATATTTCTTTAACAGATTTACATGTACAAGTTCTATTGAAATAATTTTTATTCAACCCGCAATGCAATATGTTCATAGTTTTATCATTCATATATAATATTTTCCAATCATCTTCATTATAATCTTTTTCTTCAACAATCTACGACCCATTTTCTATTACATTTCATAAAAATCTATTTTGAGATTTAAAAAAAAACATTTATTCTATGCTTCCAATATGTTAGTTACCATTACTTAGAAGCGATGGTATTTGATGCCCTGATCTTTACTCTATATGCAATAAAATAAAGAAAAGAAAAGATAGAGATGAGGCTCTGATACCAAATGAAAACATGAAAATGCACTAGAAAATACTCGATGGGTAGGGGAGGGGGGAATGAATTGAGTATTTGCCCTAAAAAGCTCAATAAATTAATTTTAATGCAATATATCAATTTAATTTTAATAGCAGTGGATAATACACCAACAAATTATAATATGAAATATAAAAGAGATAGAGATAGAAAATCTGAGTTTAGATTTAACTTAAAGTTTGACCCACCTCCTACTTTCTACAATCCACAAATGCCTCTAATCGAGGACTTCACCACTACTTTATTTATCATCAAATAAATACGCTCAACCTGAGTAGTACACTGCTGTTACAATATTCAAGAAAATAAATATTTTTTTCCTCTCTCTAGATGCTCTCTGTTAGATAATTGATACAAGAACAGAGCACTAGAATAATTTTTTCTCTCTCTGCAGATTTTGCAAATTAACGAACAAGAGAACAAGAAGATTAATGATTTATCAGTTCACAAATAAAAGTTCTTTTTCACTTTCACACTTCTCTTCTCTTTTGAATCTCCCAAGGAGAGAGTACTTATAGCCTTCAAAAATCTAAATGTCCATTAGAGATAACATCTTTAAGTCACCAAGCATTAAATGCACTTTAATGGCTCTTTTTGCCACATCCGCTCATTTATTTAAATTGTCACAGCCTACATTTTATCATTCAACAAAGTGTCGCAGTTTTATTTTAGCCATCAACCAAGTATTTGCTCATGTGGACACAATCAAGTCTCAAATTCAAACTTGTCTTGCCTATATTTATCGTGCCTTGGTTTTGACCTTCGACCAAAGCTGTGTATATTTGAGCTTGTCGAGTGTTGATTTTGAACATGTTGCTATAACCATTTAACATATTGAGCTCTCAACATGACCTTCGACCAAGACTGCAATTTACTTGATTTTTTTTGAGCCTTAGATTTAAACTTGTTGCGCCATAATGCTTGTTGGGCCTTGAACTTGTTGTGCCTTAGACTTAACCCTTGACCGAAGCTGTGCTTCTTTGCTCTTGTTGGGTCTTAGATCTTGAACTTATTGCGCCTTAAACATTCGACTCGTCGAGCCTCGACTTGACCTGCAACCGGTGACTTTACATTTTCGAGCTTTAGTTCTGAGTTTGTCATCCCTTGGTGAATGAGCCTGTTTGGCCTATGACTTGACCCGTAACCAAGGCTGTACTTGAGAATTTTGTCCCTACTAAAAACCTGTATATTCTCTACAAAAACACGCAACATACATAAATATATTCTAGTATATTATTTAGTGTAGTTTTCCATAATTTAAGAGTTAATTGTGCATTATATTATCTCATTAAAATCCACATTGAACATACAAATTCAACAGTAAATATTATATCTTCACTTACAAATCCGATTTTGATGGTACATAAACTATGCATTCCCTGCTATGCACACGATATACGTAGAAAAACGTATATCCTATATTATAAACATGATTTTGTAATGGATTAATGAAAATTTTTTATTTGATCTATATTTTGATTATTTTTTTTTTATTATGGTACATATATTGTTCACCCCATTACTGATTATAATTTATATCCTGATTCTTTTAATCTTATAGAATAATGAAAAGGATTTACCAAATAAAAAAGGTTATTTGAAATCATAAAAGGAAAGAATTACTCTATTGATTATTAAATCATTGAATATTTTGTTAGTAATGTTATCTTTATGTTTCCTTTTGGTTGTTTAAGTAAGAAGAAAATAATCTTGCAAAAAATCTTTGAAAAACTATTTTTTGAGAATTAAGGTAGTAGCCACAACCATAATATGAAGTCGTTTTTTAGGGACGGTATTGGCTCAAGTTGCTAAATGATAATCTTATTTTAAGACAAGCTTGGGACCGTTCGATTAAAATAATTTAATCATAACCATCCAATTAAAAATAAATTCTTTAATATTGTTGTAAGTTCGTTGTATTTCTGTAAGTTTGTTTGATTGTGGTAAGTGGTAGATTTATTAGATTTTGGTAAACTTGTCATATTTTGGTAGGTTGATTATATGCTAAATTTTGGAAGTGGTAAGTTTTCCATATTTTGATAAGTTTTTTTGATCGTAGTTCGTGGGTATTTTTGTTGGATTCTGGTAAGTTTGTTGCATCGTTGTAAGTGCGTAATGTTTAATAATGTTTATGTGTCATACTATTTATCATCATATTATGGTAAGTTGCATTGTGGTAAATATATCTAATTTTGGTAGATTTTTCGTATTATGATAAGTTTGTCATATTTTGATAGGTTGATTGTACACTGAATTTTGGAAAGTGGTAATTTTATTGAATTCTAATAAGTTCGTCTAATTATGGTAATTTATAGATTTATCAGATTCTGGTAAATTTTTCATATTTTGGTAGGTTGATTATATACTAACTTTCGGAAGTGGTAAGTTTATCCAAATCTAGCAAGTTCATCCGATTGTGGTATGTGGTATTTGGTATTTTTATCAAATTCTTGTAAGTTTGCAACATTGTGGTAATAATATATTGTTTAGTACTTTTAATGTGCTATATTATTTTTCATCATATTATGATAAATATTGTGATAATTTTGTCCATTTTTGTTATGTGATAGATTTACCGTATTTCATTATATTTTCATTTGATTGTGGTAATTATACTTGAGATGACCGGTTTACACATGCTAATTTTAGGTCGCACTATGGTAATTGAAGCCAATAATTTCTTTCTTTGTTTTTTTCTTTTCCTTTTGCCCCGCCATCCAATACGAAGAATAATTAAAAAGTTAAATTTTACGGTTCACCCACAAGTCATTATACTTGAACAACTCCGAACTTGTATGTTCGGATAAAGACGTAAGGTAAAGGAAAGGCTGGGAATCTGGACGACAGGGCTTGCAAATCAGTGTACCTCATTTCACGGAGTCATGGACCGCTAAAACTTTTTCTCCTTTCTCAGCTTTTCCTTTTACCATATAAGTACTTGCTTGTGGGTGCTTAATGTTTACTATAGAGTATATTTTAGTGATAATTTATAATCCTTGTTGTTTTAGTATGGCGGATGTTAGTTAAATCCTTAAAGATCATATATATGTCTGATTATTGTTACACATAGGTAAACTTATAAAATTCTAGAGTCATTAATGAATGAGTGAATTTTTTGATATTTACTTTGATTATTGCAGTTTTAGCATATTTTGAGTCTTTGCACATCCGTATTAAATATGGACTCATGATGGGTTATAAATGATTATAAATTTAGGACATTATAATCTATTAAGTATCTAGTTTATGTTCCTATACGTCAGAATGCAATAAATCTTATTGTAGCTGTTTGTTGGCTTTGTATGGCTTGGTAATAGGGCTGCAAAGGAGTTGAGTTATTTGTAAGCTACGTGAACTTGATTAGTAAAATAGTCGAGCCTAGACCTAAAGTAAAGCTCATTTATCTAAACGAGCCGAGCTTAAATTTTGATTTAAGCTTGCAAGTTGGCTTGTTAATAAGCTCGTTTAGGCTCATATATAGACTCGTGACTAGGCTTGTTAACAGGCTCGTTAATAAGTTTGTTAGTAGATTTATGAATTTTTTATGCATTATATATTATCTATAACTACATAATAAAAACAACAAAAGCTAATTTCTATTTAATTATTATGTGTATATATATTATAACAATACTTATATATATATATATTATATTTTAGTTTTAAAAAAATGGAAAACTGGTTATCTATATAAGTTAATCTCGGACTTAAATTTCAAGTCTAATAAAAGTTTGTTAGGCTTCATAAAAAGCTTAGTTCGACTCGAGTTTGTTTCATAAATGAGCCAAGATTGAGTCCAAACTTAAGCTTGTTTAACTAAATAAATCGAGCTCGAGTCTCAATTTTAGACTTGTTAAAAAGCTTGGCTTGAACTCACTAAATTTTAAACGATTAGAGCCTAAGCCTTTAAAAGCTTGACTTGGCTCATTTGCAGCCCTACTTGGTATGGGTTGCTAAGACACAATGGAGTGAAACTTTATAAATAAAAAATCTTGGTTCAATACAATTGCGGTAAGTTCATTGTATTCTAGTAAGTTCGTTCGATTATAGTAAGTGGTAGATTTATCGGATTTTGGTAAACTTATCGTATTTTGGTGGATTGATTATACACTAAATTTTGGAAGTAGTAAGTTCGTCGTATTTTGGTAAGTTCATTGTATTATAGCAAGTTCTTTCGATTGTAGTAAGTGGTAGATTTATCGGATTTTGGCAAGCTTTTCGTATTTTGGTAGATTGTAGTAAGTTTGTCGTATTTTGGTAAGTTGATCGTATTTTGGTAAGTTCATCTAATTGTAGTATGTGGTATGTGGTATTTTTGTCAGATTCTGGTAAGTTTGTTGCATTGTTATAAGTGCGTAATGTTCAATAATGTTCACTTGTCATACCATTTATCATCATATTATGGTAAGTTCATCGCATTGTGGTAAATTTATCTGATTTTTGGTATGTAATAAATTTTTTGTATTATGATAAGTTTATCGTATTTTGATAGGTTGATTGTATACTAAATTTTGGATAATAGTAATTTTGTCGCATTCTGATAAGTTTATCTAATTATGTTAAGTGGTAGTTTTATCAGATTCTGATAAATTTTTCATATTTTAGTAGGATGATTGTACACTAACTTTTGGAAGTGGTAAATTCGTTCCAATCTGGCAAGTTCATCTAATTATGTTATGTGGTATTTTTATCGGATTTTAGTAAGTTTGTCGCATTATGGTAATTATGTGCTGTTTAGTACTATTTTTCATTATATTATGTTAAATTCGTTGCATTGTGATAATTTTATCCATTTTTGTTATGCGATAGATTTGTTGTATTTCATTGGATTTTCATTTGATTGTGGTAGTTATACTTGATATGACCGGTTTACAAGATCGCATACTAATTTTAGGTCGCACTATGGTAATTGAAGCCAATAATTTATTTCTTTGTTTTTTCCTTTTCTTTTTGCCCCGCCATCCAATACGAAGAATAATTAAAATGTTAAATTTTACGGTTCACCCACAAGTCATTATACTTGAATAACTCCGAACTTGTATGTTCGGATAAAGACGCAAGGTAAAGGAAAGGTTGGGAATCTGGACGACAGGGCTTGCAAATCAGTGTACCTTATTTCACGGAGTCATGGACCGCTAAAACTTTTTCTCCTTTCTCAGGTTTTCCCTTTAACCATACAAGTACTTGCTTGGATCACCTTATCCAATATAATAGAGACCTTACGTGTTATTGATGTATGGTCCCGTTATGAATAATTCTACTAGTAATTTTATTATTGAATTAATTATAAAAAATTAATATAAAAATTATTAAAAACTTCAATAGCAATTAAAATAAATTTAAACCAGGTTCCGATACCTTGGACCACAGGAAAGTGGAAACAGCAGTCCTCGTAATTGCGATGGGGACGTGCACATGGTTGGTTATAGAAAAATCTTGCTGACCGAATAGTTATATGAAGTATTTGCCAGGTGCCACAACCACGAAAAAATATTGGGTGGGTATTACACGCCACGTGGATATACACGTGGTGTGTAACTCTCAATTATATACTAACACATGAACAATGTAGTGGGAGATTTTCAAAGAAATCACCATCCATATATTCACGTGTTAGAATACCATTAGGAGTCTCACACCATGTGTGTATTACACGTGGCGTGTAATACCTACTGAATCTTTGTGATAAAAAAAAAATTAATTTATCAATACCTTAAATTTAGTTGGGTGTTATAAATTTTTAAAGCAGGGCATGGAACTGGATGGGTTTTTCAATCGTAATGGTATCCTAAGAAAATTAAATTACGTGATGATGTACACTTTCGATTAAGGTTAATTTAGGATCATATGATTTATGAGAATAAAAACTTTTTCAAGACATAACTATGAAAGATAAACGTTGCAAAATTATTTTTCTTTTCAAATCCAATTTTAGAGTACCATACATTTATTTACGTATTATATCAAAAGTTTCTAAGGTAGTTTATAGAAGTGGATAAATATTTTAATTTTAGTGATATCTTAAGCGAGATTACTTAAGTGGAAATTACGTGATTATTGTATTTTTGATGAAGGCCCATTTGGGATTACAAGATTCACAAGAGTAAAGACCCTTTCAAGACATGGCAAATCTAGGAAGAAAAGAATATATACCCATAGATATATGTATTACGAAATTAATCTCCTTCATATTGCATGTAAGTAGGGTATTCCAATAGATATGTAGAACCATGTGGTTGGGGAATTCGACTTCTTATATCTAAGTTAATACTAGATTTACATGTAGAAAAATATTTACTTGTTATTATAATTATAGTACATTTTTTATATATAAAAAAGATTACTATGCAAGTGGACCAACTACATTTTCTAATACTCAACTAAAAAAAAAAAAAAAACACTCATAGAAAACTATTCATTATAAGTAATATGATAATAATTACTTGCTGTTATTTTTAGGAAATAAAACTAGACATTCATAACATTGATAAAGTCGTTATTATGTATGGTACAACTACTAATAATTAGATGGCATACCAGGATAATTTATTTAGTAAATTTAGTATTTTCTAATATGAAATTTTAATAGCTATGATGGAAAAAAAGCTAAAAAACAAAATAAAATGATATAGTGAGAAACCAATGTGGAACTATTGCATGATATGTGCACTCTTAAACCTAGGATAAGGACGGGTGAATTTGGTGAATTAAGAGCCTAAATAAATATTACATGTTAAATTGGGAAAATTTAATTGTATGTGATCCAATGTATGTTTGGGAGGCTTAATGATTATATTGATGGATCATGTGTGTATTTGTGCATCTCAGTTACCATCCTAAAGAAAGGATTTTCCTTAAGAAGTTCTAATAAGTAGATTTTCCAAAGGCGACTTATCTTGATTTTAAATCCCTTGGTAACTCTTAAAATTAGCCAAAATTTCCTTCATCTTCAAATATAGAAAATATTCATGTTACTTGAAGAATCTAGGTTAACATGACTGTCATCATGTTGCTAGTTATGTCGATGAACATGACCTCCAACCCTATTGATGCTATGATAAGCTACTCAACAGGTTACGAATCCAACATGACCTCTCAACATGGTTATGTCCTGCACATGTTGAACTACTAAATAAAACACAACACGAACATGACCTCTCAACATGACCATCATTTGCCTATGCTGGGAACATGATCCTTAAACACAACCATGTAAAACCATGTTGAACATAACTTCTCCGAAATTCCAAATTTATACAATAAGTACCTACATAAAGCTCAAATTATCTCATCTAAATAAGAGTCTTTCATGCCTATTGTTTTAATAATTGGAATACAATACTAAGGATTATAAGTGATTAATGGACAATAGGAATCTATTCTTAGAAGGCCATGAATTGAAACCTATAAAATATAGCCTACTAAGGATTATATTATTAATTTAAACCATGAAACCGATCCTAACGTATAATTAACTAGATAACTTGACTAAGCAAAATTGCATAGAAATATAGGAAATATCGCTTATCCATAACTTGAACTTAATGTACACAAATGAGTTGAGTCATAAGATATGATTAATAAACATGTAGATCCTAACTTAAGTAATTCAAATAATGAGAATAAGCAACAAAATGATTAAGGTCATGTGGGGAATTATCCTAATGTGATTCTTTAATCATGGATAGCTATTATTAGTTGAATTTTGGAAAATGAGAAAGTTTTGGAAATGGTTATAGATCTACAATAAATGCATGTTACTTGCTAGGATAGAAATAAAACTAGATTAATACTTAAACTCGACTTAATCATTTGCTAGTTGTTGCATCTATATGGTGGGCTGGACCAACATTTGTGAAATACCCGAAATAAAAGGAAATATTAAATAAGGGGTAGAGGAGTTAAATCTAGACTTTAAGAAGGGACATTAAAGTCAAAACATTTAAAATTTTAAGAGGAATGTTGGAAATAACCAATATATAAATTTCTTAGGAAGAATAACCACCCTTTTTCATTCTCTTCCTCTCCTTTTGTACCTTCTTCAACGATCTAATCCACTATGCAACAAATGTTCAATTTTCATGAAGAATTGTGAATAGAATATCTATGGCAAGTGGAAGTTTTTATTTTTCTCCCCGGTTACGAAAAAGGGAATCAATTAGTTATGAATAAGCATTAATAATAGTTCTTTATAGGAAAACACTGTTTTTGGGAAAGGATTTCAAGAAATAAATTCTAAAAGCAAGATTTAGACACAATAAGGGAGAAAGATTTATTAAGAAGGTAATGCCAACTCATGTAAACCTTGATCTTTTAGATAATGGTTTTATTAAGATTGAGTTAGTACTGTGTAATTTGATGTTAGAATGGTTAGGACATGAGAAAATGGTGTTAAAGTGATGAAACAAGATTGAAAAAGGGTTTAAACATGTTTTGACATCAAGATGGGAGAAAAAAATTGGGAAAAAGGATGTTTTCTACAAGTAAAAGACCAATACACAACCCCATGTACTAGATCGTGTCACTCTTTATGGTAAAAACGGTGTTTTCTAAAAATACATGACCAATACATGAGCCTATATATCAAGCTGTGTATCTTTCTGTGTCTTTGATGAAAAATGAACTTGAAAAGAACACAACATATATATGACCTCATGTTCCTGGATGCTTCCTCCTTGTGGCTTTAAAATTATGCCTAGAAAAGAACATAAGCTCATGTATCTTCTTGTATCTCTCTGCAAACTTTTTTATGACCTAATTTTTTTGCATAAGTGATACTTAACCGTACACCCACTTGTGCACTAGTCCTTATATGTTATAACATCTTAAAAATCATCTTTTTCTTACCTCAAAAGTGTTTGGAATTCCTTTAACCATTTCCTTTAGGATTAAAGTATATTTCGAGATCTTGAGAACATATATAATATTGACGTAAGGATGAGTATAATATGAATATAGCAAGAGTTGAATTAGAAGTATAGAAGGCTATAAGTAACTTATCTGCATGTAATTTAGGTATTAAATACTATTCTTTAGAACCTAACAAATACTAGGTACATGTATACCTTGTTTGTTTCTTGTGCTAATTAGATTATAATCTTAAAATTAACCAATTGAATATCTGGTCATAAAATTTATGTGTTGCATGTGCTTAGTTGTGGTTAGTGGATCGGGAGTATTGGTGATGCTAACGTGACACCCAATGATCCTTGTGTGACTCTGCGTCTTTATGGAGTCGCACTTGAAGATGATTATAGATAGATTTAACGGTATTAGTCTCATGAACTCACAGATATTGAATAGTACCAAAAATCGTATATATGTATATTATTATATTTATATGTTTCGAGTTACTGAGTTATTCTTATATTGTTTGCTCGACTTAAAACAAAGATAATGAGATGTTAGTCATTGCATTAGTAATAAGTTTGCATGTGAATGAGTGCTTGTAGGATCATCTGTGTGTATCTGTGATATACCGTAATAGACTTCGCTAATTTTTTTATTTTTTAGGTGTAAGTAACGAATGTGTAGATCATTGTATCCTTAGGTGCTTATGGTTAGTGGGTTGGGAATAACAGTAGCATTGAAGACCCTTTAGATGATGAATAGTGATCATGTGAAAATTAATGAAAAATAGAGTAATTAGTTGAAGAATTGTAGATGCTAAGTGTTTACTATAGAGTATATTTTAGTGATAATTTATAATCCTTGTAGTTTTGGTATGGTGGATGTCAGTTAAATCCTTAAAAGATAATATATATATATATATGTCTAATTATGGTTACACATAGGTAAACTTATAAAATTCTAGTCATTAATGTACGAGTGACTTTTTTGATATTTACTTTGATTATTGCAGTTTTAGCATATTTTGAGTCTTTGCACGTCCATATTAAATATGGACTTATGGTTGGTTATAAATGATTATAAATTTGGGACATTACAATCTATTAAGTAACTAGTCTATGTTCCTATACATCAGAATGCAATAAATCTTATTGTAGCTGTTTGTTGGCTTTGTATAGCTTGGTAATAAGGTTGCAAACAAGTCGAGTTATTTGTGAGCTATCCGAGCTCGATTAGTAAACGAGTCGAGCTTAAACCTAAAGTAAAGCTCGTTGATTTAAACGAGTCGAGCTCAAATTTTGATTTAGGCTTACAAATTGGCTTGTGAATAAGCTCGTTAATAATCATAAATAGGCTCACGACTATGCTCTTTAACAAGCTCTTTAATTAGTTAGAAGATTTATGAATTTTTTATACATGATATATTATCTATAATTACATAATAAAAACAACAAAAACTAATTTTTATTTAATTTTTATGTATATCTGTTATAACAACACTTATATATGATATTTTAGGTTTAAAAAAAATGAAAAATGAGTTATGTATATGAGTAGAACTTGGACTTAAATTTTAGACTCGATAAAAGTTTGTTAGGCTCGATAAAAAACTCAGTTTGACTTGAGCTTGTTTCATAAATTAGTTGAGTTTGAGCTCAAATTTAAGTTTATTAATAAATAAACCGAGCTCAAGTCTCAATTTCAAACTTTTTTAAAAAGCTCGTTGGAGCTCACTAAATTTTAAATGACCAAAGCCCAAACGTGTAAAAGCTTAGCTTGGCTCATTTGCAATCCTACTTGGTATGGCTTGCTAAGACACAATGGAGTGAAGTTTTATAAATAAAAATTTTTGGTCCAATACAATTGCGACCAAATGTTCCAGACCAATAGAATGTTACTAATCAATCGAGATGGTTTCCATCATGTAGAAACATTTATGATACTTTGGCTATAAATAGTATTAATATATAACTGTTTACATTATAATTGGAAATGGGTTTAGCACCCTATGTTTTCTCTTAAAGTCAAGGTATTTTAATGGCGAACGTTGACAAATTGTTTACCACAACGATCAACCTGCGTAAAAGAAACATAATTTCCTCAAGCAAGCTCCCCAAGATGTGGAGAAATGGAGGAATGTATAGAACATGCTTTGAGAAAGATTTGGAAATCCTGGTTAGATTCAAATTAAGATAAACAATTGTCTATAAGTCAATGGATTAAACTGAATTGTCTACAATCAAAACAATCGATGCCCCCATGAGGATTTTGTTTTGGGATAATGTTGTGGCAAATTTGGGCATCCCGGAATAAACTCATTTTTCATCAAGCAAGCATAGTAAAATGTTTTAGAACAACAAATTCACAGAGTTGCTGGTACGGTTAAGAGAAAAATTAACGACAAAGGAAAGGTTGAAAATCTGAATCAGGTGTCGGCAAAACAGTGTACCTTATTCCTTGGAATCATGGACCACTAAAACGTGCTTTTGTTTTTGGCCGTAAAAAACATATGCTATTTATTTTCAGGCTTTCCCTGTTTCAACTTTCGAATAAGTACTTGCTAGGCCTTTATTCAATATAATAGAGACCCTTCGTATTATTGATGTGACATAACCGGAATCATGTCTTCAATTATTATATATTACTTTACTCTAGGTACACGTTAAAACAGAAACTTTGACAAGCCCATTAAAGATGATTTAAAATTAAATTTATAATATCAATATTCATTCAGACAGATTCAAACACAAAGCAAAGAAATATTTAATGGTCAACTTGCTAAATATGGCAATCAATCGCCAAACATAAACAATTAATAAGGGAACACTTCAAATAGGGTGGACTTTGTTGTTTTATTTCATTATTATTATTTTTCAATCAATAATATTATAAATGGACTTAAAATATAAATATTATTTTATTTATTTGGGCTTGACTTACGGGTTAGGTGATAATGCTCAGCGAGTCTAGTTTAGTTATTCGGATGATTTAGGGAAATTTAACCTGATGGGTTCATAATAGAGATTGTTGGACCGATTCGTCGTATCTAACCTTTTTTAGGTTGACTTATGTACACAGGAGATGACTATTGGCTTTGACCTATGAGGAGTTTCATTGAGGATAAACATGAATTGAGCTTATTCTATCTCATTCGTTAATTACAAAGATGATTTGACAATTGTTATCTATGCCAAGTGCTTATAAATAGTCAGTCATTAGAGAACTTTTAGAGAGAATATAAACAATATTCTATAGAGGAAACTCTATTTAAAAGATCAAACAAGGCGACTCAAGTGATTTCTACCTCATTTGCTCAAGAATTATAAGATTGACATTTGAGGCTTACTCAAGCTCCTTTACTTGTCACTTGTGCATTCAAGACATTGAGATTGCCTGTTCCTCCTTCCCATCATTTCTTCAGCTATCCCGTCATCGAGTATCATCTCTTCAGCAGCACTCCGAAGTCACATACTAGGCACGAGATCCATGTGACACGTGCATGATTACTTTAGAAAGGATCTTACATCTACATTTTGGCGACTCCACTAGGGATTGAGGAACTTGACACAGCTACTATGGCACTTGCAAGAAGAAAGCAAGTAACACTAACAACAACACAAGTCAAAATGGTCATTGGTGGCGACTCTAACCCTAGTCTAAATGATCAAGACATGTCGGTGCTAGAAGATGTCAACCTTAACGTCAATGCTAATATTGTTGCTGATGTACAAGGCATTGTTCCTAATAATGCATAGATCATGCATACCATACAAGAAGTCTATAGGCAGATAGTACGAATAGTGGATGAGAATACTAGAGCCTCGAACCAATTCTTAGCTACTTTTGCTCATCTCCTACTATGGACGATGTTAATGTTGTCATGCTCAAGGTATAGCCTTACTAACCCTACTTCAACTGTGTAGCACGGTGCCCCCTCTTTATCTCAGCCAACCATTGCTCCTACCATTAAGGGGAATACGCCTCAGGGGGTGAATATGAAAACCCACCACCACAAGTTGCATTGAGCAGCAACCAGCATCTGAAGCAGACAATGCGAGATCTTAGCTTAGGGGGTCATCATCCTTATGTGTACACTCTTGCATCAACTTAAGTGAGACCGCTCCATCGCCTGATCCTAATCTTGTTCATGCACCAATTCGCCCTAATTCTACCTGTTGCACCATCTTTACCAGTTCCGCTAGTTGAATCGGTTCCACTATTGCACCAGCTACACCAGCTGCACCATCTACACCATCAATGTCCATGTTAAGGGAATCCTTTATAAAAAAGGAAGACTTGAATATTTATTTGAAGGAGATTCAAGCTAAGTCTTCTATGGGAGTGCTGGACTTAAAGCTTCCTATACCACCATCACATTGTCACAAAGCCTTACCCAAAGGACTATGTCAGTCCTAAATTCATGCTATTTGATGGCAGGAAAGATAGCGCTATGGAACACCTACTAAAATTTGTCTAGATGTTGGAAGTATATGGGTTTGATGATGACGTAGAATTGAAAGAATTTTCAAAGTCTCTAATTGAAAAGGCATACCTGGTATGTTAATCTCCCTTTAGGGTCAGGTGACTCGTAATGACTATGCGCAAGCTTTTCTTGGAAAAGTTTTTCTCTACTCCAGAGTAAGTAACTATCATTGACATGGGAAGAATGCGACAAAAGTTGAAGGAGGAGCTAATGGACTACGTAGAGCGCTTCAGAGAGCACTCCTTAGACATTTAAGATGTGTGTGATGAGGAAGAGTTAGTGAAGATCTGCATTTAAGGATTATTCACTAAGTGTGCCATCCACCTAGAGAACCTAAACTCGTACTCCTTTGATGCTCATTGAGAATACACGAAGGACTAATAATTCCGTAGTAAAGTAAATAAGAGAATGTGGCACATTTGACAAGCGACCTGCATTCGTTAGTACTACTCATGGAGAGAGCCCTATAAGTAGCAAGAAGCACAAAAGTGAATAGATGAAGAGCTCCACAAGGATGCTATTTTTCCTAGGTCCAGTAAGTAAGGTAAATTCCATCCTTGATTATTGGCTCAAGATGAAAATATCAAATTCCAAGAGTTGAACATTAACCTATAACCAATAAAAGAACAAATTCTAACTACTGTTGATATCATAGAATTGTGACCACCCCACTGAAGATTGCCAAAGCTTACGAAAAAATTCAACAAGAGGGTTTAAAGCGGAAAGCTTATCATTGAGGATAATGAGTTTGAAACAACACAATTCCAACTCAAGATGCTTGAGTGTTGGCATACGAATCTTTTGATAGAGATTGATGATTCATTAGATAGTAAAAAAAGAATAAATCTTATTTATCCTCAGACATTATTAGAATTGTTCATTCAGTGATATAATTTATTTTTTCCTTAATTATTCTCTTATGAGTATTTACTTCCCTTAAGCTTAGGTGATGCTCTTGCACCATCATGGCTTATGTACTTTAAGTCTTGGCAATGCCCTGGCACCATCATGGCTTCCATGCTTTAAGCTTAGGCAACACTTTGGAACCACCATCGCTTTCGCACCTTTAAGCCTAGGTAACACCTTAGCACCACTATTTCCACCCCTTTAAGCCTATTCCATACCTTCAAGATCTGGCAATGCCTTGGCATCGTGGCTTCTATGCTTTTAAGCCTAGGTAATGCCCTAGCATCATGGCTTCCATGCCTTAAACCAAGGTAAACCCTGCCACCATCATGACTTTTATTCTTTAAGCCTAGGCAATGCCTTAGCATCATGCCTTAAGCCCAAGCGATGCCCTGGCATCACACTTCCATACCTTAAGCTTAGGTGGCACCCTAACACGATCATGGCTTCTGTGCCTTAAGCATAGACATGTCCTAGCACCATCTTAGCTTTCACATTTAACCCAGGTAATTCCTTGGTGTCATGACTTCCGCACCTTAATTCCAAGCAACATCTTGGAACCATCTAGGCCTTCATACCTTAAGCCTAGGTAATGCCCTATCATTATGATTTCTACACCCTGAGTCCAAGCATCGATCGACATCATGATTTACATACCTTAAAGCCCAAGTAATACACTGGTATCTCGGTTTCTTCCATTAATGCCTAAGCGGTGCCTAGGGGATCATGACTTTTGTGCTTAGGTAACTCCTGGCATCACAGCCTTTGTGCCTTAGGCTTAAGCGACGGCCTGACATCTCGACTTTGATACCTTGGTTTGCTTTGAAAGGATCATGTACTTTGGCTTGTCAATGATGTAATCTATGTTGCATTCCATCGAAGTGAGAGTTTCTTCATGAAATTAAATTGTATACTGGAAAGAGGCAGTTTTTTTCACTCATTCTGAATATATTACCTTTAATCCTCCTCTGATGGCATCCTTAGAATAAGTATGCAACTCGGGCTTCATATCAGAGCTTACCATCATTTAGGGATGTGATACATAGCTTGGGCAGAGCCTTTATCTTGGAAGATATCTTCACACATGATGTCACCACTCATTGGTCTTTGAAACATTGGATTTTTGGTGGATAACCTTCCTGGCAATTGGCAAGACTTGCTTGACAACTTCAATACTCTAAGCTTGACCTTTAGATTTATTCGAGGCATCTTCAAAGATAACATCTTCATCCATTGGTCTCAGGGATGCTAGAGTCATGGACTTTGAGATTAGTTATGTTTTATCTTTGTCTACTTACAGTTGCTACCCTCTTTTAATTAGACATGCTAGCTACTAAAGGAGTAAAGATACTAATGTGTGTAGGAAATAGCACATCTCTATAATTATCAAAGTAAACCAGCACATTAACATAGAAAGCATGAAGCATGTTGCCTATGTATGAGCAGAACATGGATTCGCTTTAGCATTGCAGATGTTGCGCTAAGCTTGTGGTGTCTGGTCTTCAACAAAGGATATCGTTTGAGCTTGTGAAGCTTAGGCTTCAATGGGGGGTAAGCACATTAAGCCACCTTGAGGAATGCAAAATGTCTACTGGAGAGAAGTAGTTCTCTTCACTTGTTTTTAAAGCATAAAATTAAATGCCCCTTGATGATGTCCCTAGAATCGAAATGTAAATCGAGCTTAATTATTAGAGCTCACCATCAATTGTAGGAAGGGGGGGGGGGGGAGGGTATTGCACAGAACTTGAAGCGAGAGGTTACTCGTCCCAGAAAGTGACTATAGAGATAATGTGTCTACCCACTGGTCTCAAAGGTGCTAAATTTATGGTGGGTTCCTATCTTGACGCACAACAGTCCTTCTATTTGATGACTTTAACATTTTGCACTTGATGACTCCTTGCCTCTCCTAGCTTACTTTTAGTCTCCTTCAACCTAGAAGCTTTAATCCTTTGAACTTGATCATACTTTGTTCCTCTTGCATGGTGACTTCTATACCTTGTTTTAGATTATGTATCACCTTCTTTTACTTGCTCCCTCTATTTAGTAGCACCTTTTTGCTTATTTTTTGATGCATTACATTGAATCTCTCTTGATGGTGTCCTCAAAATTGGCACACGACTTGGGCTTGATTACTGGGGGCTTACCATCAGTTGAGGGTTCACATTGAACTTGAAACTTAGCTTTGAAGATGTCTTTAGAGACAATGTCATGAACCATGAGTCTCAAGGATGTTAAATTCATGGTAGATTGCCATCTTGGTACACTCACAAAAGTTTGGTTACTCTTTGTCTCCATTTGCTTCACAACTTCAATGCTTTTACTTTGAGTATTCTTTATCTTCTTTGCCATCACCATGTATCGGCACTTTATCCTTGCAAGTGAATGGCCAACATTGATTACATATAGTCTTTATTACGCGACAAAAATTGCAACATTAAAAAAGAAAAGTCAATCAATAAAGTGAAAGCATATATTGTAAGTATCGAATGTAACATAATGAGTGTGTGACAAGAGGTGTTAATTGCCATATAAAGAAGGATACCTTCGTTGAGTATAGGTGGAGATTCAAGTCATACAATGAATGTAAGAATTAGCATATGTAGTTAAGGCAAAGATGAAAAGTGAAGATGATACTACAGAGGTTGTTGTTGTTCACAATTATCAAACATCTTTACAATTCTGCAATTACAAAAAAAAAAAAAAAGGGGAAGAAGGGGAAGAGTTCTAGCTATTTTTTCTTTTTGAAAAAAGAAGAGAAAAAAAGTAAAGAAGAAAGAAGAAAAGTTGATGCAAGAAGATAAATGACGAACCATACCCTTGTTTTTTATTTGAGGTTGCTTGATGAAAGCAAGAAGAAAAGATAAGGGTATGCGCATATAAATAGCTAACATGATGAATAAAAAAGATAGATATTGAAAGGTTTGAAACTAAGATTGAAGTGATTTTCTTGATATGATGATAAGATATTATGAAGACTATTCGATATAGAGAAGATATGCACTAAGATATTGTTAAGACTCTATCTATTATTGAGGATTTAACAAGATATTATGAAGATTCTACTCATTGTTGAAGATTTGACAAGATACCATGAAATTTAACAAGATATTGTGAAGCTTTAACAAGATACTATGAAGATTTAACAAAATATTATGAAGATTTTTCTTATTTATGAAAACAAAAATCCATCCAACAAGTATGATTGACACTTTCATTGTAGATTATATGATGTAAATAGCTGACTGGACACTTATGGCCATTTACATGTGAAAGAAATGGATGTGTTTCTCTCAATTTTATGATCGATCAATTTTGAAGTGGCTTAACTTTACTTTGGCATGGACTAATCATTACGTTGTTTGTTAAATTTTATGCGATCGAAAATGATCATTTTCTATGGAGCACTGAGTCCATGATATATATTTTTTATCAAGAGAAATTGTTCCACAACTTCCTTACCTACTATTGACTATTTTTCTATTATGATGATGCCTAATGATCATGTAAAAAGTCATATGGTCACAATAAGGATATCAAATGGTTCCATGACCTAATATGGATATCAAATTGTTGTATGGGATTAAGATCATTTAGAGAAACCTAAGGGATGCAACCGGATTGTGATACGAGTTCATGCACCATAGTACAACTACATGTAATAGAACAAGTTGCAGTGCTGGCATTTGTCTTTACTTAGTGATTCATCTAAAACAAATGACATCTTAACTCTGTAAGAACACTTGGCAGCATCATGCATCGAGCATTGATCAAATTATGCATAAATGAAAGCAATTTTCAAAATACTTTAGCTCTGTCAAAAGAATTTTGGTTACGGTGTAAAATGTAAGTGAACTTAAAACATAAATGTTATTATTTATTTGTTTGGGCTTGATTCATGGGTTAGGTGACAAGGCCTAGTAAGTCTAGTTTAGTTATTGGGATGACTTGAGGAGATTTGGCTTGGTATATTCGAAACATGGATTGCTGGACTAGTTCGCTGCATCTAATTTTTCTCAAGCACGCTCATACACACGAGATATGACTATTGGCCTTGGCCCATGAAGAGCTCATTTAGGATAACTTTGATGAGTTTGCTCCATATCATCCGTCAATCATAGATATGATCTGACGGTTTTCATCCATGCTAAGTGCTTATAAATACTCAATCACTCATTCTCATTTGAGAACTTTTGGAGAGAGAAGACAAACAATATTCTATAGAGGAGACTCTGTTAAAAAATCAAATAAGGCAACTCAAATAATTTTTACCTCAGTTGCTTAAGAACTATAAGGTTGACACACGAGGCTTACTCAAGCTTTCTTACCTGTCACTTGTGCATTCAAGATACTGAGACTATCTGTTCCTTCTGCCCTCATACTCTCAAAACCATTCTGTCATCAAGTATTATCTTCTTTATAGCATTCTAAAGTCATGTGTCAGGCACGAGATTCATATGACACGTGCATGACTACTTCAAAAAGAACCCTTCATCTACAAATATTTAGGATATTTCTTTCACTACAAGAAAACTAGATGTTAGAGATAAAAATTATGTTTTTAAATGTAAAATTTTATTATAAAAACCATCATCACCAAATCTAGTAAAAATAGAAATTGTTTTGGCAATTTTCCATTGCATAAATTTTTTCTTTAAAGATTAGTTTTCTTATAGCGTTTAGAGGTATATCTTGTAAATTAATAGCTATCCTATTTAAATTAGATAGAATTTATTTATCTTAATTTTCACAGCACAATAGATACAAGTTTTCTAGTATTACTTATTGAGTAGAACTCTTCAATTTGGGAGTCATTTTCTTATTTATCCTTCTCATTTAGGTTAGTTTCTTTAAATTGCACATTGGTGTGTATGACATAGGATCGTAAATCTATGTCTTTCACGTAATTACAATACTAGGTGGTATTAGAGCCAGTTTTGTCATGCTATTATGTCTATCAACAGTGTTTGTGATCATTCCTTAGTTATAAGAGAGCCCGAGGTTCGACTACCAGAGACATTGTTGAGGTTTTATGGATTCAATTGGGTCTGTTTTTTCAGTCGTATCTATATTTTTATCGAAATAATATCTGTATATATATTTGATTTGTATTTATATTTTATTTATATTTGATCTATTTAATCTTTTCATGAGAATTGTGAATTTTTTTTATCTACATTTATTTTTTTATAGACAATTTGTTAGAAAAAAGTTTTAAAAAAATGTTTGTATATGCCCAAAAAAAATAGCTAAACAGAACCAAAGTTTTATTCGAGAATAATGTTCCGAAAAATACTTAAATTTTGACAAAATACGCAATTAGGTATTTGAATTTTGAAATTTATCAATTTAATACCTTAAAATTTTTAAATCAATCAATTTATTTCTTAAAAGATTTGATGTTGGTATTATTGGTGTGTATAAAAAATTCTTCAAAGTAGTAATTTGATTAATTTTAAAGTTCAGTAACTAAATTAATTAATTTTAAAATTTAGACATCTAATTACATTTTTGTTGAAATTAAGGCATTATTCGTGATGTTAACCTCTTCTTTTATTATTTTTTAATGTTTTAGTGCCTATTCGAATTTCTGATTTGGCAGCATTTTAATGTTGTTTTCAAACCGTATCGATACAAATATGATATCTATGAAAAACCAATAATTTTACTTATAAACTGATTAAACCGAATCGATACTAAATCGATATCGATATCAAACTGATACTTATCCAATACTAATAAAATTTCAACAATGCCAGCAAGCATCTCTTGATTAGGTTGAAGGGGCATTCGCCCTTCGAAGAGGCGGAAACGTCAGTCCTTGCAATTGCAATAGGGACGTGCGCACTTCACTGCTTAGACAAAACGTGCTGCTGCCGTCGTTAAGATATTAATATATATATATATATATATATATATAATTTTGTAATACCTTAATTGTCGTTTGGTGTCATATCAGAAGTTTTAAAAGTAGGGCATAGGAGATGAATTTTGTAATTATAATGATATCCTAAGATGATTGTCCATGTTTAGGATCACATGATTCACATGGATAAGGCATCATGAAGGATGAAAAGATAAATGTAACGAAATTGTTTTCTTTCAAAACTAATTTTAAAATACCATAAATTTAGTAGCGAGTATGAGAGGTGAAAAAAGAAAAAAAAAACGGTCAAATCGAATTAATTCAAAAATGGAACATAATCAAATAAAAAATGATTTTTTAAAAAGTAATTTGGTTAAAAAAATTCACAATTCGAAGTAATATATAAATTTATAATGAACATTAGTAAGCAATATTAATACAATAAAGCATTATAGGTATATACGAACATTACATATGTTTAAAGTATGCTATAAATGTAGGGCTGTAAATGAGACGAGTCGAGCCGAACTTTTAAAAGCTTGGTCTCGGCTCTTTTAAAATTTAGCGAGCTCAAGCTCGAGTCGAGCTTTTTATCGAGCCTGAAATTGAGGTTCCAGCTTGGGTTGTTTGGTTAAATAAGTTAAGTTTGAACTCGATCTCGGCTTGTTTATGAAATGAGCTCAAGCTAAGCAAGTTTTTTTATCGAGCCTAATGAGTTTTTATCAAGCGTGAAATTTAAGTTCAAGCTCAGCTCATTTTTCATTTTTTAAACCTAAAATACAATATATATGTGTTGCCATCATATATATACATAATTATTAAATAGAAATTAGTTTTAATTGCTTTTATTATGTACCTATAGATAATATATCATGCATAAAAAAATTTTACTAATCTATTGATGAGTCTGTTAATGAGCCTACTTTGAGCCTGTTCACGAGTTTAAACAAGTTTGTTCACGAGTTGGCTCGCGAGTCTAAATCAAAGCTTATGTTCGGCTTGTTTAGATAAACGAGCTGAACCTTAAACTCGTACTTGGCTTGTTTACTAATTGAGCTCGAGTCGAGCAAGCCTGAAACGTGTTGAGCTCAAATAGCTTGGCTCGTTTATAACGTTATATAAATGGTTGGGTTACGTGTTCTTGCTTCTCTTGGAAGTTTAGTTGTGTGTTTCTTTGGAGGACTTTTTTAAGTTTCCGTTCAATGTGAGTGGTCTGGCTTTGCCAAAATTGACATATTCTTCTCGTTTTCATGTGCGTGAGGTTAACGTCAATGATGCTCAGCATACCTAATATATCGTGGTTAGGAGATAAACCTGTTTATTTAAATATAAACACATAATTTTATATTTTTATATGTATGACATGTTTAAAATGCTATTTGCTAATATATATACCGTATGTACTATATGTGATTTAAAAACGTACTAAAATTTTTAAATGATATATGATACATGAAATTTCTTTAATTTTAAGTAAATTGTATTTAAAATTATGTAATTTTTATTGATATAATTTTATTACATAGGAACAGTAGGTATATATCAAACCCGCGTGGTTAAGGATAGGCAATGCGAAAAACAAGCTAATTCAGATATCTTGTGTCTCAAACGGATAAGCAACTGCCACGTGGAAATTTTAATAGATGGTTGGATTAAGATTATATAAGATGCCGGAATGCCATTTTTCATGGGGCTTACTCGATATGCTTCGGGATAAGCTGATTTATAGTTCTTACTTGTAAGTATAATTTTTTTTTTTTTTTTTGTTTATATAGATTGATTTATCTCATGCATTTTCTTGTCGTTGCATTATGATATTTTTTATTTGATGAGTAATAGTTGATATTAAATTGTTCTTTTTCAGGTTTAAAATATGTTCTTTGTTTGGTGACTTAATTTTGGTATTTTTTAGTCTTTTAATTTTGCAGAGTATAGACTTTATTTATTTAGTTATGGCTCTTAATATGTATTAGTGTTCAATATACTTTATTGGTGCATTACTTTTGTTTGTAGATGATTGACTACATTATTTTATAGAGGATTATGAATTATGACTTGTCATGTATTAGTTGATGAATGCACTAAGCAAAAAAGTGGATGATTAATTAGTAACTGCATGATTTTATGGAGGAGTTCGATTTATGAATGTGATGGTTTTTTGAAATACTTTATTGTAATTTGCAGTTTAAACTCTGTAGAGAAATCTTTTTTTTTTTTCCTTTTTGTAGCAATTATTTTTTCCTCTCAAAAAGTCACAACAATTGAATTATATACATATACATAATCATACATATATTCTTTCATGTTCATTCCATGATATCGACTATCTTAATATCAATATTTACCTATAAATGCCTCTAAAAAATGTAAATAGTTTAATGTCTATATTTAGCAACAAGTATCAATTATCTTCATATTAATATTTCTTTTCTTGTTTTTTCCAATTTTAAATATTTGAATCTCCATGTGAATATAAAAGATAAGAACGAAACATTTTTTAAATTTAAAATTTGATTTAATCAATAATTAAAACCGAATTAAACCGTTATATTAAGGATTGAAAAATTTATAGTCCAAACCAAACAATTTGATTTTGGATGAAATAAAAACCGAATTGTAAATTATAAATTGGTTTGGTTTTAGTATAAATTATACCAAATTGATCCGTGTTCATCACTATATACTATATCATAAATTTCTACAGTAGGCTATGAAAGTTGATAAATTTTTGTTTTTTCTTACCGACATCTTGAGCAAGATTACTGTGGTGAAAGATATATGATGCATGATTGTATTTTTAATGAAAGTCTCTTTAGAATTTCATGATTCACGAGGGCAAAGACCCTTTCATGACATGACAAAGCTAGAAAGAAAAAATAAAAATGTTACTAGATTAGTCTCTTTCACATGGCATGGAAGTAGGGTCCTATGCAAGAGTAGGTAATTTAGAACCATTCGATTGGAGGGGTACACTTATTATGGCTGTGTTTTTTTTTTTTTTTTTTGGTCATTACTATGGTTGTATTTGTTTCATATATATATTTTTAATTGCTTTGATATCTTATTTTTATCCTTTTTAAAAAAATGGTTTCTCATGAAATAAATACATATGAAAAATGGACATTTTTATCAATAAATAGATTAGATACAAATAAGATATAGATAATATATAGGTGAAAATCAAATAATCCAAAGAGTATTCTAAATTTACATATAGAAAAATATTCACTTGTTATTATAATATAGCACGTCCTTTTTATGAATAAAAAATTTTATATACAAGTGCACCAACTATTATTTTTAATACTCAATAAAAAAACGCATAGAAAAGCATTCATTATGAAATATGATAGTAATTATTTGCTGCTACTCACTGATAAAGTTATTATTATGTATAATACAACTACTGATAATTAAATAACATACCAAGATAGTTTATTTAGTTAATTAGTATTTTCTAATATGAAATTTTAATAATCATCATTAAAAACACTAATAAAGAGCAAAAAGAAAATGGTTTTTTGGTTAAACAAGAGTAACTAAGCACAACTTCTGGGTGTAACTTTATTAAATGTTTTATTATATATGTATGTATATATATATATATATATATATATTAACCACATCGATTACATTAGAGATCAGGGATGTTCACTGCCCTAGGGAGACGAACCAGATCGCAGATGTATTAGTAGAAGAAGCTCAGTAGTGTCTTCTTTAAAAAATCAGAAAGACGAATTTGTTGGACTGCTTCAATTCAAACTAAGGTGCAGGTATTTCATTTCAAAATAAAGGCGTATCTAATAGTATATAAAAATTTAACACAACCACCATTGCAAGTATATATATCTTTTCATATTTGTTATATTTGCTCCTCATGTGCAAAGTCCCTTATATTTGAAATTGAGAGTTTGGATCTCTAATATTTTGATATATGGGCTTTTAAGGAAAATGATTTTGCCTTTGGATTAGGTGTGATTGGGTTACCTATAACAGTCATGGAGTAGATTCCACATAATAACCCTCTTTATTCCAGCCCGCTACTACTCTTGCCATCCAAGTGAATACGCCTCAAGGGGTGAACGTGCAAACCCCGTCACCGTAGGTTGTAGTTAAGCAGCAATCAGCCTCTGAAACAAATAATAAGATTTTGTTAGGAGAAAGCCTAACCTTAATCACAATAATAACGAAAACCGATTAATCAAACAATTAATTAACTTGTCATCAAAGATTGGATCTCTTCTTGCCAAAATGATAAACAATAAAACAATGCGGAAATATAAAATAGATAACATCGGGATATAATGAGGAAAACCCAACACGAGAAAAACCATGGGACTAGTAGTGCTCAAATCGTTCACTATAAATAATATAACGGGATTACAATTTTTTCTCACTAGATCTATCTAGTGGATCTCACAATTCTTCACCACAACCGATGGATTACAAACAGGAACAAGATTTTCTTCTATAATTTCTCACTCTAGGATTTCCCTTACTTTTCTCTCTTTCTCTCTCCATCCAGGCTTGAGCAGAGGCACACCACTCGTTCCTTGCAAACCCTAGAACAATAAGGAGAATATATATGCAACAATAAAAAGAAAACCAACAGACACATGTAGACTGGTTCGAGTAAATTAAAGCTAGCGGTGTTGAAAAACGCTGCTGTTTTAGAAAATGTGTGTTGGCTCAATGCCAGTGGTGTACCCACCTTTGTCAGTAGCATTAGAGCCGGTGTTGAGCTCCTGTTGCTTTTAGCAAGAATTTTTTAATTCCAATACCAACTATAATTTGATCAAGGCCAGTGGTACTATTGTCCCAACTGGCGGTGTACATTATAAAACTTTTTTGTTTTGCACAAAAAATTCTTCTTATTTAAATCATCTTCCAAGTATATCTCATATACTTAGGATATCATTGATTCAAAGTCCTCTAAATATATAAAGATATATTTAGGATTTCCTTGTGCAAGCATGCTGGTCTATTCCTACTTTAATTCTAAAGTCTTCTAAATATATATCCTACATATATTTGGGCCCCTTTTGGTTATAGACCCATATGAGTTGGATCTATAACTCGAACAATCTCAACTTGATGGGTTGTCATCCTCACATGTACACTCTCGTGCTAGCCTAAGTGAGACTGCTCCCTCACCTAATTCTAATATTCCTTAAGCACTGACTCCTCTAATTGCATCGGTGGCATCAGTTGCACTGATTGTGTTGACTCCACTTGCTCTACCAGCTATACCAACTGCCCTAGTTGCACCAGCTACGCCATCAGTATCTATGCCAAGGTAATCCTTTATAACAAAGGAAGACTTGGACATTTATTTGAAGGAGATTCAAGTTAAGTCTTTTGCGGGAGTGCTGACCGAGAGTGCTGGATTTAAAGCTTCCATACCACCACTGAATTGCTGCAAAACCATACCTAAAGGACTATGTTAGTCCTAAATTCATGTTGTTCGATGGTAAGAAGGGTAGTGCTAAAGAACACCTACTCAAATTCATTGAAACATTGGAAGTCTACAGGTTTGACAATGACTCAATGTTGAAAGAATTCTCTAAGTCTTTGACTGAGAAGGCATACACCTAGTATGTCAATCTCCCCCCAGAGTTAATTGATTCATGCGCAACCATGTGCAAGCTATTCTTGGAGAAGTTCTTCTCTACTCAAGAGTGGGTCACAATCATTGATATGGGAAGAACACGACAGAAGCCGAAGGAAGATCTTATAGACTACATCGAGCGTTTCAAGGAATGCTCGTTGGATATTCAAGACGTCTATGATGAGAAGGAATTAGTTAAGATCTGCATCCAAGGGATGTTTACCGAATACACCATCCACCTTGAAAATCTCAACCTGTGTTCCTTTGCTATTCTCGTTGAGAACGTGCGAAGGATCAACAACTCCGTATCCAGACAACACAGAGAAGGTGGAAGGTTTAGAAAGAGAGCTACAAATGTTAGCTTAGTCTAATGAGAAGGTTTTAGAGATGGCAAGAAGCCAAGAAACGATAAGCTAATGAGCGCTTTACCAACGCTCTCATTTCCTTGCCCCATGGGGTAGGTTCATGCAGTACTTGACCAATGGTTGAGAGATGGGAACATCAACTTCCAAGGGTTAAGCACCTTCCTAATGCGACTGAAAAGAATGATCCTAAATTCTGTAGATATCACAGGACCATGGGTCATCCCACCAAAGAGTGTTAGACACTTAAGAAGATATGCAATGAACGAGTCAACAATAGAGAACTCATCATTGAAGGTAATGACGTACGCAGCAATCCACTCCCCACACACAATGCTCAGCAGGGTACAACAAATGTTGTCAATCACGATCCAAATACTGAAGAGGAAGAAGGGCAACAAATAGAGGCACAAGAAAAAAAAGAAATGCCGATAGATGATAATAAAGGTGCAGGTTCTACAGTGGCTACTGCCTTAATAAAAATTACCAACTTCAGAAAGTTCTTTGACTCACTAGGGTTCAATGAAGAGGCACAACTTGCAGCAACAACCGCACTCACCCAAATCTCTGAAAGACAATATGGGGATTGTAGTACAGCGCAACCTATACGGAGAATGGCACATGCACATGAGAATTCTATACTGTTTACTAAAGCAGATGTGAGTGAGAAAGCCTAAGCACAACCGTCTGCTATATGTTGAAAGCATACTCAATGGACATCACATCAAGAGGACGTTCATAAATAATGGCGCCTCCATAAATATTATGTTAATGTCTACATTTAAGACTGCGAATATAGACATGAGATGGCTCGTGAAGCAACCTATTCCTATTAATAGTTTCATCGATTCAACTACACATATGCTAGGGTATGCTACTATTGACTTCAAGGTTGAGCCAATTCAGGGTTCTACACGATTCCATGTGATCGACGCACTCGTATCCTACCACTTACTTGTTGGAAGGAAATGGCTGCACGATCACAACCTTATACCATGAACACTGCATTAGCGTATGAAGGCTCACTAGAAATGGAAAGATGTATTCATTCCCGTTGCAAACAACCCCTTTGAATACAACGAGTCATACCTTGTTGAAGCTAGCTTCTTTGATGAGTATGCTGAGGAAGAAGAACCAACTATTGCGAAACCCTCCAGCGTACCATTACCTACGTGGGAGGAGACTCAGGAGAAACAAAGCAAAAAGTGGAGACATGGCTCCCATGGAAGTAGGAAGAAGTAAAAGCAAGTCAATGAGGTCGAAAGTTTTGTTAGACTTGATGGGAAAATGGTACATTACTTATGATGGTTTATGGATTTGAAGAAACTTTCTTGTCATCTTCAGATCCCCTGATAATATAAGAAACCCACCTTGCCTCCTCACAACTGCAAGATCAGATGAAATCGAAAGTAAAGAAGGTCGAAGAGTTGGACCCAGCAAGACCAAGAGAAGCCCCACGATCTATCTTCATTAGCAATATTTATAAGCGCTTGGTGTGGATGATGACTGTTAGATCACCTCAATGGTCAATGGATGAGATAGAGTAAGATCAATTCATGATTTTCTTGAATGAGCGCCTTATGGGCCAAAGCTAATAGTCATCTCTTATGTACATGAGCCTATCTAAGAAATGTTAGATGTGACGGAGCAGTCCAATGATCTTTGTTTCGAGACCACCAGACCAAATCTTGGATTGGAATCATGGGCCAAGTGATAGGGCCTCGTGAGTTTGGTACTGTTATTGGATGGTTTGGGGAGATTTGGCTTGGTGAGCTTGGAATAGGGATTGTTGGACCAGTCTGCCGCGTCTAACCTTTCTCAGGCAGGCTTATGCATACAGAAGATGATTGTTAGCTTTGGCCCATGAGGAGCTCATTTAGGATAATTATGAATTGATCTTACTCCATCTCATTTGTCAATCACTGATGTGATCTGACGGTCGTCATCCACGCCAAGTGCTTATAAATACTCAATCACTTTTCGTCATTTCCAAATTTTTGGAGAGAGAAGACAAACAACATTCTATAGAAGAGGCTCTGTTCAAGAAGATCAAACAAGGTAACTCAAGTGATTTCTATTCTAATTCCTTAAGAATTGTAAGGCTGACGCATGAGGCTTACTCAAGCTCCCTTACGTGTCACTTGTGCATTCGAGACCGTGAGATTGTCTATTCCTTTTCCTTATCATTCTCTTCAAGCCATCCTGTCATTAAGTGTCATCTCCTCAACAGTACTCTGCCGTCACATGCTAGGTGCGAGATCCATGCGATGCGTGTGTAACCACTATCAGTAAGACCTCGCATCTACAATAAATAATATTTTTCAAAATTTACTCCTACAATATGTAGTACGGATACAACGTCTTTATATCTTGTATCTATTTTAAAAAATGTACTATTATATGTAAGATATACATTTTAAGGTTTATGTATTGCCCATAAAAATTATTAAATAATAAGAATGAATGAATGGAATATAATATAATATTTTTACTTTTAATTTTTAAGTCTATCAAAAAGAAGAAGAAGACATAAACATATAGACAATGTAAAACAAAAATGAATACAATGGTAGAAGACTGAGCTGATATGAGCCATCAAATGTGATGTGGGTTGATTGATATATATATAGAAGTATAAGCATGGAGTTTTAAATGTGTGAGGTTGATTTTCATCAATGTAATGTGTGCCTATAAATACTTATTATACCTTGCATAGAATTTGGCCTTTTGAGCTATTATAAAAATATTGAAAAGTTTATCTTGTCGAAAATTTACCTGAATATTTTATCATTTTAAAAATGTTATACACAATATACCCATACTCTATAGACTCATTAGGATATAGGTTTTACGATGGTTCTAAAATATTATATGATGGATTCAAGTTTCAAAATTTGGAAACTTATAGTTACAAGGTAGAGCATAGATAGAAACCTCTTCTCCTACCACAAGTCATCACCTCTATTTTAGATGTTATTAAGAAACTCTTTATTCTTTTTATTTTTAACTTGGAATGGCAAGATGGCTGTTTAAAGATTTAAGAACACTTTATTTTTAAAAGTTTTATTCTATTTAATTTTTTCCCCCATTTACTACCTATTTCACTTTTTTGAAGATGGATAAATCCAATCCAAGCTGAATATGAATGATATTGAAGTCATTCGACTATAAACACCTTGACTCTTTTAGAAGGGGATCAGTGTTCAATTTCAAACATAGAAGAAATTAACATGGAATATAAATTGTCAAAATTATGATTTTACTGTTCATTAAAATGTATTATAATTGATTAATCATACAAAATCATGTGAAATCAGTAAAATCATAAATATATAAAATCATATAAATAAATTCATAAATTTATTTAAAATTTGTACCTAAATAATTTTATATCTATTTTAATTAAAAACAATAAATCATAAACTCGTAAAGGTGAGTCGCAATTTTGATAACTGTCACACCTATGTGTTTCTATTTAATATCTATCCTCAATTATTCATATCCCCATAAGTTTCTGTTAGTCACGTGTTGTAGATAAAATAAAACCAAACTATTCATTCTCAACGAACTTTTAAACTACAATAAACCGGGTCCCCCGGGGTGGGGGTGTTGTTGGTGGGTGGTGGGTGGGGTTGAAGGAAGCATTGTTATCGTTTTTCTGATTATATATTTACATTTGTCGACCACTAGTCCTTTTCTTATCTGTAAAAATACTTTTACACTGAAATTTTAAAGATGCTAAATACTATACTAAATTTAGCTTTTATTTAATAAATTTATTATTTCCATTATCTAGATAAAGATGACATGACGAATATTAATTGGACAAAACAGAACAATTAGAGGTATTATAGTAAATCTAACAAGAAAAATTCTGTTGAGTAATATTTCACAACTTTTAAGTAGATGAACAATTATAAAAAAAAAAGCCAAAATTTTAGGTTGTAATTTTAACATTATTATGTAAAAAAACACATGAATGAGTTCTTATTGCAACAAGGGCTAAAATATTAACCACAAACACTATATTTTGGATCACAAAGACTCTATTTTGGATTACACAAAAGGAAATAGATACTTTTCCTTTGTTTGGAAAATTGATGAATAAAGTTAAAAGGAAAATGTTTTCCTTGAAATTAAAGTCTAATGTCATAAATACCATCAAAATATTAAAATATCTATAATCGTATTCATAAGTCATGATAATAGTTATTTAAAAAAAAACTCACGTATTAATAATTTTTTAACCTATAACCACATTCATAGGTTATGATGTTAATTATTTTAGAAATTGCCCATTATCATAATGTGTTAAATATGATTAGGGATTAACTGACACTATATTTATTAATGTTTTTTTTCCAATAAACAATAGTATCCTAATTGAACTAACCAAATTCAACATGCCCTCCAACCGCCCAATCACCCAATAATTACGATAATATTCCATGTAAAGAAGAAAAAAGGAAATTTAATTAAACCACATGGATACTCTTTAAATAGATTTTGATACATTGAAAAAAAAAAAAAAAAACGTTACAATTAACTTTACTTTCATATCTTTCCTTTCCTTCACTTTCTTATCTACAAAAAAATTTTCCTTTACTCTCTTTTCGCCCTAAGTTTTCCATTTTATCTTTTTTTTCTTTTCTACCCCTTTACTTTTCGGAGGCAGCGTATAGAGAAAGGTCTAAATTTTAAAAAGTATCAATCAACGCAACCAACTTCCTATATATATATATATATATAAATAAAGACGACCACATTTTGTGGCTTTCCATATACAAGTAAAGAAATATATAAATCACGTTCCAACATTGCAAGGATAACTAGTGAGTGTCTTCCACGGTTCAACTTCTTTGATACATGGCTAAAAAGGAAAATCGTATTTATATCACAAGAAATTTTATTGCATGTGTACCATACATTTCACTAGACATCTTCCGAACTTAGAAAATATAAAGATGACCACATTTTGTGGCTTTCCATACACAAGTAAAGAAATATCTAAATCACGTTCCAGCATCGCAAGGACAACTAGTGTCTTCCACTGTTCAACTTCTATGATACATGGCTAAGAAGGAAAATCTTATTCATATCACAAGAAATTTTATTGCATGTGTATCACACATTTCACTAGACATCCTCCGAAATTAATAAACTATATGACCCGTTATCACTGATTCCTGAACCAAATACCAGACCATGCATTATGGTCATTCAAGTACCCGCCAATTCTAGTAAATCATGATGAGTACCTAGTCAATACCATTAGTCTAGGCAAGTCTTGAACTGCTTGGTTAAGAACCAATAATGGACTAGTGGAACCAATGGGTCTCATTCGATTGATGGATGAAAATTTAAACAAAAGGCAATCGCAATGGTTGAAAAGCAATGATGAGAAAGAGCCAAGTATTGTGCCTTGAGCTTGAAAAAAGTTAAAAATTGTTACTATAGATGTCAGGTTTCATTATATATGCAATTGAGAAAATTTCAAACTTCATGTATAGAAATGAGCTGATTACATTTGATTTTGCTTGATCATTCAGTTTATGAAATGAAATAGCATGTCACAATAAAATAGAGAGATAAGTGAGACGTAATTACTAATAGGAGAAAGTTTAGGAGATGGTAGAAGTCAGAATGTAGTAATTATAACTTAATTATGTGAGATACCAGCTTTCACTCTTTAAAAATTCATATGCAAAGCTATATATACGTATTATTTTTACATTTTATGTGTACTTTTATCTTATAAAAAAGAAAAAATTAGAACATTCAAGGTTCCAAAATCGGAACCAACCGTGAAGACCATTGGATCCAAAAATTGGGAACCGGCCAAGCTTATAGGGGTCTGATTTTGAATCCAACAATTTTGAAATCGAGAACGTTGGTTTGGATTCAATTTTGGATGTGAACCAACCCATGCCAACCTCTACATTTCACTAGACCATGTTTAATTGTGAGAACCCAAGTGGGGTTTTTAAATTATTGCACCATCATTTGAACGAATCTTTTCATTAAAATATCAACATTTTAAGGAATCTTTTTATTTTAAAAACTTGCTACTTGTTACCAACTTTATAGTTTAATGGTATTAACACTAGTTACCCAAGTGAAATAGATTAGATTTGAATAAAAAAAAAAAAAAAAACTTATTACTTTTTGCGTAAGACCTCTATAAAGAAGTTTTTTAAAATTAATCATCTATATTAAAAAAAAATCACATAAATAAAAAAGAATTATGATAGCTTACTAGAGCATGATAAGAACCCAAAAAATTAAAAGATCCGATCATATTGAGGAGAACTCAAGAGTAGAGCTGAAGCTGGGCCACGTTTCAATGGATAGTATAAACTTGGAACTCGACCTGCTATCTTATTACGTTTACTAAACCTGACTCTATAATTCTATAGGATTTTCATACGTTATTCAAACCCACCTTATATGGTTGCTTTAGAACCTAGGATCTACTGCTTGATTATGTTTCTTTCTTCTTTTTTTTTTTTTTTTTTTTATAACCTATTTTAAAATTTAAATAATAAATTCAAGAAAGAGGCTAGGGTTTTTCATGTGTGTTATATTGTGGTCTGTGTTGTGTGATTGTATGAACAAGAGAGGAGAGGCTAGAGTTAGGATAGTTTTAGGAATGTTTCTTTTTTAAAAAATAAAAATTTGATTATGAAATGCATCAGGTCAAGTTATCCATCGTATATTTTATAGGATCCAAACTCAATCTTAAGATTTCGTAGGATTTTTAATATATATATATATATATATATCCAATCTTAATCCTGGATTGAGAAATGTATAATGATCCGTCTAGTTATATCTCTACTCGTGAAAAATGTGTTAGAATGGACCATTATTCTTTAACAATTCCCAGTTCCCGTGAACGTTTCCAACCATTTTAGATGGTTTATCCGACTTGCGAACACAAGAGGGATAGCTATTATCCTCCACTATTTAACTCCTATGATTTTGTGGCCAAAAAGAAGAGAAATAGACACGTTGATGGAATATGTACCCTCGGCGTGACCTTTGGAGTGGTATCTTCATGGTATGGAGAGGCGATCTAAAAGCACGTCATCGAGAAGGCTCTACGTACTATGTACTATGATCTTTGTGGACAAAATGCTTTTCCAGTGGCCAGTACACATGGGCCCGGAGCCCTCTACGGCATGACCCGCGTGGAGCCATCGACTGTCAGATCCGAAAACTGCTTGTAGGGGACCAATGGTACGGTTTTGGAACTGCTCTTTAGACTCATGCGGTGGGAATGCAACCGTGGTAGGTTTGGTACGGATTTTTTGAAGCTCGAATCCAACCCGATCCTTAATGGGTGTCCTAAAACCCGAGAAAAATTATATCAGATTTTTTTATCATTCCCAAACCCGACCTGATGGAGTTATAAGGAACCCACAATCCACCGACACGACTCTAAGATTTTCATTTTTTTCTTAAAGAAAGAGAAAAAGAAAAAAATTTTGTTTTAAGTTATTAATGTACAAACACTTATATTGAAAGAATGAATTTTAGATAATAATATCATATAAAAAATACAAACACTTCATTTCCACTTACTTTCACATATATAGATTATAAATGGGATCCTTATTTTAATAATTTAATATTTTTAATATTTTTTATATTTTAAATTTATACTAGGTCGGCTTTTTCCAATGGGTTACATAATAAACCCGAACTCGACCTGATAACTTATCGGTTTTTTTTTTTTAATCCTAAAACCTTATAGGATTTTTAGCGAGTTGGGCGGTCGAGTACCTTATAACGACTTGCCCTACTTGCATCCCTACCATGGGGTCATATGGATTCAAGCTAAGAGTGCACACAGTTCGATTAATCGGTTCATAACTTTATTTTTTAAGTCAAATTAAAATGATTGGTTTTTAATATCATAAACATAAATCAGTCAATTATTAACAGTTAACTGCTTTAATAGTAAAGCTTTTTTTTAGTTAATATTTTCGATTTTCATTTTTTAATCATTCAACGTAATGGTCAACAAAAAATGTTCATTAATCGTATTTTTTCTTATAACCATAAAAACTAAACCCTCTTGTTTCATAATTACATTAAAAACTTATAAATAAATAAATCAAATAACTAAAAAACTAACATATAAAGAATATAAGTCTAATATAATATTACAAAAATTAAAACTTGATGTCTTCTTCTTAATCCAAATTATAACACAACAACAACATAATAGTTAACACATAAAAGTTCCAATTACAACATATATCAAATTACAATAGATTTTAGGATTTTTATTTTTTTCTATATATATTTAAAAAATTAATTATATGTATATGTATTATATATATAATACACTTATAAATATCGAACCAATTAACCGTTAACAATCAATTTCTAGTGATTATAAGCTGAAACTAAAAAAAAAATCGTAATCCTAAACTAAAATTGACGAATCAGTTAACTATATTTTATGAATTAATTTTTCAATTTTGCTTCAGTTTTTCGATTTTATTGGTTTTTTTCACACCTTGGTTCAAGCTATATGAGTTTAGGATAGGTGATAGTTGTATCATTTTCCTATTTGTTTTTTCTTTCTTAGTTTATTATGCTTTAAACATATCAACAAGTGATTTTAGTTCATTGGTTGATGAAGTTTGAAATAATTTGCTTTTTAATTTATACAGTAATAATGTGGGATAAAAAATAGAAAAGATTATCAAAAAATGATTGCCTATTGTTAAGTAAAGTGCACACTTCACTATTAATAAAGACTTGTATTTAATGATTAAGGCTATTTTTAGAAAACGAGATGTTTTCGTAAGGAATATCATCATATAATAATTCAAAAATTGAAATAGAAAAGAAAAAAGGAGGTTTGTATGATTTTGAAATCTTTTCTACTTAACAAATTCCTCTAGTGAAAGAAACAAAATAGAGATTATTTATCCATTCCTTGTTACATGGAATAAATATTACTTAAAATATAATTTTTTACAAAACTAAAGAAGGGAATAACTATTTCATGATAATAAGTAAAAATATCAATTCTATTCCTATCAACTAAACGCAATGTAAATGTGTGAATGAGAAATTTTCTTTCCAAATGTCGTAAATGGGAAATAGTCTTTTTGAAAAAAATTCTATGGAATTGTCATTGATTTTAATAAAATGGGTCTCATTGATTATTTAACAACTCAAATCCATACCCAACCATGATCGTACCATTAAAATAATTAATCTACTCGTAGAAGTTTTCATTCTTTTCATATTTGTTTTTATATTTTTTTTCTTTTATTGCTCAAACACATGATGGGCCTACTAAGTAAGTAGGTTTGTGCCAAAAAAAAAAAAAAAACATTCGAACTGAACAAATTTGTAAATCGAATTAAACCAAACAAAAAATGTAGTTTTATGAGTAATATTAAAAAATTCCCAATTCGATCCAATCTATAAATTTATGCTTGGTTTAGAGGGTCAATCAAACCAATTCATAAAACTTAACCAAATCAATTTACAAAAATATAATAATATTTTACTCATAACTATAAATTTTCTTATAATGACTAATTGAAGGTCATATATTTTCTTAATTTTTATTATGATATTTATTATTTTGATAAATACTGGTTAATATTAACTTGCTTTCTTTTTTATTGTTATGCATATTCTCTTGTTTTCTTATTAGTTACTTAATGTTGTTTTTTTTTCTTTAACTTAGTAGAGTATGATTTTATTTTTTTAGTTGTGACTCTTTATTATGTGTTAGTTGTACAATGTAATTTATCGGTGGATGATTGATTAAATGATTTTGTGGATAGTTATGGATTATGCTTTGTTTTGCATTAGTTACTTCGGATGTTTTTACGGAGGACTGTAGATTATGAATGTGATGGTTTTATGGAGGACAATAGATTATGAATGTGATGGTCTTATGAAGTACTTTGTTATGATTTGTAATTGAACTTTATTAAATAATCCTTTTCTTTTTTTTCCTAAAATAATCTTTTTTTCCCTTAAATAATTTCAACAATTGAACTTTGTATATATGTGTATACATACATATTTTTATGTTATTTCTACAATAGTAGTGTTGATTATCTTTATACTGTATAAATGTAAAAAGTTAAAATTAAGTTCTTGTTAGGATGCAAGTGTGAGGTACGAAAAATCCCACATGAGAAATATGAGACTTATGTAAAGAATTTATAAGAGAGAAGACCTGTTAACCTAATATCTTAAGGTTTTGGGTTATAGATGGTGTTAAACCCATTTGTGTATTTCTTTACAAAGTCAATTTGAAGAATTTCTCTCTTTGGAGGCTTTCTCCTATCCTAACAATTGGTATTAGAGTCATCTTCTCAATTGGAAAAAGTTCTTTTATGATTGTGATTTTGGAGCTTCTCAATTGGTATCAAAGCCTTCCTCCTGTCTTAATAATTTGAAGCTTCTTTTATGATTGTGATTTTGATTTAATTGTAATTCAAACCTAATCAAATCATTAATTAATTGTTTGATTGATATTGGAAATAAATTCTAAATTGTAAATTATAACTTAATTTATTTAGTGAAAACCAAACCAAACTAAATCATGATCACTCCTATTGCTAAGTCTATGAATCTTAAGGTGTGATTCACACTTGAATTATTGACCCATCAAGTCTTACCATAGCCTAGATTTGTTTTGTGACCCCACAAGCTAGGTTGCATCTACAAATGCAAATTACTAATATATTTATTTTATTTTGTAAAAATGTTTGAATTAAGAATATGGTACAATTGCAAAAGCTATTGGAGGGAAAAGGTTAATGGCATGCAATGTAACTACTTTTTCCTTTTTTTTTTTCTCTCTTTAAAAATAATCAAAGAGTGGGTTTAATACATTATATATTAAATTGTCATTATTTTTCTTATTTTAGATTTAAATACGAACTTTTGATCGAGAAAAGATAGAAGTAGTTATTATTTAAAAAATGAGTTATAACTTATGGAAGAATCGTTGCTCTTTTTTTTTTTTTTTTTTTTTGGGGTCGTAAGTATAGTTACTCTATGAAAAGAAAGTTATAATTCTATGGTAATTAAATTATTATATTGCGGTTTATTATCATGAGGTCATGAAAGCAAAATTGTAGACGTGAGTAGATGTTGCAATTAATGAAATAGGAAAGGTTACTATTTTTTGGGAATAAAGCTATACGAAGGTTAAAAAAGAAAAAGAAATTTGAAAATTTTAAGTTTATACCTTTCATGTATTTGTGTAATACAATAAAACTAATTATATATTTTAATGGGCAATTATAGAAAACAGGACAAAAACACATCAAAAATGTCCTCTTGCTTAAAAAGTATACTAACAAAGGATGATCAAACAAATTAAATTATCTAATTTGTTATTTTGTCAATATTTACTTCTTTATAAAATTGCCTATATATATTTTTATGTACCTATATATATTTGAAGTGAGAGAATTTTTTTCACTACAAGAAAACTGACATTTAAATATAGAAATTTTGCGAAGGAAAATTGGTTAGATAAGTTATATTTCTACAGATAGAATCAGTGATAATGATATTTGTGACAGAAATTTATGTTTAAAGAGAGAAATTTTGTCTCTAAATCCTAGTTATAACTTCCATATCCATACCTCTTAACACCATTCATTTCTAATATCTAGTAAAATTTCTTCATGCCATCTAAAACAACTCCTTATAACTACCTAATATATATGACTCATTTTCTAAAATATTTTTCATTTATATACACTAAAGACAACAAAGGGTATTACTTTGCTTTAATAATATACTACCTATTGATGCACCAATGATGTGCGTACAAAAATAAAATAAAACTATCAAGTATAGTGAATTAAATTCAAAATGAATGAATGCAAGATTTGAAAGGAGAGATAAGAACCATGAAAACCAGTGTTTAATATAGAAAAAAAAAAGATATAAAAGCGTGTTATGAGGAGAGAAAAAAAGTTGAAATTGTTTAATTAGAGGAAACAGAATGTTACAACACTGAACAACCAATGTGATGCCAAGACAACAAGGCAACTAATAAATAGTTAAAATAACAAATTTATCATTGTAAGAGTTGAAATATTTTAAAGATCTTAACCGATCTAAACTAATTTATATAAATAAAGGAAAGGAAAAAGTAAGAGTATGCTTGTTTCCAATTCAAAGACAAAGTGTCTTCAAAATAGGAGCTTAGCTATCTCGAATCCAGCCATTGATACCTGCAAATCACCATAGCAGATAATATCAGCAATAGTAGAGAAGTAGAGAGTAAGCATTAAGAAGAAAATAAGAGAGATAGAGTTTCAGGTAGACCTATGGAGAAGGGAGCCAACGGAGAGTAGAAGTAGTGTGATAGGGTCTTTACTTTATGTATAAGGCTGGACTTATTGGAGTAAGGGTTGTCTTTAACATTGATGCTCTCATCCTTGAACTTCCATTAGCGCAACCTTGTCGTATAAACTTCAAGAAGCCATACTCAAGAGTGCAGGAAATGGGAACTCTACTAGTAGTTGAAAGATTGGAGAGAACACAATAACATATTACTCAAGAATAAGGCAAGAAACTAGCTTCTTTCATGGATGAGATTAAGACATCTATCGCTGGTAGTTTGTCAAATATTAGGAATCAAACTCAAAAAAATTATTCACAGCAAACTTCAAATGGATAGGAGTCATCACATTTCAATTTCAATGCAAATTCATCAATTTCAAAGAACAAGGCACATTCATCATCAAAATCAATTCAACTACAATTTCAATTTCCAACATCTGAAGTAAAAGCTATCCATATAATAGTAAATGATCTTGACTTCTCATTACAATTCGTCAATTCTAGGTTGAATGGATTACGACTCAATCAGCCTTTTTATGTGACATCGCAAGCATCAACAGTCACATCATTTTCTCAATCTATATCAATCATAATCAAGAGTGATATTCTAAGGCTAAAAGTAGAATTTTTCTTGGATTATTACCATATAGACAAAGCATATTATCCTAAACTTATATTCTTTGCTATGCAAGATGCTGCCACTATATGGTATAAGTGCATGGATAACCTCAATAATTTTAAAACATGATGTCATTTTATTAAAGCATTTTTCATATGTTTTGGGCCTTTTGAGAATGATTGGAAGGGTGACAGATTTTATGTGGTTGACAATCAAGACAACAAGATTTAATATGATGGGGAAGAGGTGTAGATACAGTTGCAAATCAAAATAATGTGATGTAGCAGATTTTAGAGAAGCATACCTATTTTTTTTAAGAATCTATAGAGGTACAAGATACATCAAAGAATGAACCAATAAAGAATGTTACAAATCCAAAACAAAAACTACGATTTACAACAATTAAATTTGATCTCACTAGGAATATCATTATGATTAGAGAAAACTTGATGTTAGGGATTAAGGTTGTAATGTTCAAGAAGATAGGTGGCCATCATAGAAATGTTCAATGTTTAATGATGATTGTGAATACACAAGTGAACATGGAGTATATCTCACTCCTACTTCAAAATTAGATAAATGTGTTTTCTTTTGATTGATTAGCTCAAGAGGACTATTTTCATCCAAACTCAACTACTACCATTAATTTTCCTTTTCAGCAAGAATTGGGTAGCTGTTATTTCTTCTATACGATCCTTTCATCATGGTAGCAATACAAGGGTTGGGATGGCACATGGACATTTAGTACACCAATTTCACGATTAAGAGATTTATAACTTAGCTGCTTACAGTTTTTTTTGGTTTAAAGGAGTCATACTCAATTTAGAGACTTATGGAAATTGGTACTGCAGCTGTTGTCTTTTGGGAGTACATAATTATAAAGAAGCAATGTATGGTCTCATAAGTTATTGTTTACAATATTGTGTGTTACCGCCAGCACATATTAGATGTTTGCGGATGGCACTTATCTAGAATTTAATGTTTTCTATACCCATTTGTGTAACGTTCTAAAATGGATAAATTACACTAGAAGGTCATAACATTTGGGGGTAAGCATTTTAGGTCGTAACATTTTGAAAAGCTTAAAAGATATCACAAAGTTTGGAAAAGTTTCTTATGATATTTAAATAAGTATTTTTCCTATTGATACATGTTGATAGGGCCTTAAAAGAAAGGTTTTTTGAGTTTTAATTAAATATTTCTCTTATTGATACGTGTCAATAGTGACCTCAATTAACCCATTTTTCTAAATTGTGATCTAAAATGAACTTATTCACTAAATGTTGTGATCTCTTTTGAACTTTTCAAAACGTTGTGACCCAAAAGGAATTTCTCCCCAAATGTTGTGACTTTCTAGTGTAATTTACCCATTTTAAAACATCCAACAATCGAATTTCTAAACAATAAAAAAATTAGTAGCAACAAACTTTTTTTGACTCAATTAGTTTCAAAATTAATTCTAGGAAATCATTGCCATATCAAACAAACATCAAAAGGAATTGTATTAGCATTATCTGAATGGTTTGTGGACTTTAGATTTGAGTATAGGAGCAAGAATTGTACTAACGAGCACATCTTAGGAGGATGTTGAAGAATTCAATCAAGGTCATTTTTAGTCAGGGGAGAAATTGTCACTATAGAGAACAACTAAGGTGATATCAAGACAATAGAGCAACTAATACACAATTACAATAACAAGTTTATAGTGGTAGGAGTTGGCATAGTTTAAAGATATTAATCGATTTTGACTAATTTATACGATCTTTAAATAGAGAAAAGGAAAATGAAAGGGTATGCATGTTTTCAATTCAAAGACAGAGTGTCTTCAAAATAGAAGCTTGGCTATCTCAAATCTACCATTGATGCGTGCAATTAACATAGCAAATAATATCAGTAATAGTAAAGTAGTTGTAATACACAAATGAATAATTTATATTGAAGGATAGAATCATAATAAAGTATTGTTAAAAAGGCACTTTTGTCTTTGAATAGATAGATTTGGACACTGGAAAGTCACACAACAAAGACTGGACAATCAAAGCTGGCCTTAAAGTTGCCAGCTTTTGATAAAGGACGTCGACCTAAACATGTACGATGTTGGCCTAAACAACGGCTTTGGAGTTTTGGAAAAATTCGAGGATTTTGGCCATACACTGGCAAGAAGGCCGCCAGCATACACATTAAGGCCACCGGTGTACACATCAAAGTCGCCAACTTAGAGCCGGTGTAGGACTAAAATCTATATATAGGGTGTTTTGACGAGAGTTCGAATATGTCTTGTTTTATTCAAACTTTTTCTTCTGCAGGGCGACCTTAGGGCTTGATCCTTATGTTCCTGGTGTGAGGTTTCAAAGGAGGGCTTGGGATAATCAAAAGTAAGTGGATTCGCTTGTTTATAACAAGTTCTTTACGTATCGATCATGTTGTTTAGGGTTTTGTTTGGATTTCTTTGAGGGAATTTTTGGAGAAAACCCTAGTTCTTGTTCAAGATTAGATCATTTGGGAAAGCAATCGGGATTTAAGAATCTAATCAAAGTAAGTTGGTTTCTCAATCATAGATTTGACATAAGATGTCTTATTGATGATAAATGTATGTTCTTGTTGTATTGCAAATTAGGGTTTTTGGAGAAAAGTCGGTTCTTGTGGGATTTTGTTAAATTCAATCGAGAAAGAAGGTGAAATTGTGGTTTTTATTTAAAAAGTTAAGGTTTTAGGAGAATTGCTATGTTAGGATTTGTTTTAATGATGATGATTTTAAATTGTTTGTGTTCATATGTTATTATCAGGAGATTTGGAGAATTGGGTTGTTGTTCTTAAAGGATATTGTGGTTTTGAGAATCTATTCCTAAATTTGAATCAAGTACGATCTTTCCTTGTTTGTTGTATGTGCTTGCATGATTAGTATTTTTGTTTGTTTTGTTGCAGGAACAGAATAAAAATTTACCTAATTCTATTTGGCTAATTAAATTGTTTTCTGGGTATGATTGGTTGCTGTTAGTAAAGACCCGACAGACAGTGATATTAATGCTGGCAACCTGATGATCTTTATGCCACGTTATCCCGAGTGGGTCGTACCGGGATATGATTATGATAGATTAGGATTTAGCAGTATGGCCGCAAGTGTTTAGGGAGTACCCATTCACCATATATGTATATATATTACTTATTTTTAATATTGTTTGTTTTTCAGTGGTATGAGATACTCTAGGTTTGGGACTAGAGTACTATGATCCTAGACTGTGATGTTTTGCTGGCTTAATAAAGATAATAAATTATATTGCTTGCATTAAAATAAGTTGCACTTGATTAGATATATTTTGTATGCATATGCATTGGGTTGTGGTTTGGCATACTAGACGATTTTGCTCATTCCTTTCATTTTTGAAGTACAGGTGAAGATGATATGGTCTATGATCTATCTGGATATGATCAGTTTGTTGATCATGGGGATGATGATGGTGATCTTGACTTAAGGATTATTAGTTTCAGATAATAGATTTTGAAAGAGAGGAGCTTAAAGGCTAAATAAAGATTTTTCTAAGTTTGTTATTTCTAAAAGATTTATGAGTTTGGATTTTATGTAATAAGAGGATTTTGTTTATCCTTGTTTGTTGGCTTTGGTTTATGCCAACGTTGTTTTAGTTTATACAGAAGTTTTTAAAGGTTTCTATTTTTATGTTGCACAGATTTTGGAAACTTTTTAGGTACTGTTTGAGAGTTTATGGAGACAATTGTTTTATATGTATTCTATGGAATGGTAAGTTATAGCCTTTGTGTGTTCTATATAAGAGAGAACACGTGGTAGGTTGTAAATGCTCATTTTCAGGTTACAGTAATAGAGAGTAAGCACTAAGAAGAAAATAAGAGAGTTAGGGTTTCAGGTAAACTTATGGAGAAGTGAGGTAATAGGGAGTAGAAGTAATGTAATAGGATTTTTACTTTGAGTATGGGGCTAGGCTAATTGGAGTATGGACCATCTTTATTAGGGAAGGGATAAAAATTGGAAATAAACTGATGTGGATAATTACCCATTATATATATATATATATATATATAAACTATTTCACTTTAGAATATAGGATATGAAAAGTTGCATTACAGACATGAACAATTATTTTTTAAAATACAGGATACAAGAAGTTTTTTTATGTTTTTTTTTTAATTAACATTGAACTTCAAGGTAAATAACGTAAAATCACAAATAAATTATATATAAAAACACCTAAAACACCAAAACATTCCCATTCAACTTTAATAATAATAGTTTGTTGCTTCTCCTAATTGTGTCTTTCAAAACTAACATGGACAATAATCAGCATTAAACCTATGCTTACAGACTTTAGAATAGTCAAAATGAAATAGATTTTAAGTTTTTGTGCTATTAAGATGTATATGATTATTTTCATGCATTTAAAGATCAAAATAGCTGCTTTTGTTTTTTCCCCTCCTCTTTGTCTTCTCTTTATGGCTTTTGTAATCTTCTCTTGGCAACTGGTTATGGTAATGACATCATCATTTTCATTTTCAATATCTACCATGACATCAAAACTTATTGAAAACCTATAACGTTGTTAAATGGTGAAAAAAAAAATCTATAGCGTTATTAAAAAAGGAAAAAAAAGAATTAAAAAGTTATGGGAGATCTCGGGGATATATTTTAATTGGTTGCCTCATGAAGAGGAAAAAATAAAGTTATATATATATATATATATTGATAGTTAGATTATCTTACTAGAATTTTGTAGCCATGAAGTCTACATTTATCTAATTATAGTAATTAGGATAATATTGTATTCTTTCTGATAGACTCTATGGTGTGTGAAGTAAACAATAAGCATCTTATAATTAACATTTCTTTTTTGTTGTATAAGGATCTTTGTGCCATGGGAAAACTTCATGGAAGGGGTAAACAATTAAAGCAAAAATAGTTGATAAGTTGACCAATGTTTTCTCTAGAAAATAAACCTCATGTCCATGTCATAACCCACAAGCCAAATTGTAAACCCCCCAATTTTTGGAATCGGTTTAGCATAAAACCCTAAACCGAAAGTCAAACGGAACCCTAAAGGTGAACAAAACCCTAGTTTACCGTAACCGACCAAGTCCGACATTGCCGTTTTCTTTGATCCTAGAAGACGAAGTTGGAATAGTTAGCTAGAATAGTTCGTAATAGCTATATGTTATATAAAGATATCAGTTTTGCAAATTTCGGATGCCCTTTGAACCTGATCGGACACAATCCTCTAAAAACGTGTCCGGAAGCTCGGAATAGGAAAATTATTCCAAATACACCGTTAGACTCGTAAAAATATAATTTTTTCAAAAATATCAGTTTCGTAATTTTTCGGTGAGTAAAAATAACAGATATCGCATTTATACGTATTTTCTTACTACCGGTACTTTATTAGTCATATCTATCTTACATTACACTATTCATTACTATTCTACACTATTCTTTTATCTCTACTTTTTCTTACACCTATTCTTATACACCCCATAACCTATAATCCTTACTTTTTACCTTTCCTATAACTTTATTTCACATCTACCTTACATATTATATCTTTTATTTAACAAAAAGCAAAAATTAAATCACTCCCTCTCTCATATACAAGCATGGCCGGTGCCCCATGTCCCTCTCTCTCCTCAATTTTGTTTCAATTTTTATTTATTTTAATCACACAAAAATCACTCCACATTTTCCTATAAATACCCCCATCCTCTTTCACTTCTTTCACATATTCGCTACCCACAAATTTCTTACCAAAACTCTCTCAATTTCTCCTCTCAAAACTCTCTCAAAATACCATCCTAAAACTCTCTCAAAATAATCCCAAAACAACTTCTACCTACAACAAAAACCCATAACCACATACTACTACCAAAACCTTTTTTAGGTAACCACTTTCTTTTATTTTCTTCTTCTTCATGTCACGTAACTTTACATGACCATAGTGTGAGTTTCCAAAGACTACAAGTTATGGAAGCTACATTATGTTCATGTATTGTTCTTGTTCATGAAAATCTATTTATGTTTATATTATTATTTTGTTCATACTATTGTTAATATATCTAAGTATTATTATCTATATATATATGTACATGTTCTTTAGAGCATATAAGCTCACTTGCAATTTATTTATTTTATGCAAAGCAATTTATTTATTTATTCCATTGCAATTTATTTATTTATTCCTTGTTATTTTAAGACTAATATCTAGTCTTAGACTTGTCCCATTAAGTCAATACAAGTTTTCTTTCTTTCATTTTATTTTTTTTTGGGACTAGTCTACTTCTTAGTCCCGGGAGCCTTGAAAAAGCTAAGACTCCAATACTTGACTTTATTACTTATGTTATTTTACTTGCTATTATTTTCTCATAGTTCATGTTCATTTAAATTGTTGTCCAAAGTTTTAAGTTCTAAAAATATTGACAAAAATAAGATTTTGACACTTAGAAATAAGTTTATATCTATGGTTTGAAAACAAAAAGGTTATCTCTTTTCAAATTACAAGAAGAAACCACTAAGATTTTAGAAGCTACTTTTACTATAAAAAGTTCTTAAGTCACATATTGTTCCTTATTGTTTATATAAAAGAAAACAAATTTTTATGCATGGATGATTTCTATAAAAAACATAAAAAGATGAGAATTGTTCAATATAAAGATTTTTGCAAATAAATAGACAAAGAAATTTGTACAAAAAAAAAGAATAGGGATAATAGTGTATTTTCTAAAAACTTAAAATAGTATTAGTATAGAAAGCTTAGAAAGAAGAAAAATTTATTTTCAAAAAAAAAAAAAAAGTTACTTGGATATATATAGATAAGCCAACATAAAACTTTTTTTAAAAAAGAAACAAAATAGTCATTTCAAGGAGTTTACAAACATGAAATTCTTGTAAACTATATTTTCCTAAAACAACTCCAAAACCGACATGATTTTACTTAAGTAAAAATAAATGGACAACAAAACGCTTGAGCATGAATGAATATGAGCTAAGTAGTCATAAAAAGAGAATTTTTCAACTATATAGATAACTAAGTATTTATCAAACAAATTTTGATTTCTTGAACCAAAGTTGTTTTTACTTGGAAAAATCCATGGTGAATTTTGTCACCACTTTTTCGGAGCCTATATGGCTTTGTTTGATGAAAATAATTTTGGAAATGGGTAGATCTTTTTGAGTAGGTAGAAATCGGTATATTATATGCACAATTTCGAGTTAAAATGACCAGGTTATGGCCATTTTAAGTTGGAACATTCCTTTATACGAACTTTAACATTCTTTTGACATTGTTTTGTCAAAATTCCAGAAAATCATCAAGGAATACTCATTGTGGGTATTTTCTTTGGCTAGGTGACCCGAGGAAGGATTCCTTTACCCCGAAGATTATTACGATTAAGTGGAGTGTGTGAACGACTCATCCGCATAGAGGAATAGTCATCATGGCATCGTGAGTATATTTCCTTAAAATGCTATACTTGTTGTGCTTGTAAATTAGTGGCATTAGATTTAGGAAAAAGATAAACTGATATGTATGTAAAATAAATCTTTGAAAGAATCATAAGAATATCGGAGCCGGAATTGTTTTAAATGCTTGTTTTAGTATAACCTTTGATTTGTATGAAATTCTTTGATCGCCTTAAATTCAATAATAATTATGCTATGACATTATAAATAAATGGATTCATGCATACCACGAAGTGAGTCGCATTGCATTTTGGGTTATTATCCTTGAGTGAGAAGGATAGTTAGCTCATGTCGAAAGCAACACTTGGTGGAAGATCCGAAAGCGATTGCTTGGCGGCTTAAGGGAAATGCTTGGCGGAAGATCCGAAAGCAATGTCCAACTCAAGTAGATTCGGAATGCTTGGAGATGAGTGCTCACGAGCATGAAAACTTTTTAACTAAAACTACTTGAATTGAGGTTATGTATTACCAAACCCCGAATGGAGGACGCAAATGCATTCAACATATAGTTCCCAGAAAACTATATGTCTTGTTTGCCCACGTGTATGTTGCATCCCATTTGTTTGCTTAATTAACTTGTTTGAAACTTTGATTACAAGAAGTTATTTATGGAAATAACTCTTACTAAGCTTATTAACTTATACCCCTATAAATATCTTTTGCAGTTTCCCTAGTTATGGTTAAGGCCACGAGGACCCTGCGGGCATGTAATTTCCTTTAGATAAATGAATTCCAAGATGAAGTCTAGTATTAGAGATAATGTACAAATATCTTGTAATAGAATAGTGATCTTGGAAAATGTCCCTAAGTTTGTAAAACCATTGCTATGAATAAATGTTTATTATGAATCCTCTTTTGTTAATATGTTTTTATATCTTCTTAAGCTTCATAATTCCATATATGGTTCTCTAAAAGCTGTGCAAGTACGCCTTACACTTAATAAAAAAGCTTTTGGGATTGGCCAAGGTTGTTATACTTAAGCTTTAATATTGAGTATGGCGGACTGTCACGTTTAGGGTACCCGTTGGGGCGTGACACAAATCACGGCAAACCCTGCCTCAAACAGCCTTATTAAAGGGTTTTTAGGCCGACCCTTTTGAAATAATTTTTAAAGTAACCAGAGCTTTACTATTCAAATATCGGTGCCTTAATTTGTTTACCATGCTATAAAACCTTATCGCATGGTTCAAAGGTCTAATAAGGTTTTAGAGCATGGTTACCTTTATATCTTAAAAAGAAAATTAGCCAGACATGGTTAAAGGAAACTTACAAAAGCTTTATTGAATACGGTGGAGGTATGTTACAAGGATACACTTACAGGACTATAACACTTAGAAATTTTTCTCACATAACACTCAATACTCTCTAATATTTTCTCCCTTTTCTATTTTTCTTTGTACCTAAACCTGAATCATACTTGCCTTTTATAGAAATTTTTCTTCAGAACTAAAATAGTAAAAAGTGCTACAGTAACCTACTGCTACAGTAAAACAATGCTATAGTACCCCCTAAAAAGTTGCTATAGTAACATATGCTACAGTGTCGAACAGTAGATCCTTGATTTTTCTTTTGTCTTTTCCATGTTTTTCTCCGCTTTGTCCGTGTCCATTTGTTCGTTTGTCTTCTGGGTTTTTCTCCTTTTTTTTTTGATCCTGGAATTTGTTTATGTCTTCTTGTGCTTCCATTTCTTCATCCTTATCCTCCGTATAATTGGGATCATATGGGTTGTCCTTTTCATCCTGTTCAACTTTCATGTTTAAGATTTCCTTGAGTGCCTTCAAATTTATCTCATATCTTGACCAAATTTCTCATTGTTGCTCTGTGAAGATGAATTTCGTCTTAATGGATGCAGTAAGATGAAATTCTGGATCTTCTGGTATAAACATGCTCATTTTGTCAGCAATGTATAGATTCAACTATTTTTCCAAATTATTGGTGGATTCCAACTTGTGGATTTTTTGTATAATTGAAACCTTCACTCTGATTGAGGAAATCCAAAACCAAGTTTGTACTGGTTTGGATTCAAATTTTAACCATTCTGGCGGTACTGCCTTTATTTTTACATAATATTTTACAAGAATATCATGTTCCTCATGTTCCCATTCTATATCTCTTAAGGCTTCCATAACTTCATGAAACATTTTCCTCATGGGTTGGGTCATAAATTGTGGAAATGTGCCCACAATTTCTGTGACAAGCCCATAATCAAGAAGGTTAGCCAATGTATATTCCTGGTCTCCAATCCTAAATCCTTTAAAATAGCTGAGATCTATAGCCATTGTATGTATATTATAACGTACATGAGTTGGACAATAATATTTATCTTGATAATGATTATTCATCTCAACCTGTGAGTCCTTTCCCAAATAGGAGTAATATGGAGGGTTTGGAAAAGCTTTTCCCTTACCATAGTCCCAAATCCAACTCCATCAAAGCATGTGATTTTCTTGTATTGTCTTTTGGAACAATATGAAAGGCTTTAAAAACGCTTCCTTCACATATCCTTTTATCAACAATTTTGGAAGAGATGGAAGTTTTCAAATAAATTCAATTCTTTTGAAGAAAATGAATGCGATTGCATTTTCATGTTTTTCTTGAGGTGTTTTTCCTATTTTCCTCCTTTAAAATGAGAATTGTTCCAAGTAGTCCTTACTGTGTTCCTTAATGCTTTCGATACTTCTCTTCTTATTTGGGCTTTCTGTGATTCTAAAAGAAGATATTTTCTTTTCCTGTTCTTCTTTTAAAGAGGTCAAATCTGTATATCTTTGTGTGTCCTTAACATACCTTATAGTACTTTTAACACTCCTAAAATTGTCAAGAGCGGGATCCACATAAATTTCCTGTTTCCTTGTTATTTGCTTGACCCAATTTGCTGTGGTCTCAAGATCATGGAATCCTTTCCACGAAGGATTCGGATAATCTGTTATTTGGGTTTGAACGTCATTCCAGTAGCAAAAAACTCCTATCAAATATCCCCTTGCAACACCGTACATTTGATATTTTCTTTTAATTTGTCCATTATGCCCTTGTATCCTTTGTGATGATTCATCATCCTTTGGCCTTTTCATGTAATAAGTTTCTTGTGTCCCTTTGATACTCTGTGTTTCTATCTCATTCAAATATCTAGCCAGAGCACAGCAAATTACATATTTGAACTTATCTAGGCTAGTCAGGGACCATACACTTTCTATGAGAGCCATATGCGTCTTTCCCTTGACATTGATTGGGAATGGTACTTGAAACTTCCTTGGCGAATTTGTTGGTATTATAGGAAGAGCTATATCACCAATCATAACCTGTGGTCTTTCCATAACCTCTGATAACCTTGTTCTACTAGAACTGCTTGCTTGTGATCCTTTAGAAGACATTAGCCTCTTTTGTGGCCTATATCCTTTGTTCCTTTGGATATCCATGTTTTTCTGAAAAGAAAAATTATTTATATTAGTAAGTGAGATAACTCATCTACTGCAGTATTATGTTTTCTCTTAATTTGTTCAAATTCTACCTTATAGCCTTTATTTATTATTAATCTTTAAACTTTAACCATCTTCTCCTACTCATTTTATTACTCCCTGTGTTCTTATGGAATTTAACTATAGCTTCAGAGTCTATTCTTACTAACATTTCTTTTTTATTTATCAGAAATAATCTAAAATTATCTAAGCAATTTACAACAGCCATTATTTTCCTATTTATACTTGGTAAATTCTTCTTCTTGAACTTTCTACTTGTATACCTGTAAATTTCTTTAGTTTTCCTTTTAGCATATTTATGAGGTTTTTTAAACAAAATTCCTCTCCATCCTAGATCACGTCCATCACTTTCAACGATCAAGAAGTCTGTGTCTAGGGGTAATCTCAACATTGGCAACTTTTTAACCAGTTCCTTTATTTTCCTTATTTGTTTTATGTCTTCTTGGGACCAACTTTTAAAACCTGAAATCTTGTTATAAAAGGGTCCTCCTAAAGAATTCAAATCCTTTATGAAAGGTCTTGCATAATTTAGTAAACCCAAAAATACCTGTAATTGCTTTTTGTTCATTTGTTTAGGAAATTCTATCATCTTTTTGACTATGTGTTCTTGTAACTTGATTTTTCCTTTTCCTATTTCTACTCCAAAAAATTCAATGTTCCTTTTGAAAAACTGTGCTTTTTTTTTTGTCTTATTACTATTCCCTGTCTTTGAAATTCTAAAAGCACCATCTGTAAATGCCCTACGTGTTCATGTTCGCTTTTGAAAAACAAGAACATCATCCACATAAATTGCAGTGAAATCCTTTAGATTTTGAAAAGCTATATTCATTTTTCTTTGAAAAATTGTGAAGGTGCTTTTTTAAATCAAAATGGCATAACTTTCCATCGAAAATATCCTTGTAACAGGTAAAAGCAGTCTATGGTTGTGGCTTTTCATCCATCTTTACCAACTAAAATCCTAACTTACAGTCAAATTTACTGAATATGTAACAATTTTGTATTTTGTTAACTAATTCAATTTTGTTAGGAAGATTGTAAGAATTATCGTTGTGTTATCATTCAATTTCCTATAATCTATTACCATCCTTGATTTTTCTCTTGCTATTTCACTCTCTTTTTCTGACAATGAATGCATGACTTTTGTGTTGACTGTATGACCTTTCTATGATCCCTAATTCCATTAATTCCTTTATGTGCATTTTAAAATCTTCACTATCTAAATTATCACACTCTATTACTCTAGAATAAATCCTTAACCCGGGGTTTATTATATCTAATTTACATACTATCTTTTTCCTTTCCCAAAACCTTTTGGGTTTTCTCCAAAAATTTCTTCTTTCTCCAAGCTACTAATGATTTGATCAAGATCTGGGTAACTTGTTTCTAAACATGAATTTTCCAAAATCCTGTATACCCTTTCCCATTTTACCATTTTTCCTTTATTTATTTTTTATTTCCTTCCATTCAACCTCTTCTTCTAAGAATTCTTTTAATTCTTTAAACTCCTTTGAATTTTCTTCTATCCCTTGTTTACCGTTTTCCTTTCCTTGACATTCTCCTAATATTTGACATTCGCAATCCTTGTCATTACGCCTTTCCAACAATGTAATGTCTGGTCCTGTATTATCTAAATAATTTTGATATATTATGGCTGGATGTCCTAAAATATTTATAGTATATCTAGTAATCAAGATACAATGGTCCTGTTTGCTTTTATAGAAAATTTTTCTTTAGAACTAAAACAATAAAAAGTGCTATAGTAACTAAAATAGTAGGTCAATGTTTTACAGTAGCAGTAGGTTACTGAAGCACTTTTTAGTGTTTTAGTTCTAAAGAAAAATTTTCTATAAAAGGTGAGCATAATTCAGGTTTAGGTACGGAGAAAAGTAGAAAAAGGGAGAAAATATTAGAGAGTATCTGAGTGTTATGTGAGAAAAATTTTTGAGTGTTTTAGTCTTGTAAGTGTATCCTTTCAACATACCTCTATCGTATTCAATAAAGCTTTTGCATGTTTCCTTTAACCATGTTCGACTAATTTTCTTTTTAAGGTATAAAGGTAACCATGCTCTCAAACCTTATTAGACCTTTAAACCATGCAATAAGGTTTTATAGCATGGGTAAATAAATTAAGGTACCATATTTGAATAGTAAAGCTCTGGTTCATTTAGAAATTATACCAAAAGGGTCGGCCTAAAAACCCTTTGATAAGGATGTTTGAGGCAGGGTTTACCGTGATTTGGCCTTGTGGGTTATGGCGTGGACATGAGGTTTATTTTCTAGAGAAAACATTGCTCCACTTATCAACTATCTTTGCTTTAATTGTTTATCCTTTCCATGAAGTCTTTTCCCGTGGCACAAAAATCCTTATTTTTGGTATCAGAGCCATGTTAACTTTATATCTTAAAAACTTCGTTTAACAGTTTCGTTTAAATTATTTAAGTTTTATGTTATATGATTTTCAGTTTTGTTACTACTTTAATATTATCACTATCCAGCTTTATTATTATATTCTATTCTTATATCTTGTTGTTTAATATTTTGTTTAGATTTAAGTCTATGTCTTGTTTAATTTTATTGTTCAACACAAGTTATTTTTTTTCTTTACTATTTTTACTTAGCTTTATCTGTTTATATTTGGTTGTCTAATTACTGTTTTACATATTGTTTAATTTTAATGATTATCCAGCTTATATTTTATGACTCTTATGCTTATGTTTATATTATAGAAAAAACATATTCTGTGGAAGAAATTTTAAATGATATGTCTGATTATGAATGGTTGTAGTGAATGTTGTTTATCAAGGAATACATCAAGGATCAAGGAAAGAAAATTAAAAGGCTAAGGGATGTTATAAAGAGAACAAAAAGATATATAGAACAGCTTGAAAGTCTTTTGGAATTACACTTTGAGGACCTAACTCCAAGGAGCAGGAACTTTATAAGTACCTAATAAAGGACGAGGATATACAGTAATTTACATAGTAATTATAATTTTATTGAAGAAATAAGGCGCAAGATAAAGATTTGCGAAGATAATTCGTAGGATGATATGGTTTTAAATTTTATGTTTATATGGTATCCTTAATAGTTGTAATTTTTGATATCGTAGATGTAATATGTGATATAATAGATCTGTTAATAAATTCCAGAAAACATTTTATGTTTGAAGATTATGACACAGATATATAGAGTATATTAAAAGGTATAAGGACACAATAAAAATGTATAAGAATCTTGTAAAAAATATAGAAAAGGATTTAGAAAGGGTTAATAGGCAAAGGATAGAATTAGAATGAATTTTAAAAGAAAATATAATAAAACCGACTACATGTTCACAATTTAGATTTATTCTGGATGTAATTTACACAAGAGAAAAAGAAATAATAAGGTATAATGAACTGATAAGATATTATGAAGGATTGATAAGTAGTATGATTGTGTGATTCATAATTTTGTTGAATACATAAAGGATAAAAAACAAAGGATAAAAAGGCTAAAGGATCACATAAAGGCAGAACAAGGGAGATTAGAATTCTAGAAAAATGATATTAAAGGAATTGAAAAGGCTTTGGAAAGGGGAAAATATCAGATGGAATCTGAAGAAAAGGAACTTTTAAAGCATCATAAAATGACTCTTTGGATCCTAGACCAAATTGAAAAAGATATAGAAAGGATAACTTAAAGGATAAATTATTATGAAGGATTGGTCATAAGCATGACAGGATAAGTGCAAGTTTGATAGGATTATAGAAAGTAGTAATTATGATTGGAAGTTTTATGATTTCTTACAATTAGTAGATAATTTAGAAATTTTAAGTATAGAAAAAGTAAAGAGTTATATTAGACAGTTAGGTTTAGAAATAGAGGTTAATCTTTCAGACTTGAATGAAAAAATTAAGAAAGTAGGAGAAGAGTTCATACACAACTACCATTTTTAGTAAAGAATAGGATGTATATATATTTAAAGGAAGGTTTTGAAAGGTACCTCACAGATTTAAAGGACAAGGAAGGCATAAATGGATTAGGAAAACAATTAAGTTAAATTAGGTTGGTAGACCCTTGCATATTACCTAGTACAAAACTTCATGAGTAGGAATTTTGATTGGCTAAATCTAGAAATCAAGGAGCATAATAGGATACAGTTAGGAAATAGTAGTTTTTCTCATCTTTGTTATTTTAAGCATTCACCGCATTTGCTGTATTCAGATCATGAACAATTAAATAACATAGTAGATTTAATTATATCTTTTAGTACAACTATTCATAAGGATTTAGATAACTTTACAAAGCTGACAACTTTTTAGGAAATTGGATGAAAATAAAAGATAAACATGTTAAGGAGATAATAGACAAGGTTGATTACATAAAGCAAACACAGGTTGATATAGAAAGAAAGTTAAAGGAGTTAAAACATATGAAGGCTATAAGGCAAGCACATAAAGAAAAAGTAAAAAGAAATCAGGATCTAGTAATAAAGGAATTAAGGAAAGAAGCAACAAGGTTAGCTGATTTGGGAAAAGGAATAGAAAGAATGGTACAGGAAATAAAGAAGACATTCTTAGGATGACCAGTTATGGTGGCTTAGATGCAGATGAAGACTACATATTTGCATTGGAAGACACAAAGGAGTTTGCACAACCACCCAAAGGGTTTTGTGAAAATATAGAACCAGTAAATGATGTCATAAGGGCCATAATTAGGCAAAACAACACAATTATAGTATTACTAGTTAGGCTTCACCAAAAGGTCAATAAGTTAAGTCGTAGCTTAGACGAAGTCTTGAAAAGAAAGGACATAGGAGAAGATAGTTATGATCATAAAAAAGAATTAGAAGAAATAATAGGAAGGCTAGAAAGGTTACCAGTTGAAAAGAAAGAAGGAAACAAACCTAGGGCTTATTTTATGAAAGGAGAGTGGAAGTTTCTTTCAAAGTAAATATGTTTCGAGAATCACAAGAACCATGAGAAACTAAGGTAATAGAAGAAGAAAGTGAGGAAAGGAATAACAGGCAAGGAAAGGTATAACAGGCAAGGCAATGCAATGTTTTTAGATAGACTTAGACCATTCACAGGAGAATCCCATGTTTTACAATCCTCTAGACCTAGCACAAGTTCTATAGAAACCATCTCTACAGTAGGAATTTCAGATAGATTAAATATCGGAAGAAGAAGACAAGGAGATCATATGATACATTTAGAAGAAGCAGTAGACATAGATAAGGATGTTGAAATTTATTCCAACCATGCTATTACTCTATTAAACCTAGGAGATTGTACAAGCAGGAATCTTAAGTTAGAAAACAGGTTGTTCATGTCAAATAGAGAAGAAATGATCTTAGTCACAATAGGGCCATTAAACATAAGGTTAATCACAAAAGAATCTTTAAGGTAGCTGAAAAAGTCAGGCAAAACTTTAGTCAATCTTAGGATAATTGTTGTAGGAGTAAGAGGATTAACAAGAGAAAAGGTAGGAGGAAAGGTCCTAGTTATGTTAATGGATAAATCATGGAAAGGCGATATAAGAAAGGACATATTTGCAACCATATAGATAGATGTAAATAGTGGAAAGGGACTGTTCTATTGTGCACTAAATTTCATGGTTTCCTTAAACAATCTCAACAACCTTGAGATAGGACTTCAAAGTAAAGGATATGAAGATCACATAGGTGAGAACTTGCTTATAGATATTGGCTTTATTTGTAAAACAACAAATAATAGTGAAATATCTTATAAGCTCGACATAAAAGGAATCATAAATGGTATGGCAACAAAAGGAATAAAGATGATAGAACCCATGGAAATAGATTCTTTGCTTTAGAAGGAGAAGAATGGAATGTAAATAGGAACATCACGATGAGACACAAAGAGTTCCTACAGGGAGTTTGATGTATCCAAACCCAGATGGCACATACTCATTAAGATTTAGGTCATATGATGACAGACCAAGATCTATAGGAGACAGGGATGATGAGTCAGATAATTTTAATCAAACTTTGAGAGAAAGAGGAACATTAGGAATGATGAATGTGCTTGAAAAAATAGACATTTCAGGATGGAGAGGAGATATGATGGCGGCTTGTAGTTGTGTTGATGACACAATTATGAAGATAAAGGAAATGGAAAGATATCTTAATACTAGATACAATTCCCATGTATAGGAAATAAAAGCTCATTAGTGGAGTCTTAGAAAGGAAGATGAGGATATAAATAATGAAGAACATTAAGGCCAATTCAGTATTAGAATGATGGTTTTTTAATAAAACATGAAGAAAATCCCATTCCTTATGAAATATGGTTAGAAGAAAAATGAATTTTAGGAGAAATGCAAGAAGTCAGGTTTGAAAGGAAAATAGAACAATGAGATGTTTATTATTTTGGAAAGAAAAATCAAGAAAAGGAAGTCTTGTTAGAATTAACAGATGAAGTAATGCAAATAGAAAAAGATTTTGAGAAAATATGATATCAAGGAGATATTGAGACTTTGACACATATATTTGAAAATGCCATGATGGACAACAATGAAGATACAGGGTCAAACACAATTCCCTCTGTAGTAACACATAGAGAACAAGACATGTGGGAAGGAATCCCAAGTAGAGTACCTTATACTCACTATGTTGAACAAGAAACAAGAGATAGGATGTATAAATGAAAAAGGATGGCATTTGAAATATTGGAAAAAAGGAATTTGATAGACAATGGAAGAATCCTCAATATAAGTGCACATGGTCTGCAAAGTTGGGGACCCTTGGTAGATAATTGGACACAAATGGTTATTAGAGCTTAGAGAGATAGTCCTTTAACAGAAGACACAAACCAGATGAACATATACTTAGAGTCTTTTTTAGGAGAAACAGTAAGAGCAATGTGAGAGTCTTATGAGCAAAATTTTCCACAACATGTAGCCACAAATAAGGCTTTAGGGCAAATTCGTATAATTTTTGTAGTAAGATAAGAGTAGTTTTAACTAGGAAAGCACCAAAGATTGGTGGATATGACCAACAAAGGGATGCTATAAGAAATTTAGAACAATTGCAAATAAAGGATTGATATTTTGTTAAAAGGTATATACATGAGTTTTTCTATAATTGCACCATTGCTGATGCTATTATGAAAAACTGATAGCAGACAAATTATTTTTGAAGTTACCAGGACCATTAGGAGCAAAAGTGTACAAAGAATGAAAAGAAAAGATTGAGCCAACTCTTGGAGAAGAGTTAAATAACTTAAGAACTAGGACAAAATTTCTTATAGATAAGTTAATAGAAAAATGTACAGCTTTATAAATAAATAGGCAATTAAAAGGAGGAAATTATAATTTTTCAAACTATTTATACACCACAGGTATATGGAGCAAAGGAAATAAACAAAAGGAGGCCAAAACCTAAGTACATGCCTAAAGAGAAATATTTTCCAAAGAAAAGCAGGACAAAAAAGCCATGGTTAAAACTGAACAGACATGTAAGAAATACAATAAAAACAGGTTTACAAGAATACATTAAAGTGTTACACTTGTAATGAGGAAGGACACATGGCAAAAGCATGTTCTAAAAGGCATAATAGTAACACTATGGCTAGCATTCTAGTGGAGTGCATGCATGAAGACATTTTGGCAATAGATGAAGACATGAGTGATACAGAAACAATCTATAGTATAGTTTCAATAATAGATCCACAGGGAATGATGGTGGAGGAATCTGATAGTGAGGATGAAAATGATATTACAGGTATGTTTTTAAATCAAAATTATCAGAATCCTTATAAGGAGCAAATAAGAATAAAATATCAAGATGAAAAGGTTGAATTGCTAAATAGAATGTTACAAGACATAGGGAATATAATGATGAACACAGGGGAAAACATAGAAGGTTGTAGGCATAATTGAACTCAAGGAAGTGGATCAGAAGATCATCCATGCAAATTTTGTTCTAGATATTCGATAACAAAACTCATATATCAGTACAGAAACTGTATGATGGAATCTTGTAAAATATGCCTAAAACAAAGAAATGAGAGGTTTCAGTTTAACGAGAGGTTTGTAGTCAACTGGAGTTCTCAACACGATGTAATAGGAGAAAGGATAATAAGGATTGACAATAAGATAGACATGATAGAAGAAGAGATACAAGGAATTGAAGAAAAGTTAACAATTTTAGAGAAAGGAAAGGCAAATGACAATATGAATAAAGCGATAATCATAAGAGAAGAAGGAGATGACCATGAAGACACAATAAGAAGCTACATGGGAGCAGCCAATACGTCTTTAGAAAGGATAAAAAAGGAAAGGCTTAAGGAGTTAAAGATGTCGAGTTTAGAAGAGAGGCATATTACAAAATTTGTAGGTATATATATTAGGACTAGGTTATTCTTTAAGACACAAACAATAGAACTGGATGCATTAATAGATACATGTAGTACTGAAAACATGATAGTTGAAAGGATAACACCTGTAGATGAAGTAGAGCAAATGAATATATGTAGAATTAGTTCAGATATTCATGAAAATAAAACAAAGGAATGTAGGTTTATAAAGAAACATAAAGTAAGTTTTTTCACAGGAGAAGAATGGATTGTATCCATGCATAGGAATGATACAATTATGGAATTTTGGTAGTTAAAAAATTAGATATATAATAGGGTTAGATTTTCTTTTAAGTAATCATCATGGTATCTTGATAACTAGATATATTGTAAATATTTTAAGAAATCCAGCCATAGTACATCAAAATTATTTAGACAATACAGAACCAGACATTGCATTGTTGGAAGGTGTAATGAAAAGGATTGCGAATGTTAAATATTAGGAGAATGTCAAGGAAAGGAAAACGGTAAACAAGGGATAGAAGAAAATTCAAAGGAGTTTAAAGAATTAAAAGAATTCTTAGAAGAAGAGGTTGAATAGAAGGAAATAAAAATAAATAAAGGAAAAATGGTAAAACGGGAAAGGGTATATAGGATTTGGAAAATTCATGTTTGGAAACAGGTTACCCAAATCTTGATCAAATCATTAATAGCCTGGAGAAAGAGGAAATTTTTGGAGAAAACCCAATAACGTTTTGCGAAAGGAATAAGATAGTATGTAAATTAGATATAATAAACCCCAGCTTAAGGATTTATTCTAGAGCAATAGAGTGTGACAATTTAGATAGAGAAGATTTTGAAATGCACATAAAGGAATTAATGGAATTAGGGGTCATAAAAAGGTCAGACAGTTAACACAAAAGTCCTGCATTCATTGTTAGAAAAAGGAGTGAAATAGCAAGAGAAAAATCAAGGATGGTAATAGATTATAGGAAATTGAATGACGACACAAGGATGATTCTTACAATCTTCCTAACAAAACTGAATTAGTTAAGAAAATACAAAATTGTTACATATTTAGTAAATTTGACTGTAAGTCAGGATTTGGTTGGTAAAGATAGATGAAGAGTCACAACCATAGACTGTTTTTACCTGTCCACAAGGATATTTTCAATGAAAAGTTATGCCATTTGGATTAAAAAACGCACCTTCAATTTTTCAAAGAAAAATGGATATAGCTTTTCAAAATCTAAAGGATTTCACTGCAATTTATGTGGATGATTCTTGTTTTTTCCAAAAGCGAACATGAACACGCATGGAATTTAAAGATGGTGCTTTCAGAGTTTCAAAGACAGGAAATAGTAATAACCACAAAAAAAGGCACAGGTTTTCAAAATGAACATTGGATTTTTAGGAGTAGGAATAGGAGAAGGAAAAATCAGGTTATAGGAACACATAGTAAAAAAGGTGATAGAATTTCTGAACAAATGAACAAAAACAATTACAGGAATTTTTTGGTTTACTAAACTATGCAAGACCTTTCATAAAGGATTTGAATTCTTTAGTAGGACCCTTTTATAACAAGATTTCAGGTTTTAAAAGTTTGTCCCAATAAGACATAAAACAAATAAGGAAAATAAAGGAAAGGTTAAAACGTTACCAAGGTTGAGATTACCCCTAGACACAGACTTCTTGATCGTTGAAAGTGATGGATGTGATCTAGGATGGGGAGAAATTTTGTTAAGAAAACCTCATAAATATGCTGAAAGGAAAACTGAAGAAATTTACAAGTATACAAGTGGAAAGTTCAAGGAGAAGAATTTACCAAGTATAGACAGGGATATAATGACTGTTTTAAATTGCTTAGATAATTTTAAATTATTTCTGATAAATAAAAAAAATGTTAGTAAGAACAGACTATGAAGCTATAGTTAAATTCCATAAGAACATAGGGAATAATAAAATGAGTAGGAGAAGATGGTTAAAGTTTAAAGATGTAATAATAAAAAATGGCTATAAGGTAAAATTTGAACATATTAATGGAAAACATAATACTGCAGCAGATGAGTTGTCTCGCTTACTAATATAAATAATTTTTTTTTAGGAAAACATGGAATTCCAAAGAATAGAAAGTATATCCATAAAGTTATAAAAAATACGTCTGTTAATTAATATCCTAGAAGGGTCATATTTACAGCTTCATTATACTTGTTCTTTTGATAAAAAACTAACTTTAATATCTCCATTAGATGTAATATTTCGACTCCCAAGGCTTAAATTTATCTTATCTAATTTTTTATGATCTTTTATAAGATATGATGTTGATAATTTATGTTCCTAAAATACTTATAATAACTGTATAATGAAGTCATAAATAATATAAAAACACTTCTACTGTGAATGAAGTAATATTAATGGATAAGGGTTTTGATCATGATTAGGATAAATCTGAATCATTCAACAATGTAACGGAATCTGTTCTGTTATAGCCACCATGAGACCATAGAATTTTATATAAAAGTATGTGCAATGGTTTCAATTATATCTATATCTAATTTATCTATATATGATCTATTTAATCTATTTATAAGCACATATACCTATTTTTTGTTTGAATCTGTTTCTTGAAAAATAGTCTTTTTAAAAACATCAAAATAAGACGCGAAAATAATTGGAATAAAGGATAGGATTCTCTCATAAGATTGTCTTGAAAGAGGTTATAATAGAAATGTGCCTAAATATTGAAGGATAGAATACTTTCATAAGATTATTCTTTGCGATGGATGATGCCTTTCCATCATATCATTGTGAATAATTGAGTTGTGTTTGTACCAAAGACGATTCTTTCTTATATTGCACTTTGCAAATTCCAGTGGAGATAGATTTTCCTTAAAAATCTATGCAAATATTTATTATAAACAAATATGGCCTACTCCTTACACTCTTAACATTATTGAGTGTCTTGAATTTAAGCAAGATTTGAAATTGAAGCAAATAGATAGGGAGAATCTAAAGTCTGCTTGCTACACAACTAGGGAGTGCAATCAACAGCTGGCCCCTCATTGCATGCCTGCATAGGCTTTACTCAATGGCTTTATTCAATTTTTAATTTTTGATATGATTAGAGCCTAAGGTTAAGATTCAAAAATGATAAATTATAAATCATGTTTCAAAATTCCCTATGAAAACGTGATTGAGGTGATACAAATAAGGACAAGATTGAGATTAAGATGCAAGAGCTATTAAAGGAAAAAAAAAAATTAGAATGCATTAATTGGTTTTGACATCCAATTGATAGAGACCTCATACCAACTAAACGGTAGCCAAGGGTAAACTATCTAAATAATAGCTAAGGTACAACCATTGGAATGATATCATCTTTTTAACTAGTTTTTAGTTGTGTTTTTAATTTATTTTGTGACTATTTTGTCTTTTTATTTTTACATCCTAAATAATATGAAATGATTTTGGTTTCCATTATAATGGTTTGGCCTTACTTATTATATATTGTTAAAGGAGTTTTTCCCTCAACTTTTCCATCATTATATGTATTAAGCTTGTGGTGAACATTGTTCTTATTAATTTCTCAAAAGATTATAGAAACGCGTCTGATTACTTCTAGAAAATCACAAGCCCTATTGATCCTTAGAGAATCATCTAAGTTTGAATCCTTTAATTAATGAGTCATATCTAACAAGTCGAATAAATTAGAAATAAGAACTTATGGCTAGCAAATTCCAAATATAACTTTTGAAATAATTGTAGTTTAATATTGGTTATCATTTTGAATTGGGTTCTTGTTGCTAAAATTAGTTGTTATTGTGATTGTTGAGGGTTATGTAATGTTTGGATTAAATTATAATTATTTTTTTTTGGTTGAAATTTGTGTTTCTTTTATGTGTATGTTAATATTTGGTAAAGCAAAATATACATTTGATGAAATTTTGAATGGAACAATTGGCCAATGTTAATTTGGTGATTTGACTAGTCAATGTTATCATAGGGTAAGTGGGGTTGATCAAGTTGAAACTTTGTTGAATTATTGGTAGTTAATGTTGAAATGGAGGAGATGTTTGGAGAAGAAGAGAAAAGATAAATTACTAGATAAAGTAGATAGACAACTAATAATTCCTCTAATGCAACTTTAAATTAAATCACTTAAGAAATCTACTTGTGTGATTGTTCTTGTACCAAAACTATACATAAGTCATTAGAAAGTCTTGAGACTAAAAGTTGAAGAGCTCATGATGGAGAAACTTTAAAGGAAATTAAGTTAAGGTTTGAGGCTGATTGTAAGGAAGTTAAATTTAAAGAAGCTTTTGAAGAAATTGAGCACTTGATGACCTTTAATTTGATGAGAGATTATTGGGAATGATGCTTATGGAGTTGTAAAATATTTGTAGTCATTGATATTTCTAAAAGAGTTGAGAGTGTGGAGTAGCTCTTGAGGAGGTGATTAAGAATATTGAGAAATTGGGTGATGTAGCAACTATAGACATGGATCATGTGGTAAAGGAAATTGAGAACATGGAGTTTAAAGTTGAAGAAGTGGTTTCTTATGTTGAAGTGGGCCAAGTATTATTGTTAATGCATACCATTCGAAATATTCATCACATCTAAAGAGAGGACATATTTGTGACTTAATCTAAGAAACCTAAGAGAACATGACATGAACAAAACGGTGTTGTTCTATTATCTATGTAAGGAGATTACCCTTCATTATTGATGAGCGTACTTAAGCAAGAACACGTTTAGTGGATAGAGACAAAACTTATGGTAAATTTAAATTTTGTAATATATTGTGTAGGTATACATGATTAACTAAGGGTCATTGCTTGGTGCTATAGCTATAAAAGATTCTTTTGAATTTGACTAAGCCTATGATGACTTGAAAGAACTTTAGGCTTTGATGAAACTTTTGCTTTGAATATACTATTGTTTAGTGTTCAATTTTTTTATTGTTCATATTTAATCTCAGGGGTTGTGGACTATACAAAACTTAACGAATCGAGTTGAATTATCTTTAACAGGAAAGGTATAATGGGATCAAAGCTAAACTTGAGATCTAAAGAAAATATATCATTAATCATGCCTCAAAATTTTCCAATCAAGGAGTTAAAAGAAGAGAGTCAAAAGATGGATAGCGATAGAGTGAGAGTGTAGGAACTAACCTTATTATTCAACAGTTGATCCCCTACCATATGAATGATAGATAAGATACTTCATGTTATTACTAAAAGAAAGCTAAGCTATTATTTAAATGGTAGCTTGCTTCAAACTAATTTTCAGTTCATGTTTTTAATTTGTGCTATGCCTAATTTTGCTTTTTCGTAACGTTTGTTAAGCTACTTTTCTCTAAAATTTTAACTCATTAAACCCAACTCACTTGATATAATTTGCTTAGCCTTACTTTTCTCTATAATTTTTTTTTTGGTTTGGTTTGGTCGATTTTTTTGCACAACATCATTTTTTACTATTAATTAATATTATTAGTAGGTCTGATAACATATCTTGTGTGAGACATTTACTTACATTTATCATCATCAATTAACCAACTAAAACCTATGGTCATGGACTGAATCTATTAGTATGCTCCATTCTATTCCAAGTGAAATCCCCTTCTATATGAAAAGGGTGAAAAAGTATTTTTATTGTTATGGAATAAGAGGCTTTCCTATCTTAATGCATGTACTTAATTCGTTTAAAGCTATTGAAGATAGATTCACCTTTGGGGGAAAACGAGTCAAACCAATAATAAGATTATTTTTAGTACATCTTTCACAATCCTTTGAGAAATAATTCAATAAAAGACCAATGGTTTAGTAAATCAACTCATTCACATCTAGATCATGAATGTTTGGAATCCATATTAGGATAAATCACATAAAAAGATATCAATATTTAGCAGTAAGTTCATCTGAGATATCAGTGTTTCAAGTGGTTAAAAAGAGAAACATTTGAAGATAAATTCATTTAAGGCATTTGTGTTTCATGTGGTTAAAAAGAGATATTAACTTTTGCAAAGTGAGTCAAATAGGTATTAATATTTGACCATTAATGGAAATTAAATATACTTAATTGAAAATTAATTCAAGTGTCAGTACCTTAAATAAACTTTACAAAACCTTGATACTTTATTTTGATTCAATTTACAAATATTAATTCCTCTTTCTAACCAATTGAAACGTTGATACTTTAAATAAACTTAGTTTTAGACGTTGATACCTTCTAGTATAATTTACCCACTCATATTATATAAAGAGAAATTATTTTGCTAATTTTAATTCTAGCATTTCTATATCCACAATTCAATATAGATTGATATTTTACAGAGTGGACTAAACATATTTGCCTAGTTTATCAATGAGGTCTAAATGCATTTAATACATTGTTTAACCATGTTAAGTTTTCTTTTACTTTTTTTTTAATACTTATTTGTTGTATTATGTCAGATGGAAATTACTCGTCGTCTGGAAAAATGATTAATTTCTGAAAAAATATTGGTTATAATTTATAAATTTCAATACACTTGTCATGTACAATATAGTTTATATTTTATAATCAAATCTTTATAAAAGTAGTCTATAGATATTTTTTCTTGCTAATTTCATAAGGAAGATTCTATGTGTAATAGTTATTGAACATTGTGGCTTGTTTAACTTTATCATTACATAATTCTGATGTGTACAATCGATATGCTTCTAAAATATATTGGATCCACAAATTTATATGTTTAAGCACTTAAAAAGTGCATTTTCCCCCCTAATTGGCACATATACACACATGAGGTTTTGGTGGTCATCATGGGGAAAAATAATTGTGTTGACCCAGTGTGCCTCCAAGCTCTATAGCATATAGCAACGACCACAACATGGTAAAACAAGTGCTATTGCAATCGTCATACATTGGATAGTTCGTCCGGGATTTCTATGGATCTATCCGAAAGCGAATTTTTCTTCATTAAGATGAAGCGAAGTTGGCAAAGCAAACGAGTCTAATCAAGTTGGTTTGTGGTTTTCTTGTTCGTAATTGAATACCATAGATGCATCTTTTTCTCCACTTCCACTACAATTTACCACCACCTTTGTGCCGTCGGGTAGAGATGGACATAACTTTTCTAAGTATGCCAAAGCATGAGCAGCCTCCAAAGCTGGGAATATTCCTTCCAGTCTACATAGCAACTTATATGCTGCAAAACAAAAACTAAAGTTATAAAATGAAATTTAACATATCTAAATCAGGTAATGCATTACTTATAATGTGATATGCAATATTTTCAATTTGATAACATCTTACCATTTACGGCTTCTTTGTCCGTGGCAGTATAAAATTCGGCTCGACCAATATCCTTAAGATAGCTTATTTCAGGACCAACTCCTGGATACTCTAACCTGTTTAGAAAGGAAAAAAAAAAAAGAAATATTATATTAAATACGTGATGCTTCTAAAAATAAATCATACTTGGTTAATTTTAAATTGCTTAGTCAAGAAAAATTACGAAAACTTTAAAAGGACTTTTATGAATATATTATAGGTTTATTTGAATGATGTCTTTAGTTTGTATCTGTATTTAAATCTATATTAGATATGCATTTGTACCTTATCCATATTTATTTGCTTTTATATCTTATCGTCCCCATGTCATACCTTCAACTATGAGATTTTCTCTATTTAAATTTTTTGCCAAAAAAAAAAAAAAACACTAGAAAATTTAGAAATTTCTTCATATATATATATATATATTGATTTTTGTGTTCATCTTACCTAAAACTTTACTCCCCCACCCCCCATTACGTGGATCTAGGATTTGCCACTATCCTTGAAAGAGTAGAATAATTCATGCCATCCAACATTAATGACATTTACATATATTATTACATTAAAGTGTGATTTAATGATTAAAGCTTTAGTATGGGATTTTAGTATACTTAGGTTTAAACTTCTGACTCCAAATTAAGGGAAAAATACTTTCTTTATAAATCCACTAGTTGAGTCATTCTATTGCCTTTCACTCACTTCGGACAGAGACAGTTACCTGTTCCCTTTCCTTGCTCAAACAGCTCAAAAAGTGGGGAAGGGAAATGGGTGGGGGAAAAAAAAACATATATAATTAGGTGGTTTTGACTTACCCGACACCTACTGAATGTGTTCCCAAAATCTGTCCATCATCATTTTGCAACAAATAGCTCATGGATCCATGATAAACACCTACTTCTCCTCTAGCTAAAGTAGCAGCATGTTTTCCACTATCCAACCCAAAACCTGCTGCTTCAACACCAATCAATCTCACATTTTCATCTTTTACAAACTCATGGAATAACCCCAAAGCATTGGAACCACTCCCTACACAAGCAACAAGCACATCTGGCTTCCCACCCCATTTCTCCATTGCTTGTTTTCTTGTCTCCTTCCCTATAATGGATTGGAACTCTCTCACCATGATTGGGCTAGGGTGAGGTCCTACCACCGTGCCACACAAGTGGTAATTTGTTTCCAAATTCCCAACCCACTCCCTTATGGCTTCCGAGCTTGCATCCTTGAAACTCCCATCGACGGGTTTAACCTATAAAAAAATGACACAATTCTTTATAAAAATTTCGTAATGTTCTAAATAAGTTGTAATGAAGATATTGTATGAACATGCCTAATTTGGTTTGGAGTTATGAAATTAAATTAACTATCTTATGGATATCACTTTTTGGAGCCATCAGACTTTATGCATGTAGATCATATAAAAATTATTTTTGATGACAAACCATTAGACATCCCACGAGTTGGATAGGCTAAGAACCAATCTGGACTCACTCAGTCTTGATCCAAATAAAAGAGGTTAGGAAAAAGAAAACAAGTTTTACATATATATATATATATATATTTTTTTTTACTCGCGTGAACCTTCACGGCCTGCTAGTCCTGGTAATCGAACCGGCTAAACCTTGCCCAAACCTATACAAACACTTAACCATAAATTAAAATAATCTGATGTGCGATAAACACGTCTTAAGAGTACCATGGACGGTGGGCCACGTCTCTAGCTATTTATGGTGCGGTCCCAGTGTACGTATGCTTACCACGTCCAAGGTTGTAAAAGTACTGGTGAATTTCAGGTACTGGGTTCCACCTAAGACATATATAAAAATCCTGGTACGTGGTAATAAAAGTGGATGGTTATTAAAAAATTTGCGTTGTGGTTTTGTGAAAATGGTCATAATTCGATTGTGTCTCATGTTTTTATTCTGTCCCATTCGTTTTAAAACTCAGCACATATAAGAATTTTACTGTTTTTACAATATTTGGGAAGTCAGGTATACTTGAAAGAGATGTTTAAATTGGAAAGTGATGAGAATAATTACTTTGGCACCCAACATTTTCATTTGTAGGAGATTGAAAGATTGCTTTTCCATATCAGCCGTCCCCATGAAAATGGTGCAATCCAAAGAAAGCTTAGCACAAGCAGCGGCGGTTGCTACGCCATGCTGGCCAGCGCCGGTGGCTGCCACGACGCTGGTCCGCCCCATGCGTTTGGCAACCATAGCTTGTGCTATGGCATTGTTTATTTTGTGTGCGCCACCGTGGTTTAAATCCTCTCTCTTCAAATATATTTCTGGTCCTTCTCCATGTTCGTTCTTGTAGTGATCAGTTAGCCGCTTAGCAAAGTATAAGGGTGTTTCTCGGCCAACATAGTCCTTCAGCGCTATTGAGAGCTCTTCCTGCAAAATTCATTTTTTTAGTACATCAAAATAGATACCACTTAGGACTTAGTACAGATGTCGTAATAATTACAGATCTTATCAAAATAAAAATGCCTCGTATGAGTTGATTCGTCATGCCGCTTTAGGACTAAGTACAGATGTCAGTTCATATGGTATCTGTGTTCGCATAAACTTTTACTAGGTAATTATTGCAATGTTGATGTATTTGATTACATATTATATTTAGATAAAGTTTAAATAGTATAAATATTTAAATATATATATATATAATGATAAAATAATATGCTTAAATTAAGTTTGGAATAATAAATGTTTGTCATTGATATAAAGTACCTGGAACTGAGGATCTTGAAGTATCAAATTAAACTCAGCTTCAAGCTTGTTTAAACAACTCATTAAAGTTTCAGGCACATACTTTCCTCCAAATCTGCCAAACTTCCCCCCAACAGTACTGCTCTTTTCCTTCTCAACAACATCGTGATGAACCACCATCAACCCCGAATTCTTCCCTGGCAATCCTATCTTCCTCTCTAAAACGTTCGACCGGCTTATCGCGCATTCGAACGTCAATTTGTTTTTGACATGAAATTGCTTCCCATGTTTAGAATTTATCAGGTTGGCATGGAAAATACTTTTCTCAATACTGCAAGCCATAGAAACTTCTAATTTCTTTCTTCTTTGGTAGGATGGTTTGAATTTCTTGCTGGAGGGTTGATTCTCAGTTGAAGAACTTGAGATGTATTTATAACCAGAGAAAAAGGGTAGAGAATGATAGTACTGCTAGCAGAAAATGATGTAAACGAGTGGCACGAGGTTTTCATTTGGTAATTCTTTTTGATATGTGACCCCACATGCAAACATCACCATCAATGGCATAAAATGTTTAAAATGGCAATTTCACTTCTTTGGTTTGCCCCCTTTAAATTGTGATGATATCCTCTTTAGTCTTTGCCACTTCAATTTTAAATCTTTTTTAATCATGTTTTTAAATTTTCAACCGACCACGTCTTAACATGTTTTTAATCAATGACATATAACGTTTGTAATGGCCATTTCACCTCCTAGGCTTGGTCCCTTTAAATTGGGATAATATCCTCTTTGCTACTTAATTTTAAATCTTTTTTAATCATGTTTTCTTAATTTTCAACCAATCACGAGTTAACATGTATATTTTATTGAATATAAATATCTTAGAGCCTTTTAAATCATCTGCCGAAATTAGCAAAACGTATTATCTTGATAAATCTAAAATTACATAATAAAAAGAAATATAATTATATTTGAGACTACAAAAGAGTTGAGTTGCTTACGAGATACTCGAGCTTGGCTCAGCTCGAACTTAATTAGTAAACTAGCCAAGCTCGAACTTAAAATGAATCCTGTTTTTCTAAACGAGTCGAGCTTGAGTTTTAATTTAGGTTCACAAGTTTGTTCTTGAAGAAGTTTATTTAGATTCGTGAACAAGCTCCCGAGTAGGCTCGTTAACAGGCGTGTTAATAAGTTCATTAGCAGATTTGTGAATTTTTTATACATGATATATTGTATATAACTATATAATTAAAATAACAAAAACTAATTTCTATTGAATATTTATATATCTTTGTATAGCAATACTTATATATATATTATATTAGGTTTGAAAAAAAAAATGAAAAATAGGCTATCTAAACGAGTTGAGTTGAACTTATATTTCAGGCTCGATAAAAGCTTCGTAGATTTGATAAAATGCTTAGCTCGACTCAAGCTCAAGCTTGTTTCATAAATAATATTAATTCGAGCTTAAACTAAATCTCATTTAACTAAATGAGTCAAGCTAGAGCCTAAACTCCAGCCTTGATAAAAAGCTCGAATTGAGCTCAAGCTCATTAAATTTTAAACGAGTCAAGCTCAACCTTTTAGAAGCTTGGTTTGCCTTGACTCGTTTGCAACCTTAATTATAATTTGTAGGGTAAATGTAAAGTTTAGTGCCACTAACATTCAACAAAAATTTAATTTGATATTTGTGGTCAACTTAACACCTAATAAAATCTTCTTAAATATTTTTACTACCTTCTTAATACTATTTACCTCTTTGCTGACGTAGAAAAGATAACCTATCATTGGATTTCGTTTATTTCTTCTAATACCTTCTAACAATGACAAATTATTTTTATTATGTTAGGAAATATGGCAAACAGTATCAGAAATGTGGTAAAAATAATTATGAAAAGTTTGAATGATTATTAAATTAACTACTTCAAAGTTTAATTATTGAATTGAATTTTTGTGTAAAGTTTGGATACTGAATTTGACATTTTCTTTATTTTCTACTACTTAATGCAATTTATTATTTTTTGCTTTTAAGTAAAAAAAAAAAAAAAAAAAAGAATCAAAAGACTCCCATGCCCTTACAGGTATTTCCACTCCACCGGCCATATCTCATCAATACCTGTTACACTTTACTTCTTCAGAGTCAACATCATGGCCTCCCTCCACATGATTAACCAATAACACGTGTTTGGTATGGCTTTTCATAGCAACATCGTATATCACAAAATATATATGTGTCAAGGCATGATTTATTGAATTTTTTACTAAAATAACGATGTTTACCAAAGCTAACTGCCTAACTGACGTGCCATGTTTCAATTGGGTTCTGAGGTGGAATTGCCAGCATAAATCTAAGAATGCTAAAAACAAGCTATTATAGGCCTTTATCTCATTGGAAAAATTAACCTAAAACCAGAAATATTGATTAACAAAATTCTAATATCAAATATCTCAAGAACCTTGACATTGAAATAATATAATTAAAAATAAATTATTTGGTTAAGCACGTATTAAGAACTTTGGCATAATTGAATGCAGCTTGTTCAATTATGCTAACCAACTAATATTAATATAATTAAAAACTCTTCAAGGAAAAAAATTCTCACCAAGTTCAATAGTCTGAAAAAGAAAAAAAAAAAAAAAAAAAGGAGATATTGAACCTAAGAAAAAATTGATATTTTCAAATGTAGTTCTTAATATATCTATATTATTAAAGCAAAACCATCCCCTTTGGTGTCTTTAGTATAAATATTTTAATATAATGTTTTTAGTATATGAGTGTAAAATATTTCTGGTATCCCCAAAATCATGAAATTAAATAAGGTTTGAATAAATTAAATAAGGTTAAATAGACATAGTCTTTTTCTTTTTTTAGTATATGTGCATGAAATATTTTTGGTATCCTTGAAATTATGAAATTAAATAGGGTTTGAATAGAATTAAATAGGGGTTGGATAGACATAGTCTTTTCCTTTTTTAGCCTAAGCATTTATTTTTATATACTAATATAAATGTTTTTAATGTAAAGCTTTTAGCATATTTTTGGTATCCTTGAAATAATGAAATTAAATAGGATTTGAATAAAATTAAATAGGAGTTGAATAGACATAGTCTTTTCCCTTTTTAGCATATGGACGTAAAATATTTTTAGCATCCCTAAATTAAATAAGGTTTAAATAGAATTAAATAGGGGTTGAATAGACATAGTTTTTATTTCCTTTTTTAGCCTAAACATGTATATTTATATACCGATCTAAAGCTCTGATACCATATTTAATGATGTTAGGCCACGTTTTCTCTTGATAAAATTAATAATATTCCCAAATATATGATATTAGCCTAAGATTCAACATGAATTGCTTGAAGGACAATCAACACAAGAAATCAGCTCTATATAGTACTATCACGAAAAGTATCGATGGCATCAATGAAAGTTTTAGTTAAGAAAGGAAATCTACCCAAGGTGTATGGGATATACACAAGGAATGTTGCATACAAAAATATATTGTTGTCTTGAAGGTACTTTTATTATCCAACATGTTATGTTATATTTTCACATATTGAGAATATTGTTGGATATACATGTATTGCATCGAAATGATCACTAACTATTTACTACTTTTTATATTGGTTTCAAATCAAATTTGCCAATATCATAACAAGTTACTATTTTATTTACACATGTATTGTGAGTACATGTTCTGCTTGTATTATATAAATATTAACTTGTTACATAATTAAAATAAAACCTAGAAGTAATGTTTTAATGTATGTAATAAAATTAATTGAATAATGCGAAATTTGTAAACAAATAATTTGGCCAATACCATAAATCCTATTATGGGTTCCATCATATCTAGTTGGAAGGCTTGATTCCATTTATTGAATAAAATATGGACCGCTGCATCTGTTAAAAGATAAAAGCGTTAATACGTTATGTGAATTGATTAGTAGCATATAAATGCGCTAAAAATTCTAAATGGCTTGTTACACTTCATTCCCTCGTATGTTGGACTTATCAATATATTGGATTTCGGTCAATGTAAGTCTGAATTCATTCTAGGTGATAAATTAAACGAATCGGCCACTTGAAATAAAATAAAACCGTGGTTGATACTTGACCATGTCTGAAATAAATTAATAATGTCGTGTCGGCACTTGATCATTTGGGTTTAGACTGAATAAAATTGTAAAATAACTGTAATTAATTCAACACGTGATTCATGAGTATCAAACCCTACCTTCTTCTTCTTCTCTAACACCGCAGCTTCGTCCCCAGTGTTCATACAGCCACCATCATTTTTTTTTTTTTTCAATTCTTGAACGATCTCATTTTATTGTTGCTTATTCCAGCTTCGACTTCAATATTCTAGCTTCTATCAATTCGTTCTGTTTAAGGATTTTTTTTTGCAAAATCATCAATTCCTATACGAATTCGATCTCGTCAATTTGGCTTACTCTCGATTTCATGATCATATCTTTTTTTATTTTTTTTTTCTTGTTGCCCTAAATTTTGATAATTGAGACTTACTCATGGTTGATTGACGTCAATTAACCCAAACATTTTTAATAATATATATTTTAAATACAATAGCATTTTTTGAAAACTACTTACAAGTTCTAAATTAACCCATGACGTAAAGTATTATACCTATATCCTTTAAAAAATATTATCGCTAAATAGACTTTTTTACTACATGTCAAGTCAGTCTTTTAATCAGTGTACAATTATAATAATTTCTCGAGGTCAATTTATTGCTTGATTCAGCCAAAACCAACCAATATGGGACATCCTTAAGATGGATGCGCATGTAATTCACTCATTCGTGCTACTTACCGTACCCACTTGATTAGGTGGATATTGAGAGTCATATGGAAAGATATAGGTATAGATTTCTCAAAACCTTTTATTCATATAGTATTTGGTCTTATATTTTATGTCACTCTAAAATTTCTACTTTAATATCTAAAGAGGGAAGATATCAAATTTGGTATTTGAACTTTTCACTAAAATTCAATTTAATACATGAACTTTGCAATAGTCGATTTAATACCCAAAAAAAATTTGTGACTGCTTTTACTTTTTATTACCTCACTAATACGTTTGATCTATTTTCTACGATGTAAGGGTATTAATAAAAGTTCAATTATATGTTGTTTCTTCTATGCTAGTAAATGAAATTAAGCTAGTAAATATAGTTATAAAAAATTGATTAAATATTAAATGAACATTTTCAAAGCTCAGGTACTATAATGGATTCTCTTGCATAGTTCAAGTATCAAATTTCATGTCTACCTAATGATGGGTACAGGTCTTAGGATAACTTGTACTATCTATAACCAATCTATTGAAAATTATAAAATAATATTAATAAATAAAAATAAACAATAATACTTTAATTTTTATTTTGTGATTAGTTTTATTCAAGATTATCATTTGTAAATTAACTTATGAAAATTTTTGTTTTTCAAAACTTATACAATTCTATTTGGAAGAATTTATTATTTTTATTTTTTAAATACTTTAGTTATATGTACTTATACTCTTAAGTTACATAGAAATGTTGTCTATCTTCTGAGAGTAATTAATAAAAAAGTATCTCAAAGTTTTAATTTTGGAATTTGCTAGTGCTTCTACATTTTTATCTGAATAGGATGTTTTTTACTTTCTATACTACACGATTTCTTCTAGCCTCCTCGTTGCTGTCATAGATTCGTCTGGATCGAGTTAAGTCCACACACATCATCATCGTTGTTGGATTTTTCATAATCAAAGGGTACAACCTTATAATCCTTTTGATTGGGTCAGGATATTGAATACCAACCTTTTTGGTGCTTATGGTACAATAACTTCTTTTTGTTATGGACCTTTATAGATTGGATCACAATTGGTATTGGAACTTCACCAAGAACACAAATTTCTTTTTCCTCTAGTTACTTAGCTTTGGTTTACTTTTCTTTTAATTGTTATCCTCTTCTTCAAATTCAAACCCCCAACCTATAGGCACTACATCTTCGAAGGGGTAAAGGGTCCTAGCCATGAATAGTCCACTAGATATCCAAAAGATCCACCCAGTGTAATTGCAAATCATCTTGCTTTCAGCTCTTTGTAAGTGCTCCCCTTCAAATTCTACTTCTTGCTCTGGCTTTGAGTGATTATTTCCAAGACAACATTTTTTGTGATCATACTATCGTGCAATATTTTATAGATTTTAGTTTTAACCTTGACACGGCCTTTGAGGTTTACATATTGTAGATGCCCCATTTATTTGAGCTTCCAAGTAAGTTGAGATAGAGAAAATGGTATCTAATCTAAGTTCAAGGGAGTTTCTTCTTCTTCATCTACTGTGATCATGTTGACGTTGTGGCCATGAGTAGGCAAAGGATTGTAATTACATTTGGTCCTAGGCCTTCAATGAAGTCCAATTGGATGAGTTTCACATCAATCAGGTAATTGGATGCGATGTTTTAGTCTCTAGTAGTTTTCGGTGGAACGCCCTTCTTGCACCATGTGATACTCACATTTCAATATTGGATTGTGTCCCTTTGGTTTACACCCTTGGAGTGGAGGCTTAAAAGTCAGTTTTCTCCTCTTAGAGCTTCTGTAGTATTTGTGACAAAGGTATACGAAGCTTGTTGAATTGTTGAGCTAGGTGATTTCCCTTTCCCTATTCTTTCTCAAGTTCACTATTTAGCTAGATAAGCCTGCAATATGGAATTGAGGTTGGATTACTTGAAAAAATTTAGTGTTCACCACATTAACCGTGGATTCTTTTTCTTTGCCAATTGCTCAAGTTGGTTTTTTATCATATAGGCCAGTTGATTTGCCAAACAAAATTGCATCTTCAATTCTACTCTTAGCTACCACTATATAGCAAATTTAGTAGCTATATGCCCCACTAAATGCCAAATAGTATGGATTACTCAGGGTATTGATGAACATGGTTGTCAACTCTTTCTTAAGGGTAGTGGTAGTGACCATAGCAGCTTTGTTTCTCTATCTTTGAGCATATTCCTTAAATGTTTCATTATTTCTCTTCGTCATCTTGCTCAGGTCAACCATTATGAGAGCCACTCCTATATTTGATTTGTGTTAATAATAGAAGGCTCGAGCTAGGCATACTACAATACGGCTGGATCGATAAGACTTTCTTGAAAGGTTTGTACCATCAAGGAGTCATATTTAGTGTACCTACTCATTTTGCGAATGTACAGGTAGGTATGGAGCAATAAATAGCCAATTCCATTGTATTTCTTGAACTCTGGGATTTTGAATTTTATGGGATACTGCCCTTCATCTTGGTCTTGTAGATTAGGAAGACCTATTTTCTCAAAGTCGATGTAGGGCTCAAATAGTTTGAGCTGCTCACTCATTTTCTTCATCAATTTTTTTCTAACTTGTTTTATTTTTCATCCTAGCCTTGTGTTTTCTAGCCAATTATATTGGATTCTCTTTCTAGCAATTCTATCTCTTTTCTTTACTATGTGTCTTGGGAGGGGCATCGATTAGGTTTAGCTCTGGGACTTTATATGGATGACTTTAAACCAAAGTTTCTAATTTTTTTATGGACGGCTCTGAACCAAAGTTTCTAATTTTTTTTATGACCTTATCAAGTTTTGATTCTAAAGAAGCCATTCTCTATTCCATGGGCTCACTATTTTCTGTGGACATTTTGGATCTTGACCTTATGATTATTAGATTGCAAGCCGTTTAACCTAAATATAGTGTGAACTACTGGATCTTTAGTGTATGTTAGGTGGTTAATAATATTTTAAAAGTAAATTGTGTAAATATAAAACACCAAATATTAATAGAAAATTTATTTTGATAAGGTTTATAATCTAAACTTTATCTTTAATTTTATTGTCTTGGAATAATTAATGTTTTGTCTATACAATAATTAATATATGGCAGATATCATAAATTTTTTTGTCTTATACACATTATGAACTTTAATTTTATAGCCTACACTTAAATTTCTTTCAAAACTATCTAAAAGCTCTTGAAGCCTGTTTTACTGTAAGTCTAAGGGATGGCAACAAACTTGACCAATTTCATGAAGTTTTCTACATTGATTGGTGAAATGCATTTTCAAACAAGCTTATCTTATCATTTTTCACTTGCAAAAGAAGCACTGTTATTTGAAATTTACAATAGCTCGACATCAATAGCAACATAAGATAAATACAAAAGATTTTAAAAATGCTATACTAAGATTATTTAATATAAAAAATACTAAACACATTTTATCAAGTATAAAATTGGATAAACATAAGCTTCTTTTGCTGCCACTTCTCTATGAAACCCTCATCTTCATTTTTACTTATGTTTACAGCTAAAACACAAATCATATCTTCAAACCTCCACTTTTGACATTAGAAAATCCTTAAGAAACTATGTCCCAAACACTAATTCTAGTATTTTTGAAGGCGAAGTAAAGTAATTTTACATAAACATTCACCAAACTACGGTAAGTTTTATTTGTAGAGTTCATAAGTTCTTTTTATCAAAAATCTTAGTGCACTCATGTATTTTACTATATAAAGTTAAACACTAAGTTTGACAGGTATACTAAGCTAATAAACTAAAACGGAACTTACTAAGGACTAATAGCTAGACATGTACATACTTACTCTGTAACTTTGACCATATCTAAGAGTTGTAATATAACTGTTAGAAACTTAAAACAAGCATAATTTTACTTAACAAACGTAAAATTGATGGTTCATGAAGTAATAAGATCGGGAAAAACTACATTAAGCATTATAATTGAACTTCTAGTTATAAGAAAGATTGATGAAGTTAAGTTTAACTAATAGGTTGGTAGTTATAGTTATGTTATAAGTCGTTATGTTGAGTTCTTCTCTGACCACACTTTAATATGTGTTTTAGATTGAAGAAAAGTTAGTTTATAAGTGGAATAAATCGAGTTTGCTGTTTTTGAGTGTGAAGGAAAATCATGGCCAAGTCACACTCGCAGTTTAGAACAACAGTAGAATTTACCCATAATCAAGGGGAAGTGTTTTGTGGCCACAACTTCAACTGCAATTGGGATTGTACCCGCGGTCATTGTAGTGTCAAGGGATAAGTGTCAAGGGGTAAGTTATGATGAAACAGAATCTATCGCACCTAAAAATGTTTAAGTGTTTTATGCAAAGTGCCATCATAGTCTACTTTCGAGCCCTCGATGTATCTGATAGACACTGAGGCTTGTCGAGACCAAAAATGAAACAAAGTGTTGAAGCATAGCTTGGTTGAGGCCTAATGTCGAGCCTGATGTGCCTTGACACAAGTTGTGAATGGTTTTAACAGCACTCAACCCCTAATTTGTTGAGACATGACATGTCTTTCTTGTACCTGTGTACCCTGCGACCCTTCCTAAGTGACCCTCAACTTTTAGTTTGCTTTGGAGCGAGCCTACTTTTGTGTAGCGATGTGACTCTCAACTTAACCTTAGTGGTATGTGATGGCATAGGACATGAGTGAAGAAGCTTATAATGAAAATCTAGAATGCTTAAAGATGTGATAGAGTTCTATCTATTCTGTTATGTGTTAGTGATATGTCCTTGTTGTTCTATAGGAGCTTTCAATCAAAACCTCTAGTTTTCAGAAGATTATTACAATCTCTAAGTGGGATGCACAGCGAGTGACTTGAATTCTTATCACGATGTTGGGCTTGTAATGTAATTACCTACCTCTATATGAACATAACTGATTATGTATAGGGATGGGGATAATGTATGCTATATGGTGCTTGAGTGTGTGTTAATCTTTAATTCATGAAGTGATAACAAACATCCTGATGTTGATGTGCAATGAATATTGAGGATTGTTTGAATGTTGTTGCCCATCAATAATAAATAAGTCTTATCTAACCCATAACTTGAAATGAACATGCATTACAAGATAACATGCTGCATTAGCATAGTACCCATATTACGTGTTGATATTCCAATTTGCGGTGATGCCTTGTCACTTATGGTAGAGTTTCAGATGGGGTCATCGTAGTTGGACCTAGGGGAACTATGTAGGCATTGAAGGGCGTCACTCGAGTTAGAATCGGTTTTTAGGGATCAACACTTAAGGAGTTTCTGATGGTTTTAAGATGAAGTTGAGTTTATGATTGAATATGTGTGTGTGTCTATATATATATATTAAGTAAGTTTTGGAAAAGTTTCTCCTTTTTTCGTTCTCAGCCTCTCCTAGGCATGGATTACTTAAGCTGGTCCCTTTAACCCCCTAGGGAGGGTGTAAATCCCTATTGGTTTGGATTCTAGTAATCCAAACTATGCATTTTCATATGGTTGAGTGTGGCATTACATATGATTGTAATTAAAACTCGTTTGACATTTGTTTGAAGTTTTATTTAGTTCATGTTACCTCACTGAGCTGTGGTGTGCTCACACTCCTACATATTGTATGTGCTTTCAGATCTCTAGAGTGGATCTAAGCATTGCAGGGAGATGAGATAAGCTTCAAGGGGAAAATCCAGGGCTTGAGAGAGAGCGATGATTGCATATTTTGTATAGAACCTTATGTTGTTTCTTTAAGTTTTGTAAGCTTGTCTTTGTTGCAAGGTTATGTTAAGAGTTTATCCTTTGTTGGATGGATCTTTGTTTTGCTATAAAGAATTTATATGTATTGCTAAATTTCTTATCTTGACAACCTTATGATCCTTTGTAAAATATCTACGCCACTAAGTGTCTTAATAGCATATGATGCCTGCAAAAATTCTCTTAAAAGACCTAAGTGGGTATCATCGCTACTAGGGTGCCCTATGGGGGTGTGACAAGCATGCTAAGTACTGGCCTCTATCTGTACTTCCTATAATGTTCCTCTGCTTACCTCCCCTTTTACATGCCTTATTTTTTGTGCGGTATCTTAAGATTAGCCTCCTCACTAGGGGCATACTGAGTAGTCTCATCTTGCTCAACAGCGATAGCATGTGGGTCCTCAGGGGTAAGATGATACTAGACTTCATCCACTATTGATGAATTGTCCACACTCTGTGCCTGTGTAGGTTAGCTTGCTAAAGCATCAGAGTTAGAATTACAATCATCCCCTCCTTGACTAGCACCCATGGATGGCATGGTAAATGATTGACTGCATAAATAAGTACTTCTATCAATATGTTAATCAAATAATGACACAATAAAGTAAATAGATAAGTGTAAGCAATAACATTACCAGCATACTACTTAGGCCATGAATTAACATCTTGCATGATCACATCAAGAAAGTTAGGATCGTTAGGATTCATCTTGCACAAACAAAATTTAAATGTTGTTGATAAAGAATATCCAACTTACTATGAATTTAGAAATATACATAATATTAAAATTAACCTAACATTCTTCTCTATTCATCGTTATTGTTGTGTGAGTAGCTATCATCTTCCTAGTCCCTGCCCACACCACTGGTACCCTTGCTAGGGCTGGTTAGGCATGCTAGGTTTCCTAATTCAATGAAGATGTGATTGCTTGGCATTGTCTAAGGCTTTGAAACTATCTATTGGAGAGGCTCATTGGTATCGGGTTGCCTTTGAATCACCCTCATTAGCAGGTTTGGTTTGGAAAAATTCTTGGTTTAATATATGTTGGTGGTGTACTTTTTGGACAACCTTCTAGTCCCCAGAACTTTTGCTCTGTTCTTTAATGTGAAATAATTGTTGTGCATGATTTGCAATAATGCATGAATCATTATCGTACCATATCCTTCGCGTGTTGTTTAAGATAAGGTCTCCATCAATGCTTTCTGGTTTGTCTCAGTTGGTATCAAACCACCTACACTTGAACAAACACATGCCTGGACCCCATATAATTTAACTTGATAACTTCATTGAGTTTGCAGTAGAAAGTTATCCTTTACCCGTTATGCGCACCAAGCATGGGCACACCACTATTTTGTGATCTCAAGGACATTTCTCTAGACTTGGTGTTATAGTAGATTCCATTGATGACACAAGCTTTGAAATTATAGTAGCGAACATCGAGGCCCTATGCCAATGCTTCCAGATCTTTTGACACTTATGGTACATGAGTAGTCTTAAGTTGTATAATCTGCAAAAGATTCGAAGGATTGGTTAATGAACTTCCCCCATGTGAGATTCCTTGTTAGTAATTGGTTGAGAATTAACCTTTGTCCTAAACCACATTGCAAAATGCTTGCTCGCAAGTGCTCTTATGTTACATGCTTCACGTGCATCGGTTCTTGCTAGAACTCTCTGAACATAAATTGGTTAACAACAAATATAGCAAGTAAACTAAGAGGTAGTAGTATACTAATTGATGTAAGCGAGGCGTCGTACATATAGTTAGACTTCCTCACAATTATTCACACAGTTCAATACATCTTGTTAACTTCAACATCTAAACCCATATCCAAACCCATAAGGGTTAATGCACCCAATGAACAAATGGGCTATGCAAATATGTGAAATGATGAGACCAAACCTTTGTCTAACAATTCATCCTACGTCTAATTTGGTCCATTTATCCTCAATTACATGTTCTTGAAGTATAGTGAATAAAATTGAATGCTCTCTCATACAACATATGATTTAGTGATAGAAGCCTCCAGTCTTACCCTATTCTTGACATCTCCTTTAAGTACTCCCAAGTATCGCTCCGCCAGATACATCCAGTGATATTGAGTCGGTCCACACATCCATGATTCCCTTGGCAAATGTACAACTAAGTGTATCATGATGTCGAACAACACAAATGCGAATATCATCTCCAACTTGCATAGTGTTAGAATTATTGTTTCTCTAATGACTCCAACAAATTCATATGAAGTTCCTTAGTGGTCAATTCCTTGAAAAACCACAACACATCATAAACCATGTCGTAAATTTAGCTTTCAAGAAAATAAGGAATTACTATAGGCAAAATCTGTTGAAGTGAGACATGACTATCATGGCCTTTTAAAGCCCTTAAACTTACTTTGCCACACCTAGACAGGATGATATATTTGAAGCATATCTGTTTGGAAATTTTAGATCTTTGATCATGTTGCATACCTCCCTTAGTTGCCGAGACAATAGTGTATATGTAGTTAGTGGCTTAGAAGTCTGGCCAACCTGGTATTGTAAATGCAACTTTGAGCAAACACCTATTGCTTAGAGGGTCAATCATACCTTTTATTGTGTCTTTCGACTTACCCTTTAGATTGAAGATAGTTCTAACTAGATTGTCATATATGTTCTTCTCAATGTGCATCACATCAAGGTTGTGGCAGATATGAAGTTCCTGCCAATATGACAATTTAAAAAGCACATTTTTCTTACACTAGTTTGTATTGTTTTCATTTCGTCACTCACCAAGCCTCCCTATGCCTGCCTAAGCTAAATGTGCTTGTACCGATTCTACTACAACATAATTTCATTATTGGTAAAATCCTTCGGTAGAAGCCTCGTCTCAATAGTACCATCAAAAGTTCTATTGTCGCGGTGCCAACGGTACTTATATGGCAAAAACCGTCTATAGCCCATAATAGAACTTACTGCTTGCATGTTTGCCTACACAATCTACATTTCTATGAGGCATGCCTTAAACCCTTTGGTCATCCAACTAGAAACATCACCATATGTTGGGAAGTCATTGATTTTCTACAACAATGTGGCATGTAGTTGCTATGCTCAACCATCCATCACGTCCAACATCTTCATACCTTTTATACATAGTTCTTCTAACTCTTCCACTAGAGGTTGTAAGTATACATCAATATCTTCACCAGGTGATTTATGTCTTGGTATTAAAAGCGACATCATCAGATACGAATCCTTCATACACCTTCATGGTGGAATTTTATATACAAACAGAAGATCTAGCTATATGCTATATGTTGTGCTCATGTTAACATAAGGATTAAACCCATAAGTGGCAAGTCCCAATCTCATGCTCTGAGGATCCACACTAAACCAAGGACTTTTGGCATCTAATCCCTTCCATTGTTTAGAGTCCATAGGGTGCCTTAGCATGCCTTCCTGATCAACATACTTTTCCTTGCATCATCTCGTCTCTAAAGTCATCTTCCTACACATGAATAGTCGTTGCAACCTTGGCATTAGTGGAAAATGATGGAGAATCTTAACCAGGATGGTATCATTTTTCTTAAAATGAGGTTTTGAAACTCTTTTCTAAATAACACACGGTCATTAATATAGGCATGGATGGTGTTTTCATCCATACCTAATTGCATAAGAATTTTGGTAATTCGTAGTATGATGACGATAATGAATTGTTGTCTGATAATAAACTCTTTATAAAGGCAAGCTAATTGTTGAAAAATTTTATGGATTGTTTAGCACTGAATTTCATATTCATCATTTGAAGCACCATGGACAACATTGAAAACTTAGTATAGCCCAGACACATAAGCCTCTTTGCACTTTTAAACATCCTCATCCATCGATTACCATAATCTCCACTGCCTTCATCCTTGCTACCTATGTCATCCCCTTTAGATTTGCTCATATTAGTGGTAAAATCCTCTAATAATCAGTGATTAGCTTGTTCTCCAGAGGGTTGATACTCACCCAGGATGCTCCCTTTCACATTATCATGCAATTCATCTTCATTATCCTTTTAATTAACTCCTCATCGTGATAAATCCACCTTGAGTACAACTAGGCCATTCCTCTCGATATGAGGTGATACTCAACAATACGAATAGAGCGCCACGATGTGTTTAGGTAGTCCTTACACGTGCATCTTATTAGTCCATTTGCCGTTTCGTGGTTGATTGCTACTTTTAAAAATTTGTTCAGACATGTTATCCTAAAATTTAATAAATAACATCCCTATTCTATATGTTATTTTTAAGTATTTCCTACCCATCTGTTTTCTAGTTTTATAACATTGCAAACATGTATTAAATTCAACCAGTGGGCTCATTAAATGTATATACTTGTAATATATAATAAGTAAATTTTTTTTGCATGCAACTTTTATAGAATATATGCACATATACACATATAAAAAATACCATATACCAGTTAGAAGAACTAACACAATCTTAATATGTTATATATATATATATATATATAATTTACTAATACCTAAGTAAATAATTTATTAAACTATTAACTAACATAATAATGTAAATATGTCCTTACAACAAACATTTAAAATATATACTAATATTTCCTAAAACCCATATATATTAAAATAATTTTTAAAATATTAAAAATAAATCACTAACTTGGGTGAAAATAACTCCACTCTTTAAATGTCAATTTTCATAAAAACTTGCAAAAATAAATAAAACGATAATATAAAAAAAAAATAATTAGATACTAAAAAAAAAGGAAACAAGCGAGAGAGCAAGGGTAAAAGACCTGGTGAGAGGTGTGAGACGAGAGTGCAGAAGTGAAGATAGGGAGGTGGGTATATATATAATTTTAGTTGAGGCGAAAGTCACCTCAAATGGATCTCGCCAGTAGTAATGAGTCTCATTGCTGAGATGTCATACAAAGCAAAATTCACCTTAGTGTTAATAACCGAGGCGAAGCTTGCCTCAGTTGACATGTCAGTAGTGAGATTTGCTGCTATTTGTCATATTTGAGGTGAGTTTCACCTCAGTTTTAGAAAGAGGTGAATTTTGTCTCTTCCTCTTACCTGATAAGTGAAAATTTCTACTTGATAAACTCATATTTTATACACTTTTTATTTCTCAATTGGTGTTAAAGCTGTGTTAATTTTCATTGACACTGCAACAATTTGTACTTTGATGTGTTTAATGTGTTAATTCAGGTCAATGGAGACTCAGATCGATAAATCTTGTAAGCTAAAGGAGTTTTGAGCAAAGTTTGGTCCAAAACAAAGAAACACCGGCCCTTAAGGATGCAAGACCGCCGACATTAAGGTGGTGTACTCGATTACAGAAGCAAAATTCCTAACACTAGCACTTATACCGTCAGTGTAGGAAAAATGATTTATCAGCTTCTGCAATGTAAATATATGCCTACATTCTGAGATTTTACGCTATTGACATTATGCTAGTGTTCGATGATCACATATTCAAATTTGTTAACACTGTCTTCATCACCGGCGGTGCATATATGAAGAAAACCCTATACCGTTTACTACGCCACCGATGTACAAGAAATAACTGCCGACGTATGTTTAGTAGTTGGAAGTTTTCCGTGTGTTGTCCTTTTATTTAAAGACACTATTTTAAAAGGAGAAAAAAGGAGAGTCTAGAGATGATAGAGAGAATGTATTCTAGTGCTAGAGATTTGCTTTGCATTCATTGTGTATTGATTGAGATGCACTGTACTCATCTTTGTAAGGATTGATTTTGCAATAGAAGACATTTTCTTTTGATAAATTCTGATCCTATCCTTATAATCAATAATTCATTTGGTTTAATTTTAGGTTAATAATGTTTTTATTTGCAAATTCACATCTGTTATTTGATTTTATGTATATGATGTGTTGAATTTGCTTTGTGGGAACTTGATGAAATCCGAAGTTTGCTAAGAAGATAGTGGAAATTATGTTATATGAATGTTAGAATTGTGGAAAATTCATGTTGAAGTCCTATTATGAATCAAAAGTCTGGAAAGAATGAGCTTCAAAAGAATTTTGATAACTCAGAAGAGAAATCGAGGTTCAATGTCATTCATGAATCGAGATTTAAGAACAAAATGCGGAAGCTGAGTGATTTGATTAGATTTAGAAACTATCATAATGCTTAATGCAATGTTTTTGAGTTAAGTTATTAATAAGGGATTAGGGGAACATGATTTATGACATTAAACAATTAAAGAATTGAAAGATTCTTAATTGTAATATCAAGTTCTCTTGTAATTTGAGTAGAGGAAGTTATTAGGTTATTTTGAGGTCAAAAAGATTTTAAAACTTCTAATTGGGGTTTAGATCTTGATAGTTTCACTTGAACATCCATGAGTCTAATAGTTTATTTAACATGATTTCAGCTTGATTAGTAAACTTAGGATTGAATCTGTGTTCCCATTTTGAATCTTTATACATCTCTTTTTAAGCAATCTCTTATTAGTTTAGATTAGGAATGTAACCGGGACGGGTCATTATAGGGTACCCGGCCCGCCAGAACCGTTTAAAACCCTATAGGATCGCGGGACTGGTTTGGAAAATTACATGCTGACCCTATAGGGTTTAGGGTCGGGTTTGGGTCATTAAAAAACCCGATGGGTAACTTCAACTCGTTATATTATAAACAATTTAAAACATCAAGTTTAAAATTTTAAAAAACAAAACCCTACTAATTTTTGTCTTTAAGAATGGTTGTTAATAGTTTTAATTTTATTTTGTCTTTTTTTTCTAATTTTTAATTTTATCTCTTAAAAAGTTATTTTTATAATATTATTAATTTTTGTTGTTTTAACAAATAAAATAGCTAGTTCTATGAGCCTGTGAATTGACAAGCATGCTGTAACTAGCCTAGCTAGGTTTAGACCATACTGAAGTCTAGTTGCCGGCCTACCACCCAATATTTTGTTGGAAGATGCAATTGAATTTAACTAAGAGTTGAAAGGAGAAAAAAAAAGAAATAAAATGGATTGTGTGGCGGGGCGGGTCAGGGTCAAAACCCTGTAAGGATAGGTTTGGGTATTGAATAAAAACCCCTATAGGGTCGCAGGGCGGGTTTGGGATATCCTATTAGGAAGCGGGTCGGGTTCGGGTCTTATGTGACCCATCCCAAACCCGCCCCGGTTGCATCCCTAGTTTAGATACAAGTAGAATATAGATATTTTAGAATACTTTAGATAATTATCTTGAAAATTAATTGCCTAAATATTAGTAAGAACTAATACTAGTTTTGTACTTATTTACTCCTCGTGGGAACGATACTCATCTCATCAATATATTACTTGATTCGATCTAGTGCACTTGCTGGTGAATTCGCTTTCACTGTTCTATAAACATTTTTAACGAATTACTACTAGTGATTAAGGTTTAAATAATTTATATCCAAACCAAACCATATAGTTTTTGATGAAAAAAAAGAACTATAAATTATAATTTGGTTTGGTTTTTTGTATAAATTGATCTATATTCATCCCTACATACTATATGAAAATTTTCTCCAATAGGCAATGGAAGTTGATGATTTTTTTCCTTTAATTTTATTGACATCTTAAGCAAGATTCTTGTGGTGAAAAATATATGATGCATGATTGTATTTTTAATGAAGGTCTATTTAGAACGACATGATTCATGAGGGCAAAGGCTGTAAGCCCCTAGATTTTTCCGAAGATATTAGCAAACCCTAAGAACCGGAAGTCAAAACGAAACCCTAAAATTAACCTAGTTCTATGAATCTAGATCCAGCAATCCCATGTTCTTAAACCTTAGAAAACGAAATTGAAATAATTGTGGAATATGGTTTGTAATAATGTAGGAAGGCTTAAAAATATTCGATTCGTAATTTTCTAGTGTCCTTCGGATCCGATCGGGATCAGTTTTCGAAAACCGTGCGCTGGTGCAACGAATAATGAAAATATTTCGACAACACCAATAGATTCGTAAAAATATAAGGTTTTTAAAAATATCAGTTTTAGAATTTTTCGGTAACTAAAAATATCAGCTATAGCTTAATTACGCGTATTCTTTTTACTACCGGTATTTTAATTATCTAGTCTATTATTCATAGTACTTTTCTACTATTTATTACTATTCACCTATCTTTACTTTTTTTTACACTCTATTCTTACACTCTACCATACCTATACCTTACAATTTACCTTCCCCATACAAATTTAATCACATTATACCTTACACATTACTTCTGTTATTACAAAATAAACAAAATAAATCATTTTCTCTCCCCTTACACTCCTAAAACCGGCACCTATCCCCTCCCTTTTCCATCCATTTTATTTCAATTTCAATTAAATTTAATCACACTAAATTCCACTCAAAAAATCTATAAATACCCCATTCCTCCTTAATTCTTTCACGCAACACAATTCATACTAAAACTCTCCCAAAATCACTCCACAAAATCACTCTCCCAAAATTTCTCTCAAGTTTCTTCTTTTCCTTAGAAAACCAAGTCCCACATAATACTACAACCCATTTCTTTTCTTCTTCATCCAACACATAAACCTTACGTAAAAGTTTCTTTCATATACTCATCATGTTCATATAACTTAACATGACTTTAGTGTATGTTTCTTAGACTCATTGAGTTAAAGAAGCAACAATTTATTCATGTTTTGTTTTTGTTCATGTTCTATTCTTTTCTTTATGTTATTATGTTGTTATTGTTATTGTTATTACTATTTGTTCTAACCTAACTTATATAAAGTATTATATATATTATGTATATATATTTATTTAGAGCATATAAGCTCATTTATTATTTATTTACTTTCTAGTTACGCAATTTATTTAATTTCGTGCAATTATTAAGACTAGTCTCTCTAGTCTTAGACTTGTCCATATCAAGTCAAGACAATTTTATTTCTTTGTTGTTCTTTTTCTTTTGAGGACTAGTCTATTCTTAGTCCCGGGATACTTTGATGAAGCTAAGGTTCCCAATACTTGACTTTACTTTTATGCTCTCATTTATCTTATTTATGTTGTTTTTATAGCTACATATTCTCATTTATGCTTGAACAAGTTGTTATTGTCTCAACCATAATGAAAATGAGTTTTCTTAAGTAATAAAAATAAGAACTCTCTTTAAAAATAAATTTTATCACATAAGAAATTATTTTTCCATAAAGACTTAAAGTTTTATCTTAACAAATATTTTTCTAAAGTTAAATAAGTTTAGCTCTAGTTTTAGTAATAATATGTGATTTCACAAAGAAATACATAAAGTAAAGTTATCATAAACTCTCTTTTTTTAAAACCAATAAAATAAGAAAGTTTCTTTAAACTTAATTCTTGATTTAACCAAGAGTTTTCTTAAACTCATTTACGAAAGTTTTCTACCAACACTCTAAAAATACTAAAGTCTAGACAAGTTTTCTAAAATTATTAAAGAATAACTTTTCTAAGGATAAGCCTTACCTAGAAAATAAAAATAATAATAATAAAGAACTTATAAGATCATTGATATTATTCTTTTAAAGTGGATCAAAACTTTAGAAGGACTTTAGAACATATAACCATGAAATATTTAGGAAAAACTATGTTTTCCAAACTATTAGAGTAAAATTATGGAATTTTAAAAGATTAAAATTACTTTTATTTAAGAAATGGAGTTAAAAGAAGGAGATGCTCACTTATAGTAAAATAAGAAGTTTTCTTAACAAAACTAAGTTCTTTACAAGTCTTAAGCTTATCTCACTTTCAAGACATATTGTTTTACAAGATCATTGTTGAGACAACACCACTAAATTCATGCATATGGTTTGAGTATATATATGTGTGTATTCAAAGGATTTTTCAACCATACAATATATCTATATTTTTGAACAAGGAGTTCTTGAATGAAGAAAGTTTGAAAACTCTATTTTTGGAAATTCTTATCAAATCTGTACATTACTATTCCGAAACCTAAATAACTTCTTTTGAAAAAAAAATAAACCTTAAAAATAGATAGATCTTTTCGAGTAGGTAGAAATCGATATATAATATGCGAAATTCCGAGTTAAAATGAGCAAGTTATGGCCATTTTAAGTTGGAATTTCCATTTCATACGATTTTTACAAATTCTTTAAGATAGAATTATTGAATTTGAATAGATCTTGGATGAAATACTCATGTTGGGTATTTCTTTCGTTTAGGTGTCGAGGATCACGATCTTGTCTTCCTCGAGGATTACTTCGACTCCTAGAAGAAAGCTATGGACGAGTGAATTTCCTTTACGCTTATGTATTCACGCATGTGCTTGTAGAACGAAGCACTAGATGTTAGGAAAAGATAAAATTGATATGCATGTGGGATATCATGGGAATTATGTATGTGAATCGTTGTGTGTGATCAATGAACAATAAGTAAATCGGAACTCAATTTGTGATTGGTATAAATGTTTTCATGTATGAATTGTTATGGGTGCAAATATTGTTTGATCGTTTTAAATGATTTAATGTCATATTGAAATACCCATATAATAAATTGATCATGCATATCACTTAGAATATCATCTTCGAAGTTTGCTACTACTCCTCAGCATAGGACCGGAAAGATAAGCTGCCTAGCTACATCTTGAGGGTTAGGACGTTCGGGGAATACGGTCTCAAGGTGTAGTCGAGCCGGATCGATCGCTTTGGGTAAGGAAAGCCCGGGGACTAGTAGTACAGTTTGTTGGAACCCAAGACGAGTGCAACTTTAAGGAGGTCGGTCGGGACCCAGTTTAAAGCATTCCCTAACCACCGATGGAGGGGTAAATCCATCACACATACGAAACCGGATAGTCGTATGTACTGTTTGATCATATGATTGTTGTATTCATATGCTTGTTTAATAAACTTGATTGATTGCTGGTTATGAGTACTTTTGCGTGAGGAATATCTCACTAAGCAAGTCATGCTTATACTCCTATAGACTTTTGACTTTGCAGGATTATCTTTTGCACCCGAGACCACCTTGATTCCCCGTGGTAGAATCCTTATTTTGGAAAGCTTTTGGAGGAATTCTGTTTTGAAGTCTAAGAGTAGATTTCTTCTAAAATCTTCTAGCTTTAGTTACTTTATCTCTATAGAACCATGTTGTTGTATATTTATCGGGGGAATGCCCCCTAGAAGTTGTAAGACTCTATGTTTCTATGAATTATATTAAGTGTTATTTTGTATGTTCCACTGCCAATATCTTAAAATGCATTACTTCACCGATCTCCCTTTAATGTGAATGTACGCCTTGTACCGATATGAAAGCTTTTGCGAGATTGAGGTAGTCATTCTTAAGTTTTAATATTGTGTACGGCGGGCTGTCGCGTTTAGGGTACCCGTTGAGGCGTGACAAAGGCCCTTTCAAGACATGACAAAGCTAGGAAGAAAAAGGAAAAAATGTTACCAGATTAATCTCTTTCGTATTGCCTATTAGTAGGGTCTTATTCAAGAGTAGATGATTTTGAACCATGTGATAAGAAGCTAGGTATTTGGAATAGGAAAGCGAGGATATCCATGCTTCATTAGAGCATCTTTTGAAATTGCTATCTTTTGACATGAAATCTTTTGTAATGTACAAGAATATTGATAGTGGTATATTTGTACAACAAGATAAAACCCCTTATATGCAACTGTTGTAATCGGGGTTTCTTTCTTTTGTGTGGCCGTTTACGTAGTAGGATAGATGACGTGTTTTTCCTCACTATTAGAAAAGAAAGGAAGATTCGAACCTGATACGTTTTACTTAAAAGACTAAATGAAATACCCCAAATTTTATCAATGTAAATTAGGAATGTGGTAATTAAATACTATAAAAATGTGGGTTGCTTTGAATCTTGTTTTTAAATTTAAATTAGTAACTGAATTCAAATGGTTTAGTTAATTGAATTTTGTAAATTATATAATATAATTAAATAATTTAACATAATTGAATTATCAAATGGATTTAATTGAAAATAAAGATTCTAATATAGCAAATACCCTTTTGAACCGATCAAATTACTTCAATTTCCTATCTTCAATGTAACGACCTACTCAATCCCATTCATTTATTGACTTGAAACTACTTTATCAAGTTCAATTACCTAAATTCTTGATTCACTAAAATTGAACCTAATAAATCTTTCCTTCTCCAAGAAGTAAATTGACAACTATTATATCTTAGAAAAACCTAGCAAAAACTACTAACAGATTTTGACTAATCCATATCATTTTTATGATTTCTTGTACAAATTGAATTCCTCATCCTCATGTGTCATTTCTAAGATTCCTTATACAAATTGAATTTCCTTTTCTCATAGGTCATTTTCAAAGTTACTTATACAAATTGAATTTCTCTTCTCTAATCCTTAAATTACCCTTCATCCTTATCAATACCAAATGACTAAATCACCCTCATTCTTACAAAGTATCTAAGGTCACCATGGTCATTCTAAATACGTCATGATAATAATTTATATTTACTAAACTACCCTTAACCTCTATCTAATATGCCATCAATAACCATTTCAACCTATTAAACTACTTCAATTATCAATTTCAACAAATTCAAATTAATCAATCCTTTTCAACTATCAACATGAACTCAATTCGTCAAGTTTAATGGCCTAAACCCTTATATATCTAATTTAGCCTTTTTAACCTAAATTCCAACTCCTTAAATCCAAGAAATTTAAAACTAAATATTTGCTTTTAAATACCATTTCCTAAGCCTCTAAATTTTAAATTCAAGTGAGCTATTAATTTCTCTTCAATTAGGTTTCCTAGATTCAATTTCTAATGTAATTGTCAAACTTTATTTTCTTACTTCTTAAGTCCAATTTTAAATACCCAAAGCTCACAACCTAAAAGTCTAGTTCATGCCATAAAAGTCAAAGTCCATTAACCTAAGTCCATGCCCATATTCAAGAAAGCCTATCATTAAAAATCAAGCTCATAAGACCATGCATTTAACATACACAAACACACACTTTATAATTTCTTAATTTCTAGAGAAATCCAGCAAGTGAAAAGACCAAAATAACCTCAGCCAATTCTAGAGAATTCTACACTTGTGAAAAGAAAAAATGCCCCTTAAACTTAGAAAATTCTATACGATATGAATACAAGAAAATATCTTCTAAATCTAGAAATTTATTCCATAGGAAAAAGACTTAAATATCCTAATCGCTTTAGGTAATGAACAAAATGCCCTTAACCCTAAAGATAATTACAAGACATGAAATAATATAAATATCCCCCTAGAAAACCTTAATCTTCTCTCCATTTTCAGCAATCCCTTTGATAGTTGCCTTCAAGCGTAGTTTTAAATTTAAAAAGGCCTGTTCTTAATTCACTATAAAGGTAATAGGCAGTGTACCTATAAAAAATGTAATATAGTGCAAAAATCGGGATCGTCCACAGGGAATAAGCAATTACTAGTAATTACTCTTATTTTACTATCTAACTAATTATATTGATGTATTTCTATTTAATTTACTAGAGAAAACAAATACACTAGCACTGATCAACAAGAAAGATTATATTTAACGTAAATGATCTAGGTTTTGTCTTCATCTAATTTATCATGTGAATCCTTGGAAATTACAAATTTGATTTAGTTCTTAAGCTGTTGAGTTTCTCAAACAAAATAGTAATTCTTTCGAATCTATCAATTCTTTCTAAACCTAAGTTAATCGATTAGGATTTCTCCTCAATCAATAGCAACTTAAGCCTGCATTAAGAACATGAATTCATTGGAATTTCAATAGTCACAGAAGATTCTTGCTATTCTATGTCTAGAATTACAAACGAATCTCATCAATTGCATAGATCAATTCACGAAAGCAATCTTTCAATTAGTTTAAATGAAAATTAGACATAAATTTGCATTCCGGATATACAAACTTAAGAAACAGTTAAGAAACATGCAATTGAACAAAAGAACATCAATCTTTTATTAAATCTAAATCTTCATCACAAGATAAAATTAGAGTTCAACAAAACCCAGATCTGAAAATTTACTCTTCCATAGTAATTAATGAGAATACATGAAATTCTAAAAACAAACTAGAATTCATGATATCACCCGAGAAAATGAAGCTCAAAATTGTGGATCTTCACTTCAAGATAATCTTGACTTGTTGAAATTCTAAAGAACTTGTGTATGAATTCTATATGTGCTCTCTCTTGCTTCCTTGTTGTTGTTGATTCTTCCTCCATCTTTAATTTATAATGGATTTCACATAAATGGAATTGAATGCTCATTATGGAGGAATTGGGAAGTTACGGGAGTTACAAGTTTATTGGCTTTCCAAAGTAACACCCCTCTTTAATGCCCAATGAACGTTATTTTAATAAATAGGGGGTTACTATTCATTAAACAAGCCGTTTCTCAAAAAGTAACTCACTATCAAATTGACGTGCTTGGGGACAAGTCGTGTCACTTGAGCATGTCTGGCCAATTTCCTTATAGTGGAAAGTGACATGACTGGGACATGGCTTGTCCCTCAGTCGTGTAACTTCCTGTGGCTTTCCTTTCTTCATTGACACGACTTGGGACATGGCTTGTCCCAAAGTCATGTCCCTTGCTGTGGTCTTTTTTTTTCTTCACTGACACAACATGGGACATAGTTTGTCCCAGATTCGTGTAACTTCCTATTTCAATTCTTCAAAACGACATGCCCAATGACAAGCCATGTCATGGTCATGTCTTTACAAGATAAAATTTCCAGTTTGACATGCTTTGTGACAAGTCATGTCACTGAGCTTGTCCTTCCAAAACTTGAGATTTAGGACTCGATTCTTCTTTCTCCTTGACATGGTTGATAGACATGGCTTGTCTTTGTTGTGTTAACCATTTTTTGGTCCAAACTTTGCATTTTTGACTCGTTTGCTTTCTTTTTATAAAATAACTCTTTAAAGGCTTAAAAACATAAATTAATATTTTTAAGGGCCAAATTCATAATATTTATCAATAAAATGATAAATAAAAATCCAGTTTGGCATTCATAAATAGGAATATTTTTTGTTTATCACCCTTCCTCTCCAAAATCCACTCCGAGACATCTCTAGAATACATTAAAAAATCCTCATAAATTCATCAACAACACCTCTTCAAATCTAGTATCTAATAGGTAAGGAAATTCATGATTTCTCTATCATCCAATTACTTAATTTCTCCCATAAATTTAATCTCTATTTCAATTAACTCCTAAGTGATTTTGATGGTTAAAAGAAAGGTTGAAACTAGGAAATTTAGCTTGAAGAAGCTTCATCAACAGAAGGAGGAGCAGGAGTGGAAAATCTTGATTGTTTTGCTAATTCAAGTAAGTAATTATAATTAATTTGTTTGATTATGTTAATGACATTTAAATAATGTAAATTACTAAAAATAAACTTAGATTTAAGGTTTGATTAATATATGTACATATAAGCATAGACATTGAAGTATCTATGTGCAGATGTATGTATGCTAGGAATTAAAGCATGTTAAATTATTTATATACAAATGTATGTCGAAATTTATATATGTGTTATATGTTGAATTAATATGTTTTATTGAATAAAATTATCAAATAAATATAGCATGTAATAAATATAAATTCTGTCATAAGTACATATGCATGTATATTTTGATATATGCTGGAATTTAAGGAAAATTTGTGTTAATGATAGTGAATTAAGTTATTATTTCTTATTCGAGTTGTAAAATATAAATCCAAGTATAACCTAGATAAAACAACATAAAATAAACATGTTTTAGATGATTTAAATGTGCTGAAAAATAAATTTATATGCATTATAAGTGAGCTATTAAATTTAAATAAAATATTAAATGAATTTATTTTTGGATGAAATTTATAAAAATTATATTTTAATATATCTGTATATAAATTGAAATTTTTTTGTGATTTTTGAAATACATTTTCTATTTTTAAAAATTAAATTACAAAATAGCAAAACAGTATTTTGATTAGCAATGATGATGCCAATGACTTTTTCTTTTTCTTTTTGGGTGAGATTATAACAGTTTGAAACCTTAAGAAGTGTATTTTAATATGGTGTAAAGAACTGGCCAAGAACCTATCAACTTGAGGGTTAATTTTGATCGAGCAGATCGGTCATTATTGCCTATGCCTTGTTCTAGACAGTTTTATGCTAATTGAAATTAAAACCATAATTAACTAATTAGTTTAGGCTAATTGAACTTATGAACATGTTTAACAATATATTGAATAGTTTACATGAAAATTTGAGCTTAAGACCCCATGTTTAAGATGGTGAATCAATTAATTAAAGTTATGATACACATTATTTTTCAATAGGGAATAAAATATTGGAATTATAGGTAAATTAAATCTAATCAAATAAATATGAAATAAATGTAAATAATGTGTTCTCATATTAAAATATGATTTTTAAGATGAATAATTAATTATTTTGAATTTAGGAATTTATTTAATGAAATAGGTATAAATATGGTATTATAAGATAATATAAAAATAATAGGATATGCTATTGAAAATACCATTTTAAGGACTTAATTACCATAAAATGGGTTTAGTAGACTAAGTTGAATATAAAATGAACTTGATTGATTAATTCCATCTAACTTGGCTAAATTAAGTTAATATAGATTTATCAACTAATATTGGCTTAGTAAATTCTTTAGAGGCCAATAGTTTATATTTAGCTATTGATCTAACTAGTGAAGCCTTATAAGACCAATTGGCTTAGATATAATATAATTGTAGTATGACAGACCATGAATAATAAGAGGAGTATGTGTTTCAAATATATATTTGCTAGAGCAATGAGTATTTAATATGAGTTTGATATAAGTTAATAATTGATTTAAATGCTTATGTAAATTAATATCTTGAATAAATATTTGTTATGAGTCTATCTCCTACTTTATCTTCTGAACTATCTTTTATTTGTTTATAGTACATACATTGTGACAAGTGCACAGTCACTTGTGTGTTGCTTGTTAGGATAAGCATCTTAAATGGATTAATATATAAAGATGACCTTACTAATTGTTTGTTTCTTGTGCGTGGTCATTTTGAGACCCGGTTCGAGGGGCAACAATCTTGCTAAGTAGTTCTAGCACGATAGCTAAGCACTTAGGCCATCATAGGTGGCTCAGCGGGTAACAAATATGGGAAAAGGTAATGAGAAAATGTCTACATGAAAAAGAGAGAAGTAATATAGTGGGGTTCACATTTATGAGATTGATTGAGCTACATTATATTATGGATTGTGATGGGTAGAGATATATAATGACTATGACTTTTATATGAGGCTATTACTTGTAGAGGTAAGAGATATAGGAATTCAGACTGCCTATATCAACCTCCTGAGCAGTTGCTACTACTCATGACCCCAAGGTTACCAGTGTGTTGCTAGATAGTGAGTGCTCCACTATTATGTTGCTACACTTTAATTTAACGATATAAATTATTGATTATTGTATTACATTTAGAATAGGTGTGTGTGTGTATATGTCATCTCGTGTGTACTTGTGTTGCCGTTGTACTAAGTTTCAGCTTATGCCTTTCTTTTTCAGGTGTTGATGAATTTGATGATAATACTTATAATTACATGGGATATAGCATGGATCTCGAGGAGTTACTCGATGAGGATCGTGGATAATTATCTTTATCCTAAATTATCAAATTTTATTTTCAAACCTATATTTTAATGAGGCCTATTTTTATGCTCATGGTTGTATTTTGAAATAGTGGACATTGTGTATTTTGAAATACTTGATGATATGGTACTTATTTATAAATGATGGTTTACTCATGGAAGTAGCTCTATGAAAATCATTTTAAGAAATGTATTTTTTCCACAGCAATTCTAGTTGTTTCTAGAATTTAACATATAATATGTAAGTATTATACATGACGGCTGAACATGCCTTGACCCAATTCAGACCGTGGCACTATAAAAGATGTTATGAGGTTATAAGGACAAGCGGCCAGATAACATATTACTCATATAGTTTCTGCTATGCTTTAATATATGAACTAAGTTTTTTAAAAAAAAAAAACCGAAAAAATCACGCCAACTGCACCGGGTGACAACGGAGAGCAGATGAAAGAATCACCATGCAAATTAACCGACAAAACTTTCTCCATATGCAAGCTGTTTTCTTTTTCTAATAGGGTGAAGTGTTTATTATAGGCTATATTAGGTTGTTTTCCTCCTCATCTCGCCTCACGCTTAAAAATAGAGGTGCAAAAAGTAGGTAAATGGACCGGTCTGGTTCGACTCGTGGGTTAAATGGGCTGATCCGTGGATCATAATTAATTTTTTAATTTTTTATTTTTTATTTTTTATGTAAAAATTAGAATATTTATATATTTTAAAGTTTTATATATATTAACAACTAATTTTATTGCTATTTTTATTACCTATATGTAGAAACAAGTTTTTAAAATAATTTATTAGATATCATATTATGTTTAAATCAATAAATATATATTTTAAAAAATATTATAATACTTGTGGTTCATGTATTAATCTATCTTTTTCTATAACATACATAAATAATAATTAAAATGTTATTACATTATTTTTTTAAAACTTTTTTTTTTTGGCCAGCTTGGCCCGCTTTAGCTCGCAGGCTAAATGGGTTGGGCCACTTTGGCTCTCTTTTAAACAAATCAAATTTTTTGGTCGCAATTTGCTTTTTTAAGCAGGTTGACTGGCTAGCCCACGGGCCGTGGCCCATACACCTAGCTCTACTCAAAACTATTCTAATTTTGAGGATGAATTTTTCAAGTTGTTGGAAAAAACATGTATTTTTTAAAATTAAATCGTAAAAAGTAAAAACTCATTATGAAAACAGACATTAAAGCATATTTAGAGAATGTGTGAATATTTAAAAATCATAAAGACGAATTTGTTGGACTGCTTCAATTCAAACTACGGTGCAAGTATTTCAATTCAAAGTAATGGTGCATCTGGTAGTATATAAAAAGTACATTGCATATTACTACCACAACCATCGTTGTTAACGCAACCACCATTGCAAGTATACAAATCCTTTTATATTTGTTATATTTTCTCCTTTTGTGCAAAGTCCCTTACATTTGAAATTGAGAGTATGGACCTCTAATTTTTGATATATGGGTTTTTCAGGAAAATGGTTTTGCCTTTCGATTAAGCGTCATTGGGTAACTTGTTATTGTCATAGAGTAGATTCCGAATAATAAATGATAATTTTTCAAAAGTGGCTCCCGTAATATAGGTTACAAATAGAACGTCTTCATATCATGTACCTACCCTAGAAAATGTATTATTATTTATAAGATATAGGTTTTAAGGTAGTAATACCTACAAAAATTATTAAATAATAAGAATGAATGAAATATAATATTGTATCTTTAATTTTAACTTTTAAGTCTATCAAAAAGAAAAAAGACTTAAACATACAAACAATGTAAAACAAAAATGAATACAACGGTAGAAGGCTGGCTGGCTGGCTGGCTGAGCTGATTTGAGCCATCAAATGGGCCATTGGTTGAATGATATGCATATAGAAGTATAAGCATGGAGTTGAAATGTGTGAGATTGCCTTTCTTCAAAGTAATGTGTGCTTATAAAAATATTGACAAGTTTATCTTATAAATTTACCTCAATATTTTATTATTTTAAAAATGTTATACACAAGATACCTCATTCCCCGTAGATTTACTGGGATGTAGATTTCATAGTGGTTCTAAAATATTACAAGATGGATTCTGGTTTGAAAATTTGGGAACTTGTATTGACAATGTAGAGCATGGATAGAACCTCTTACCCTACCATAGTCTATCACCTCTATTTTGGATGTTATTAAGAAACTCACTTTTTATTTTTTATTTTTAAATTTAGAATGGCAAGATGGTCATTTAAGGATTTACCAGCACTTTCTTTTTAGAAAAGTTTTATTTATTTGTTTTTTTTTTATTTTTTTTCCCATTTACTATCTACTTCACTTTTTTGAGGATGGATTCCATCCAAGTTAATTTTGAATGATATTCATGCCATTCGAGTATAAACACCTTGATTCTTTTAGAAGGAGTTGAGTGTTAAATTTCAAAAATAAAAGAAATTAACATGGAACACATATGTTTCTATCTAGGGGTGTTCATGGACCGGTTAACCAGTCCGTGGCCTTATTATTTGAACATAACCGTAATTATCGGTTTTTAAATATCCTGATCCTTAACCGGTCCATTATAAACGGTTAACCACCTTAACGGTTAACCATTTTATTCGGTTAATTTATTCGGTTTTCGGTTTTTAACCATTTAACATAATGGTTTCAACAAATCAAATTGATAATTTCAAAAAACCTTTTTTTTTTTAGCCTTTATCATAAAGTTTTTCTTTAAATTATTATATATATTACTAGAGCTAAAAAAAAGAAAATGAAATTAAGGAAAATGAGAAAAACGAACCTTTGAATGTATCATTATCAATAAAATCAAACTAAATCAATTACCATATTAACTCCATTACTCATAGGACAATAGTATTTTAATCGAAATTCAAGGAATATTAACATAGGTAAATTATATGTATATGAAAATCATATGTATATATATAAAAAAATAATTATTTGTATATGTAAATAATATATATAATATATTTATAAATACTGAAACGGTTAACCGTTAACCATCGGTTTTTTGTTGTTACAAACCGAAACCGAAACCGAAAACCGAAAAAAATAAAAACCGTAATCCTAAACCGAAACCAATGGATCGGTTAACCATATTTTTCGGTTTGGTTTTACGGTTTCGGTTCGGTTTCTCGGTTTCATCGGTTTTTTTGTACACCACTATTTCTATCAATATCTATCCTCAATTATACATGTCACCACTTTTGACGTGGAATACCATGCTGCAAGTTTCCATTAGTCACGTGTTGTATATAAAATAAACCAAAACTTTCAGTCACAACAAACTTCAAACTACAACAAATCGGAAAAAAAAAAAAAAAAAGGAACTATTGGTATCGTTTTCAGATTATGTTTGTCGACCACTGCTCCTTTTCTTATCTATAAAAATACTTTTACTCTGAAATTTTAAGGATGCTAAACAACATATAAAGTTAGCTTTTATTTAATAAATTAATATTTCCATCATCTAGATAAAGATCACAGGACAAATATTTATTGGACAAGACAGAAGAATTAGAGTTGAGATAGTATATCTAACAAGAAAAGTTCTATTGAGTAATATGAATTTTTTTTTTCAAAAAAAAGCCAAAATTTTAGGTTATAATTTTAACATTATTATGTGAAAAAACACATGAATGAGTTCTTATAGCAACAAGGGCTAAAAAGTTAACCACAAACATTATATTTTGGATTACATAAAAGGAAAAAGATACTTTTCCTTTGTTTGGAAGAATTATGAATAAAGTTAAAACGAAAATGTTCTCTTTGATCTTAAAGTCTAATGTCATAAATAAGAGAAAAATATTAATATAATCATGGTGAGTCAATCTGCTTTTAAAACACAATCCTATTTATAAGTTATGATGGTAGTTATTTTAGAAAAAATCCACGTATCGATAATTTATTTAAGATGTAACCATATTCATAAGTTATGGTGTTAGTTATTTTAAAAACTATTTACCATCATGATGTGTTAAAATATGATTAGTAATTAATTATCACTATACTTATTAATTTATTTTCCAACAAACAATAGTATCCTAATTTCCCCCTCTCCCAATAATTACAATAATATTCCACAAAAAGAAGAAAAAAGGAAATTCAATTGAACCACATGAATACCCTTTAAATAGATTTTATAAATTAAAACCAAATAACCTTGTGATTAACTTTACTTCCATATCTTTCCTTTGCTTTACTTTCTTATCTACACATAAATTTTTCCTTTACTCTCTTTTCTCCCTAATTTTTCCATTTTATCTTCTTTCTTTTCTATCCCTTTACTTTTCGAAGGCAGTGTATAGAGAAAGGTCTGAATTATAAAATGTATCAATCAACACAACCATGCAACTTCTTATATAAAGACAACCACATTTTGTGGCCTTCCATACACGAGTAAAAGAATGTCTAAATCACATTCCAACATTGCAAGGACAACTAATATCTTCCACTGTTCAACTTCTATGATACATGGTCAAAAAGGAAAATCTTACCCATATCACAAGAAATCTCATTACATGTGTAACAAACATTTCACTAGACATCTTTCGAAATAAAAAAACCACATGACCTATCATTGCTAATTCCCAAACTAGATACTAGACCATGCATTATAGGTCATATCCATCTAATGACCCACCAGTTCTAGTGGGTCATGATAAGTACCTAATAAAAACCATTGGTTCAAGCGAGTTTTGAACCACTTGGTTAAGAACCAGTGTGAACCCATGGAATCAATGGGGCCCATCTAATTGATTTGTGAAAATTAAAACAAAAGGCAAGCACAATTATTGAAAAGTAATGATGAGAAAGAGCCAAGCATTGAACCTTGAGCTTGAAAAACTTTAAACGTTGTTACTATAGATGTTTGGTTGCATTATATGCATAATTGAGAAAAGTTCAAACTTCATGTATAGGAATGAGCCGATGACATTTGATTTTGCTTGATCATTCAGTTTACGAGTTGAAATAGCATGTCACAATAAAATAGAGGGATGGGTGAGACAGTTATTAATTGGAGAAAGTCTAGGAGTCAATAGAAGTAAGGATGTAGCAATTATAATTAATTATGAGAGACACAAGCTTTCACTCTTTAAAAAGTTGTATGCGAAGGCATATATACATATTATATTTATATTTTTATGCATTTTTATGTATATTTTTAATTTATGAAAAATAAAAAATTGGAACACTTTTACGATTGCAGGGAATCAGAATCGACCCATGAAACCACGGCTTCCCAAAAATTAGGAACCAACCTAGCTTTCACAGCTTTGGTTTTGATTCCATCAATTTTGAACCTGGAACCATTTGTTCAGGTCCAATTCTATACATGAACCAACATGTGCCAATCTCTACATTTCACTAGACCATGTTTAATGGTGAGAACCCAAATGGGGTTGTTGAATTATTGCATCACCATTTAACGAATCTTTTCATTAAAATATCAGCATTATGAGGAATCTTTTTATTAAAAAACCTTGTTACTTATTATCAACTTTATAGTCTAATGGTATTAATATTGGTTATCCAATTGAAATAGATTGGATTTGAATCTTGCCTCACCATTAAAATGGTAAAAAAAAAAAAAAAAAAAAAAAAAAAAAATTGCCACTTTTTGCATGAGAACTTTAAAAAGAAGTTTTTTAAATTAAGTTATAATATATATTTAAAAAAAAAAGTACCACACACAAATAGAAAAAAATTATGATAACTTGCTGGAGTCATGGCAACAACCCAACGAATTAAAAGATCCAATTATAACAAGGAAACTCTAGGGATGCAACCGCATATGGTTTCAGATGGATCATATATACTCGAAACTCGATCTATTACCTTATAAAGTTTACCAAACTTGACTCGATAATCTTATAGGGTTTTCATTTTATATCCAAACTTGACTTATAGGGTTGCTTTGGAACTTGAGACCCTCTTGATAATGTTTCCTTTTTTTCCCCTAATCTTGTTTTCAAATTTATATAATAAATTCAAGAAGGAGGCTAGGATTGATTGTGGTGAGTGTGGTTTGTGTGTGTGATTGTATGGACTAGAGAGGAGAGACTAGGATTAGGATAATTTTAGGAATGTTTTTTTTTTTTACTTTTTAATTTTAATTATGAAATGCACTAGGTTAGTTATCCATCATTTATTTTATGAGATCCAAATCCAATCTTAAAATCTTATAGTATTTTTGCTATATATCGAAACTCAATCTTAGATTGAAAATCGTATAATGGTCCGTCTAATCTGTCCATGAGAAATGTGTTAGAATGAACAATTATACCTGTCCCGTGCACGTTTTAAACAATGTTAAATGGTTTACCCTACTTGTGAACATCAAGAAGGATAGCTATTGTCTTCCTTCCACTATCCAACACGTATGATTTTGTAGCTAGAAGGAAGATGGTGAAATAGACACGTCGATGGAACATGTACCCTCGGCATGACCTTTGGAGTCGTATCTTTATGGATCGAGGAGGCTTTATGTACCATGGTCCTTGAAGATAACATACTTTTCCAATGGCCGGTACACAGAGGCCCAGACCCCCATATGGCACGACCCGGGTCGAACCATTGAGTATCAGATCCGAAAACTGTAAACCCGGAAATTTTCACAATAGTATACCGTAGTAAAATAGAAAACGTAAAATAGATAGTAAGTTTAGAAACCGATAGAAATCCTAGAATAGACTAATGAGTTGTGATATACTCATTCTAGTTTGAAAACCCGAAGTAAAAATTTTCTTGACCTTAATAGATATATATAATATATATATATATAGAATTTCGTATCTTGAACTGATAATTCAAGATATAACTAGAAATAGATTTAAAATTTCGAAACCGATAAGATACAGTTTATTTATAGAGCTTATCGGTATAAAACAATAGATTATAAATATAAACAAACACTAATACTGAACAATAATTATCAACTTAGAATTAAAAAGAAAATTTCGAACCGCTGTTTTAATTGTTAGGAAATTCTAGCTTTATTAGGACTTGGTTCCTAATTTAATTAATCGAATTTGAAAATTTAATCACGTAAGTTAAAAATATTAAAAATAATTAATCGTGTGAAGTTTTAACTAAAAATTTGAAAATACAAATAATTTAAATATTGTAGTAATTTAGATAATATTATCTTGATAAAACGTAAATATAACGAGTATAAATATACGCGAATAATTTATATTATATATATTTAGTAAAAAATATTATTTTTCTGCAATTATTAAATATGTAAATATATATAAAAAAAAAGGGAGAAAATTGGATTTCAAATGCCGCATGAAGGATTGGGCGTGGATCGGGCAGCAGAGAATTGCTGCATTCATATGCAGCAGCAGCAGCAGCAGAAGGAAGGAGCTCCACGCACGTGAACAGCAGCAACCAAACAGCAGTGGACAGCAGCAGCTTCAGCAACAAGCAGCAGCAGCAACCAAACAGCAGTGGACAGCAGCAGCTTCAGCAACACACACAGCAGCAGCTTCAGCAAACAGCAGCAGCTTCAGCAACCAGCAGCAGCAACAGGCCAACACATGCACAGCATGGCCAACTGGAAAACAGAGCACATTTGAGCGAAACAGAGCACTGCAACCAGCTGATTTTTCATCCAACTTTGATCCGATTTTTCCAACGATTTTCAACTCGAAATTGACACCCCAACCAACCCAAAAGCTATACCTATAACCTATAATTAATTTACAAGAATCACAGCTCAAATGGAAGAAGAAAACAGCTGCAAATTAAGCTAGAAATTCGTCCTACAGCAGCAAAAGACTCTGAAACAGAGCTCTGAGATTTCTTGTCCAACTTTGGTCCAAATTTGAGCTTCTAAATTCAAACCAAATTGACCCATTAGCCAACCAAAACACTCCACATGTGAATAACATTAAATGAGGAGAATTTCAGCTTAGAAAAACAACCATAACCGTTTCAAATTGTTGGCCAAAAATCAAATATTACAGCTGCAGCAGAGGAGAAATTCCACAATATACAGCAGCACACATCTCCAAATCTAACTCCGATTTTTGCAACATTCCTAGGATTAAATGAGCTGAAATTTTGACCAATTAAACACCAATAAGGAGCCTTCAAATGGACACTTCATACACCAAAAATTAATAAGAAAATCGGATCCCAAATTCGTCCAAAAATCAAGGTGAAAATTGTTCCAGAAATTCCAGTTTTCACACTTCAAACTTCAACAAGTTTTGACCCGATTTTTACACTAGTTGATCTCTTATTTTTACACACATAAATGCATTAATTAGCTACCAAACAAAGATAATAAAGCCCTCAAAGATAGCCACAAAAATCTGTCAAAACAAGTCAAATTTTGCATCCAACTTGCAAATTCGTGTAGAAAATTCCAGCTGCATTTACAACATTTTTCAAGTCCAAAACCAACTCCAAAGCCTCTAAAACTTAGTCTAATCCTAGTATAAGTATATAAGCCTAAGTTAGACACACTTGAGCTCATAAACCCCCAAAAACACTCTCAAATTCCAGCTGCAAACCCAAGTGCGTCCAGCACTTTCCATTCCTTTTTCCATTTCCACCATCAACAAAGAAGCTTAGGAACATTGTGTAATCTACCATAAACCCTAGCCTACTTCCACACCTTATATACACACACTAAGCTCATCAATAACCATCAAAACCGAATCAAAAATCCTAAGTTATCCTAGGGTTCAAGAGGAGGAAATTAGCTTGACAAGGTGAGAAGAATTGATTTCATTAGTAAACTTCCATTGTAGTTAATGTGTTTAGTTAGAAACTCATCATCTAATTTTTGGTTTAGGTTTAATTCTTGCTTTAAGAGGAAGTTGAGCAACCTCCTTCCATCCCAATCCAAGGTAAGCTCCAAATTACAACCTATCCTTGTTAAATTTATGAATAGACCTTAGGATGAATTATTGAGCTTTTGAAGAAAGTTTTGTGGTTGATAAAGGTTGTAAACCTATTGATGAATTCAAGAGGATAGATGGTTGATGTGTTGAGAATGCATAGATATTGTTGAAAGAGAAAAATAACCACTTAGAAGTCTTACAATTGTGGCAATAGTAAATTCGGATGGAAGACAAAGTGGACAAAACAAGACTCAAACTTCATCTAATCTAGCCTAAATGCATGTTTAAGCTTCTAAGACCATAAATGAACATAAAGCTTGATAAAACAAACTTTACAAGCATGATTAGAAGTCCTTTAGTACAAGAAAAGTGTTATGAACAATTTATAGAAATTGTGCATGCCAAGACTTCTACAAATTATAAGGGAATTTAAGATGTAAACGGAAGTTAAATACAATCCTCCACAATATATATATACTCAAAAGAAACTTGGAAGAATTAATCAATAAAAATTTATTTACTTTAATGAATCGCTATAAACCATAGGAATAATACCAAATACCGATCTAGGACACTTAGGCACTCATAGGAATTTAATTTCCTATTTATAAAGATTATTGATGAATATTTCATCTTAATAGGTATTTCGACTCGTCGAGGATTTCCCGGTCGATTACTACGACTGATCAGTATGAGCAGGTGAGTGACTTAGACTTGTTACATTGTTTGTGCTTGTAGTATAGTTGCATTTGGAATAATATGTATATATTTAATTGATATGCATGCGGGATTGGGATACAACGTGATGTGGTGTATGATTGCATGGCAAACTATCATAATATAAGCGATAATCCTATTGTATGATAAATATTGTATGAAATATGTTGATGATTGTCTGTAAATTGTATGATCGCCTTAAACTTGATTAACAACTGTCGGTACTATAAATGAAACGGACATGCATTGCACGATTTGCATAAACTGCATTATGTTTTTACGAACACCTATCACGTGTTAGAATTTCGGTTCTTGGTAATACTTGGTTTTTCTAGGCAATGGGCTATTAGTTCTACGCAAGTTTACCTTGTTCTGTCGGTTCCATGGGAACTAACTGGTAACGAAGGACGCCGCCCATGGTATCGCTGTGAAATGGCTAACACTTAGTGGAGTTTCTAAGGTACAAGACAGGAACTGAGTGTTTAAAACTTCATTAACATAAAGAGATAATAATTGTGAGGATTATGGATTCCTGTGTACTTAGTTTCTCCTGGGTAGGTGATTCAGGTATCGGTTCCTTCAACCCCGATGAGAGGGCGTAAATCTCCTTCCTGTTTGGATTCCGGTTTGTCCAAGCTTGTAATTGTTCATGTGTTTGATTGATGCATTGCATATGATTGATAATAACTTGCTTGTTGTGATAAGTCTGGTTATTCACTGAGCCCGTGGTTATGCTCACACTCCTACAGTCCTTACAGGATGACACTTAAGCCTTGGTTGGTGGCTTCTAGGAGCTTAGAGCCGGTATGATTCTAAAGCTTGAAGAGTTTTGGAAACAGGGAAAATAGTTTCTTTATTTATATGTATTAATTGATGTTAGTGCATCAATTTTATTATCTGAGAATTTAGATAGTTTTATGGTTTGTAATAGTTATTACTCAGACTGTAGTACTTAATTATGGTATTATGATTTTATTTACTTTCATCGTTTCTTATCACGCAACCAAAAAGATCCTGTTTTGTTAAATATACGTCACTTTCCAAAGTAGTCTAGTATGAATATGTGTATTTGATATCGTCTGGATTATCAGGCTATATCATAATATATATATTACTACTAGGGTACTATTGGGGCGTGACAGATTTAGTTGGTATCAGAGCTGTGGTTGCAAGTTAAGAAAAAGATGAAATTAAACAAAATCATAATTAGTATACATAGTAGTAGTAATAGAATTTATTTAGGAAGTAGTAGGGGTAGATTTGGGTAGAATTAAGACCTAAAATAAAATCTGTATGATTATTATTAGTCATGCAAATTTTATTTGTGGTGCAGGTTAATCCGGCAACCTGTTATGTGAAGTGGTTGGTTTTCAGTATGCAACCTTTAGAGACTTTAACTGATTACAGGCGAAGGTTGAGGATCTTGGTGGAAGACCTAGCATTGGCAGGCAATCCTCAAACCTTGGATCAGATTTTAAGCAAATGGAGACATGGATTGAGGCCACTCTTTAGAGATTGGTTATTCTTGGAGAAAGCACACCCGAATCCAGGTTCTGCTATTGAATTAATTTATAGGTTTGAAAGGTTTGTTGGTAGAAATGGTGGAGCAGTAGAGATAGATAATATAGCATTTGTAGTATCAATAAATTCCATGAGGCCGACTCTTCCAGATTTCAGGATATGGGAGTATATTGGCAAAGGTTGGATATATGCTCATGATTTTAGGGATGATCATATGGGTGTACGTAGTACTGATCCATATACTGATGAATGGATGATGTACCATCTCAGTAATTGCAGGTTTCCTAAGGAAGTATTACAGAGTCGACCTGCTATTATACCCACAGTTGAGCCTGACGCTCAGAGTCTTTGTGGTTTTTGTGATACTTTTTCTCCTAATATTCCTCAGGATACTGTATTATCAGTTAGTGGACAGGAAAGGAGATCAACCAAAAGAGGAGTAGCCAGTATTGACTTGGAAGAAAATACTGACAGGACAGAAGACCAGGACAGGGAGTACTACATCAATTCCACAAGGATTAGAATTCTTGGATTTCACACATAGTACTTTTGGTCAATATAATACATGGAAGGGAACGCCACATGGAGGATGGATATGTGGTGAGGATGCAGTGTTAGTGCATGAGAGTAAACAAGCTCCAAAGACACAGGGAGTACAGCTTGATGGATCTGAGCTTAGTTTAGCTCCACCTGGACAGCATGTTGAGATCCACGAGTTGAGCAGCAGCGACTCCAGTGATCAGGAAGAGTACCCACAGTTGGATGCCCGAGATAAGGGCAAGAGACCACTTTACCCCACCCCCTAGAGAGTTTTAGTGGAAAGAATGTTGTTTTATGTATTATAAATAGACTAAATATGTATGACTTATGGTGATGTTCTTTTGATGATCTAGTAGATAGATAGTTAGTGCAAATTTTGATGTTGTATATAAAGCACTAACTCTAGGAACTCTATTATGATGTGATGTACTTAGTATAGTGACGATAGTTAGTGCAATTTTTGATGTGTACATATGGCACTAATGGAATACAAGTATGTTTATGTTTTGGTGTACATATATATATGTTATCATGTGTGATGAATGTAAGTGAAGTAGTAAAGAAAGTATGCTCATGTTAGGAAAGTATCATGTGTATTTTTAAATTATGAAAGATTTACACATGCATGAGATACTCCATGAAAAATGCAGTAAGAAGCAAAAATAACTTGAATGAAAATGGTTACAATAAACGAGACTTACCTTATTTAATATGCAATTTATAGTAGAGCGCCGAGAATGAGAGGTGGAAGGAGAAGAACTGCAAGAGTACCAACAAATCCACCTAATGAGGAACCGGCACTACAACCTAATCGCTTGGAGACTATTTTGCAAGCAATTCAACAACAGAACACCCTAATTTTGCAAGCTTTGCAAGCTGGGCAAATACCACCTGTAGCACCACCTCCTGAGGCACCACCTATGCCTCGAGCTTCTACTAGGAGAAATGAGGAACGTGTTGCATCGGTTCAACCACCTGTGGAAGAACCGAGAAATCAAGAAAGACGTGTTGAATCTGCAGCTGAAGTGCAAGGACCACCTCGACATGATCATGAATTACCACCTCCACCACCTTGGAGACCACAAAGGAATTTGTTACCTGAGTTTATAAAGTGTAACAGGTACTTTGAGGGAATGCCGGGAAAACCGGAAGAAGCAGAAGACTGGTTGTCGCAAATTGAGCGATCATTTGACGTGTTTCAGATACCTGAAGCACTTAAGGTACCATACGGAACCTACTTGCTGCGGTTAAGGGCAAGAATATGGTGGGATTCGAAGCAGAGAGGATTACCACATCCCATAACGTGGGAAGTTTTCAACGGGAATTTTGAAAGAATATTTCCCGGGCAGCTTGAAAGCGAAGTATAGTACAGATTAATGAATTTGACTCAAGGGAGTAAGACAATTGATGAATATGAACATGAATTCAATCGGCTACTGCAATTTGCCCCTGACGCATACAAAGATAGTGATGAATTAAAAAGGCAGACTTTTATGGCTGGATTAGAGCCCCATTTTCAGAGGAGGCTTACTGAATTTGAGATTATTGATTTCGCTGCTATGGTAGAAAAGGCGCGAGTGATAGAACGCGCTAGAAATATGAAGTGGAAAGATATAAGAAACGGGGGCAAACTTTGGAAAAAGGATTCATGATAATGTGGGAACGAGTACTGTTCCTAAGAAAGGGAAATTTGTTAAGCCAATTGGAAGTGTCAAAGTGGAAATACCGGGAGAAGTAATGTTACCTGTTGGAAATGTAAGGGCGCTCATTATCCAAGAGATTGCCCATATCTGCAACATAAATGCTTTTATTGTGGTGAAAGTGGACATCAAGCTGCCAAGTGTCCAAAAACAGGAAGTGCGACCTGCTTTATCTGTAAGAAGATAGGTCATATAGCAACTTACTGTCCTCAAAGGAATACTGGAGCGGCAGGATCATCACAATCTAAAGGAGTTGTTGGAGCCAGAAGTCAGAAAGAAGGCAATGCCAGTACTAACAAAAATACTGGAGCAGCCAGAATCTATGCTATGCACGGAACTCCAGTTGATGAAGAGGAGATAGAGAGGATGATACTGAAAACATTTGGGAGGAAGCTGATTTAGATGATACCGGACTCATTGCAGGTATGTTATTATGTTAAAGCAATAGTATGAGACACAAACACTTTAGATGCACAATTAATGCTTTTATAAGTCTTAAATAACATGAAATGTATAATTGATAAATAGGCACAATACAAGTGAAAGACCATTCGGTGTACGCTCTATTTGACACCGGCGCGACACATTCATTTATAGACACTGTCTTAGCCAGACAATTAGGTCTAACATGTGAAGCTATGAATAAAGGGTTAAGAATCAGTACACCTACCGGAGGAATGGTTATGACTCAGGAGATAGTGAAAGAATGCCCAATACAGATTGGGAATCAAGGATCAATTGTTGATCTAATTGTAGTGGATCTGCATAAATATGAAGTTATTTTGGGAATGACTTGGTTAGCTGCCACAAAAGCTAAGATCGATTGTCGTCTCAAGATGGTATCCTTTATAATTGTCAAGGAGAAAGAAAGGAGTACCAAGGAGAAACACTTCGAGACAAAGGAGTCAAATTAACAACCATTGAAGTTGATGATGATGGCACCGAGAAGTTGGGTGAAATTATTTTAGGAGCTGTTAATGGAGAACCAGAGAAACCGATATTCATACTATAAGAACTGTGTGCGAATATCCAGATGTATTTCCAGAAGAATTACCTGGTTTACCTCCACAAAGAGAAGTGGAATTCTCCATTGATTTGATGCCTGGAACAGAACCAGTATCAAAAGCTCCGTATCGAATGGCACCTGTAGAATTGAAGGAATTAAAAGTGCAATTGCAGGAATTGATGGATAAAGGATTCATCAGACCCAGTGTATCTGGGGAGCCCCGGTGCTGTTTGTTAAAAAGAAGATGGTTCATTGAGACTTGTATTGATTATAGGGAATTGAACAAGGTAACCATCAAAAACAAGTATCCATTACCAAGATTGATGATTTGTTTGATCAATACGTGGAGCAAAAATATTTTCCCGTATTGATCTCAAATCTGGATATCACAAATTCGAATCAAGACAGAAGATATACCTAAGACTGCATTTCGAACACGGTATGGCCACTATGAATTTTTGGTTATGCCATTCGGACTGACTAATGCACCTGCGGTATTTATGGATTTGATGAATCGGATTTTTCGACCACTGTTGGATATTTGTGTATTGTGTTTATAGATGATATATTGGTATATTCACCATCAGAGGAGCAGCATGAGGAGCATTTGAGGAATGTATTGCAGATTTTGAGGGATAATAAATTATATGCTAAATTGTCAAAGTGTGAATTTTGGCTTGAGAGCATATCTTTTCTTGGACACATCGTGTCTGGAGAAGGAATTTCAGTAGATCCTGCAAAGGTCAAAGCCATCGTGAATGGAAAAGACCTGAGACAGTTACTGAAATCAGAAGTTTCTTGGGTTTAGCTGGATACTATCGGAAATTTGTACGGGATTTCTCAACAATTGCAAGACCATTAACACAGTTGACAAAGAAAAATGAAAATTTGAATGGAATGAAAAGCGGGAGAAAGTTTCCAAGAATTGAAGAAGAGATTAGTGTCAGCACCAATATTGGTCTTACCCAATGATCATGACCCATATGTTATATAGTGATGCGTCCAAAAATGGTTTGGGATGTGTATTAATGCAGAATGGAAAAGTAATAGCATATGCTCCAGGCAGTTGAAACCCCATGAGATGAATACCCTACTCATGACTTGGAACTAGCTGCCATTGTTTTTGCACTCAAAATTTGGAGACACTATTTATATGGTCAAAGGTGTGAAATTTATACTGATCATAAAAGTTTGAAGTATATATTCACACAAAAAGAATTGAACATGAGGCAACGACGATGGTTGGAGCTAATAAAGATTATGATTTGGGTATCAATTATCACCCAGGAAAAATGAACGCCGTCGCTGATGCTTTGAGTCGGAAAAACTATGGTGAAGTAGCCTCAATGCTGACTGAGCAAAAAGAACTCATCAAGAATTTGAAAGGATGAGTTTAGGATTCACAATGCAAGGTTTTGAAGCTGAACTTGGAAATCTGATTTTGGAACCCACTTACTTCAACAGATCAAAGAAGCTCAAAAGGAAGATGTGGAATTTCAAAGGATTATCCAAGAGATATCACAAGATAAATATAAGGATTTCCGAGTTGATGATGAAGGAATCCTTAGAATGGGCAACAGACTGTGTGTTCCCCATAAATCAGAGTTAAAGCAGAAGTTGATGCAAGAAGCACATAATTCCGGATATACTGTTCATCCTGGAGAAACGAAAACGTATCAAGAATTGAAAAGTGCATATTGGTGGAACGGGATGAAAAAGGATGTAGCGGAATTTGTGGCTAGATGTGAGATATGTCAACGGGTTAAAGCTGAACACCAAAAGCCGGGAGGATTGTTGAAGCCATTACCGATTCGCGAAGTGAAGTTCAATCTCTATTCATTAGTTCAGCGCTAAGATGTAGAACTGGATCATATATGGGTTATCGTGGATAGACTTACTAAATCAGCACATTTTATACCCATCAATATGACGTATCCACTGGAAAAGCTAGCACGGATATATCTTAAAGAGATTGTTCGATTACATGGAATACCAGCTAGCATAGTATCGGATAGAGATCCACGCTTTGTTTCCAGATTTTGGAATGGATTGCAGAAAGCGTTAGGGACGCAGTTAAAGTTCAGTACCGCTTATCATCCCCAAACCGATGGACAAACGGAAAGGACTATACAGACTTTGGAAGACATGCTAAGGTCTTGTATATTGGAATTTAAAGGAAATTGGGATCAACACTTACCTTTGGTGGAATTCGCGTATAATAACAGTTACCATTCTAGTATCGGAATGCCGCCATATGAAGCACTGTATGGTCGCAAGTGTAGATCACCATTATTTTGGGACAATTTAGAGAGAATCGCAGTTGGACCTGAAATGGTACAAGAAACAATAGATAAGGTGGCAGTGATAAAACAAAAGATGAAAGAAGCTCAAGATCGACAAAAGAGTTGGGCAGATATGAAGAGACGGGAATTGGAATTCAAAGAAGGAGATCATGTATACCTTAAAGTGAACCCGATCAAGAGTCTTCATCGTGGACGAAATCAAGGAAAATTAAGTCCTCGATATATTGGACCTTTTGAAATTTTGGATAGGGTAGGAGATTTAGCCTATCGATTGGCTTTACCTCCGAATCTTTCTGGTATACATAACGTGTTTCATGTATCAGTTTGAGGAAATATGTCTCCGATCCAGATAAAGTGGTTGAGTTGGAACCAATTCCGTTGAAGGAGAACTTGACATATGAGAAACAACCTGTTCGAATAATGGACAGTAAAGTACAGACTCTTAGAAACAAGGAAATCAGATATGTTAAAGTTTTATGGGATCCCGAACGGAAGAAATGACTTGGGAGTTGGAAGATGAAGTTCGGAAAATTATCCTAATCTGTTTGAATCATCAGGTACGTATCAAGCTTTGAGGACAAAGCTTATTTTAAGGGGGGGAGGATGTAAACCCCGGAAATTTTCACAATAGTATACAGTAGTAAAAGAAAACGTAAAATTAGATAGTGAATTTAGAAACCGATAGAAATCCTAGAATAGACTATGAGTTGTGATAAACTCATTTCTAGTTTGAAAAACCCAATAAAAATTTTCTCGACCTTAATAGATAAAAAAAAGAGATTTCGTATCTTGAACTGATAATTCAAGATATAACTAGAAATAGATTTAAAATTTCGAAACCGATAAGATACAGTTTATTTATAGAGCTTATCGGTATAAAACAATAGATTATAAATACAAACAAACACTAATACTGAACAATAATTATCAACTTAGAATAAAAAGAAAATTTCGAACCCTGTTTTAATTGTTAGGAAATTCTAGCTTTATTAGGACTTGGTTCCTAATTTAATTATCGAATTTGAAAATTTAATCACGTAAGTTAAAAATATTAAAAATAATTAATCGTGTGAAGTTTTAACTAAAAATTTGAAAATACAAATAATTTAAAGTATTGTAGTAATTTAGATAATATTATCTTGATAAAACGTAAATATAACGAGTATAAATATACGCGAATAATTTATATTTATATATATTTTTAGTAAAAATATTATTTTTCTGCAACTATTAAATATGTAAATATATATAAAAAAAAGGAGAAAATTGGATTTCAAATGCCGCATGAAGGATTGGCGTGGATCGGGCAGCAGAGAATTGCTGCATTCATATGCAGCAGCAGCAGCAGCAGCAGAAGGAAGGAGCTCCACGCACGTGAACAGCAGCAACCGAACAGCAATGGACAGCAGCAGCTTCAGCAACAAGCAGCAGCAGCAACCAAACAGCAGTGGACAGCAGCAGCTTCAGCAACACACGCACAACAGCAGCTTCAGCAACACGCACAACAGCAGCTTCAGCAAACAGCAGCAGCTTCAGCAACCAGCAGCAGCAACAGGCCAACACATGCACAGCAAGGCAACTGGAAAACAGAGCACATTTGAGCGAAACAGAGCACTGCAACCAGCTGATTTTTCATCCAACTTTGATCCGATTTTTCCAATGATTTTCAACTCGAAATTGACACCCCAACCAACCCAAAAGCTATACCTATAACCTATAATTAATTTACAGAATCACAGCTCAAATGGAAGAAGAAAACAGCTGCAAATTAAGCTAGAAATTCGTCCTACAGCAGCAAAAGACTCTCTGAAACAGAGCTCTGAGATTTCTTGTCCAACTTTGGTCCAAATTTGAGCTTCTAAATTCAAACCAAATTGACCCATTAGCCAACCAAAACACTCCACATGTGAATAACATTAAATGAGGAGAATTTCAGCTTAGAAAAACAACCATAACCGTTTCAAATTGTTGGCCAAAAATCAAATATTACAGCTGCAGCAGAGGAGAAATTCCACAATATACAGCAGCACACATCTCCAAATCTAACTCCGATTTTTGCAACATTCCTAGGATTAAATGAGCTGAAATTTTGACCAATTAAACACCAATAAGGAGCCTTCAAATGGACACTTCATACACCAAAAATTAATAAGAAAATCGGATCCCAAATTCGTCCAAAAATCAAGGTGAAAATTGTTCCAGAAATTCCAGTTTTCACACTTCAAACTTCAACAAGTTTTGACCATTTTTACACTAGTTGATCTCTTATTTTTACACACATAAATGGCATTAATTAGCTACCAAACAAAGATAATTAAAGCCCTCAAAGATAGCCACCAAAAATCTGTCAAAACCAAGTCAAATTTGCATCAACTTTGCAAATTCGTGTAGAAAATTCCAGCTGCATTTACAAACACTTTTCAAGTCCAAAACCAACTCCAAAGCCCTAAAACTTAGTCTAATCCTAGTATAAGTATATAAGCCTAAGTTAGACACACTTGGAGCTCATAAACCCCCCAAAAACACTCTCAAATTCCAGCTGCAAACCCAAGTGCGTCCAGCACTTTTCCATTTCCTTTTTCCATTTCCACTATCAACAAAGAAGCTTAGGAACATTGTGTAATCTACCATAAACCCTAGCCTACTTCCACACCTTATACACACACACTAAGCTCATCAATAACCATCAAAACCGAATCAAAAATCCTAAGTTATCCTAGGGTTCAAGAGGAGGAAATTAGCTTGACAAGGTGAGAAGAATTGATTTCATTAGTAAACTTCCATTGTAGTTAATGTGTTTAGTTAGAAACTCATCATCTAATTTTTGGTTTAGGTTTAATTCTTGCTTTAAGAGGAAGTTGAGCAACCTCCTTCCATCCCAATCCAAGGTAAGCTCCAAATTACAACTTATCCTTGTTAAATTTATGAATAGACCTTAGGATGAATTATTGAGCTTTTGAAGAAAGTTTTGTGGTTGATAAAGGTTGTAAACCTATTGATGAATTCAAGAGGATAGATGGTTGATGTGTTGAGAATGCATAGATATTGTTGAAAGAGAAAAATAACCACTTAGAAGTCTTACAATTGTGGCAATAGTAAATTCGGATGGAATGACAAAGTGGACAAAACAAGACTCAAACTTCATCTAATCTAGCCTAAATGCATGTTTGAAGCTTCTAAGACCATAAATGAACATAAAGCTTGATAAAACAAACTTTACAAGCATAATTAGAAGTCCTTTAGTACAAGAAAAGTGTTATGAACAATTTATAGAAATTGTGCATGCCAAGACTTCTACAAATTATAAGGGAATTTAAGATGTAAACGGAAGTTAAATACAATCCTCCACAATATATATACTCAAAAGAAACTTGGAAGAATTAATCAATAAAAATTTATTTACTTTAATGAATCGCTATAAACCATAGGAATAATACCAAATACCGATCTAGGACACTTAGGCACTCATAGGAATTTAATTTCCTATTTATAAAGATTATTGATGAATATTTCATCTTAATAGGTAATTTCGACTCCGTCGAGGATTTCCCGGTCGATTACTACGACTGATCAGCATGAGCAGGTGAGTGACTTAGACTTGTTACATTGTTTGTGCTTGTAGTATAGTTGCAATTGAAATAATATGTATATATTTAATTGATATGCATGCGGGATGGGAATACAACGTGATGTGTGGTGTATGATTGCATGGCAAACTATCATAATATAAGCGATAATCTTATTGTATGATAAATATTGTATGAAATATGTTGACGATTGTTTGTAAATTGTGTGATCGCCTTAAACTTGATTAACAACTGTCGGTACTATAAATGAAACGGACATGCATTGCACGATTTGCATAAACTGCATTATATTTTTACGAACACCTATCACGTGTTAGAATTTCGGTTCTTGGTAATACTTGGTTTTTCTAGGCAATGGGCTATTAGTTCTACGCAAGTTTACCTTGTTCTGTCGGTTCCATGGGAACTAACTGGTAACGAAGGACGCCGCCCATGGTATCGCTGTGAAATGGCTAACACTTAGTGGAGTTTTAAGGTACAAGACAGGAACTGAGTGTTTAAAACTTCATTAACATAAAGAGATAATAATTGTGAGGATTATGGATTCCTGTGTACTTAGTTTCTCCTGGGTAGGTGATTCAGGTATCGGTTCCTTCAACCCCGATGAGAGGGCGTAAATCTCCTTCCTGTTTGGATTCCGGTTTGTCCAAGCTTGTAATTGTTCATGTGTTTGATTGATGCATTGCATATGATTGATAATAACTTGCTTGTTGTGATAAGTCTGGTTATTCACTGAGCCCGTGGTTATGCTCACACTCCTACAGTCCTTACAGGATGACGCTTAAGCCTTGGTTGGTGGCTTCTAGGAGCTTAGAGCCGGTATGATTCTAAAGCTTGAAGAGTTTTGGAAACAGGAAAAATAGTTTCTTTATTTATATGTATTAATTGATGTTAGTGCATCAATTTTTATTATCTGAGAATTTAGATAGTTTTATGGTTTGTAATAGTCATTACTCAGACTGTAGTACTTAATTATGGTATTATGATTTTATTTACTTTCATCGTTTCTTATCACGCAACCAAAAAGATCCTGTTTTGTTAAATATACGTCACTTTCCAAAGTAGTTCTAGTATGAATATGTGTATTTGATATCGTCTGGATTATCAGGCTATATCATAATATATATATTACTACTAGGGTACTATTGGGGCGTGACAAAAACTGCTTGTGTCAGACCATTGGTCCTATTTTAGTACCATTCTTTAGGCCTGTAGGTTCAAATGTGTTCAAGCTAGGGGTGTGCATGGTTTGATTAATTGGTTCATAATTCTATTTTTTTTAAACCAAATCAAAATGATAAGTTTTTTTAATATAATAAACATAAATTAGTCCATTATTAATGGTTAATTATATTTTATATTAATATTTTCAATTTCAAACCATTCAACATAATAGTTGATGCAACATAGGATGAAGAGACAGAAAATCTTATGTCGGCAATCTATGCTTCCAGTCTTTAGTTCTATACTGCTGATGTTGGAGTGACGTACTTTACATGTTTTTTGGGTTTTTTAAATTCGTAATTAATAATGTGGTCAATGCCTTTAGAATATTCTATGGTTTTGTCATTGATTTTAATTGAACAGGTCTCATTGATTATTTAATAACTTAGATCTATATGTACCACTAAAATAATTAATCTACTAATTACTAAATTTACTTTAATAGTAAGATGATTAAGTGGGGGTGTGGAAAAAAACCAAGCAAGCTGGACAAATCCATAAACCGAATTAAACCAAATAAAAAATGTAGGTTTTTGAGCAATATTAAAAAATTTTCAATTCGATCCAATCCATAAATTTATGATTAGTTCGGAGGGTCAACCAAACCAAATTCATAAAATTGAATTAAACCATTTTATAAATATAATAATATTTTACATATAACTATACATTTTCTTATAGTAATTAATTGAAGGTAATATATTTTCTTTTTTTTATTGTGCAATTTATTATTGTAATGAATAGTGACTAATGTTAACTTTTTTTTTTTTTTGTTATGTATAATCAGGATGTATTCTTTGGTTTTCTAGTTGGAGACTTAATGTTTGTTTTTTTGGTTAATTTTTTAAACTTAGTAGAGTATGAGTTTTATTTATTTAGTTATGACTCTTATTATATGTTAGTTGTATGGTGTAACTTATCAGTGAATGATTAATTAAATGGTTTTATGGATCGGAGTCTTATAGATTATGCTTTGTTATACATTAGTTAGTGAATGTATTTTGTGTGTTATATGACTAACTAGCAACTGGTTGGTTTTATGAATTATGATGTACTTTGTTTTGATTTGTAATTTGCACTTTATTAAATAATCCTTTTTTTTCTTTTTATTTTCTAAAATAACCTTTTTTGCCCTTAAAAATTTTCAACTATTGAATTATGTATATATGTATGTACATCCATACTTTTATGTTCTTTCTAAAATAGTAGTGTTGATTATTATTATATTGTATAAATGCAAAAAGTTAAAACTAAGTTTTTTTATGATTGCGATTTAGATTGAATTCATAATCAAATCATTAATTAATGGTTTGGTTTACAATGAAAAAAAATTTATAGTTTATGTCTTAGTTTAATTTTTAGTGAAAACCAAACCAAACAAATTTGTGTCCGCTGTTGTTGCTGAGTCTATGAGTCTTAAGGTGTAATTCACACCCAACCTATTGATCCATCAAGTCTTACCATAGTCTCGATCTGTTTTGGTGACCCAACAGGCTAGGTTGCAACTACAAATGCAGATTACTTTTATATATATTTTTATTTTGTAAAAAGGTTTGAATCAAGAGTACGGTATAACTGCAAAAGCTACTAGAGGACAAAGGCTAATGGCATGCAGTTTAACCAATTTTTTCCTTTTTTTTTCCCCCTTAAAATATAATCAAAAGACGGGTTTAATAAATTATATATTTCAATGTTATTACTTTTCTTTTTTTAGATTTAAATACGAACTTTTGATTGAGAAAATATAGAAGTAGTTATTATTAAAAAAAGGAGTCATAACTTATGGAAGAATAGTTACTCTTTGAAAAGAAAGCTACAATTCTATGATAATTAAATTATTATATTGTGGTTTATTGTAATGAGGTTGTGAAAAGCAAAATTGTAGAGGTGAGTAGATCTTGCAGTTAGTGGAAGAGGGAAGGTTACTATTTTTTTTTTGAATAAAGCTATATGAAAGTTTACAAAAAAAAAATGAAAATTTTAAGTTTTATCTTTTACGGGCAATTAAAGAAAACAGGACAAAAAACATCAAAATTGTCCTTTTGTTTGAATAATATACTAGCAAAGGATGATCAAATAAGTTAAATTATCTAGTTTATTTTTTATGAACATATACTTTTTCATACAATTGCATATATATATTATATATTAATTTTTATGTACTTGTATGTATCTGGAGTGGGAGTTTTTTTTTTTTTTTTTTTCACTAAAAGAGAACTAACATCTAGACATAGATATTTTATGATGATAAACTTGTTAGATAAGTTATATTTCTACAAATAGAATTAAGGAATAAGATATTTGCGATAGAAATTTATTTTTAGATATAGAATTTTTATCGCTAAATCCTAGTTTTCTAGATTTTTTTTTCCTCTCTTTATAACTTCCATATCCATACCTCTTAACGCCATCATTTCTAATATCTAGTAAAATTTCTTCATGCCATCTAATATAACTCCATATAAGTACCCAATATATATGACTCATTTTTAAAAGTATTTTTAGTTTGTGAATACTAAAGACAACAAAGGGTATTTTTTTACTTTAATATATACTAGTGGTTGATGTACCAACGATGTGATGCAAAAATAAAACAAAACTATCAAGTATAGTAAATTACATACAAAATTAATGAATAGAAGATCTGAAAGGAGAGAGAAGAACCATAAAAATCAGTGTTTAATATAGAAAAGAAAAAAAAAGGATGAAAATGTATGTTATGAGAGAAAAAGTTGAAAACTGTTTAACCTGAGGCGAGAGAATGTTACAATAGAGAATAACCAAGGTGACATCAAGACAGCAAGACAACTAATAAATATTTACAATAAAAAATTTATAGTTGTAAGAGTTGACATAGTTTAAAGTTCTTAACCAATAAATCTATAAATAGAGAAAAGGAAAAGGGAAAAGTATGCCTGTTTTCAATTCAAAGACATAGAGTCTTCAAAATAGGAGCTTGGCTATCTCGAATCTAGCAATTGATACCTACAAATCACTGTAGTAGATAATGTCAGCAATAATAGAGTGGTAGAGAGTAAGCACTAAGAAGAAAATAAGAGAGACCAGGGTTTGGGTAAACTTGTGGAGAAGGGAGGCAATAGAGAGTTGAAGTAGTGTCATAAGGTTTTTACTTTGAGTATAAGGCTGGGTTAATTGGAGTGTAGATTGTATATAACATGGTGCTCTTTTCCTTGAACTTCGATAGCCATAACCTTGGTGTGTAAACTTGAAGAAGCCATACCAAGAGTATAGGAAATGAGAAGTCAATAGCTAAAAGATTAGAGAGAACACAACATCATATTACTCAAATTAGCAAGAAAATAGCTTCTTTCATGGATGAGATTAAGACATATTATTGGTAGTTTGTCAAATATTGGGAATCGGACTTAAGAAAATTCATCACAACAAACTTCAAATGGGCAGGAGTCATCACATTCCGATTTCAATGTAGATTCATCAATTTCAAAGAACAATGCACATTCATCATCAAAATCAATCAGCTACAATTTCAATTTTCATCATCTGAAGTAGAAGTTATCCATACAAAACGGATCTTGACTTTTCATTACAATTTGTCAATTCTATGATAGATAGATTGTCACTCAATCAGTCTTTTATATGATATAGAAAGCATCATCATTCACATCATTTTCTCCATCTATATTAAACATAACCAAGAATGATTTTCCAAAGTTAAAAGTAGAATTTTTCTTGGATTATTATCACATCGAGGAAACATATTATCCTAAACTTGTATTCTTTTTTATGCAAGATATTGCCATTATATGGTATAAGTGTATGAATAACTTCAATAATTTTAAAACACGAGGTCATTTTGTTAAAGCATTTTTATACATTTTGGGCCTTTTGAGTATGATTGGAAGGATGATAGATTTTATGTGGTTAATAATCAAGATAATAAGATTAAATATGATAGGGAAGAGGGTACATATATAGTAATCAAAATAATGTGATGCAGTAGATTTTAGGGAAGCATACATGTGTTTTCGAAGAATCTATAGATGTACAAGATACATCAAGGAATGGATTTGCAAAGAATGTGACAAATCCAAAACAAGAACTAAAATGTACCACAATTAAACTTGATCTCACTAGGAATATCATTATGATTAGAAAGAATTCGATGATGGGGAATATAAGGTTGTAATGTTCAAGAAGGGAGGTGACTAACACAAAAATGTTATTTGTCTAATGACGATAGTGGATACATAAGTGAACATGGAGTATATCTTACTATTACTTCAAAATCAACTACTACCATCAATTTTGCTTTTTAGCAAGAATTAGGTAGTTGTCATTTCTTCTATGGCGGCAGTATAGGGGTTAGGATGACTCATAGACATTTAGTCCATTGATTTCACAATTAAGAGATTTATAGCTCAGCTACTTATAATTATTATTATTTTTTTGGTTCAAAGGAGTCATACTCAATTTAGAAACTTATGTAAATTGGTACTGCAGTTGTTGCTTTTTGGGAGTACACAATTACAAAGCAGTAATGTATGGTCTTGGAAGTTATTATATAGAGTATTGTGTGTTATCGCCATCACATATTAGATGTGGATAGATGACATTTATCTAGAATTTAATGTTTCTTTACCCATCTGTGTAACATTCTAAAACATCCAACATTCGAATTTTTAGACAACGAAACAACTAGAAGCAACAAAGCTTTTCTTTAACTCAATTATTTCAAAATTAATTCCATGACATCATTACAATAGCCTATATACATTGAATATACACTGGAAGGAATTATATCAGCATCATTTCGATAGTCTGTGGATATCAAATCTTAGAACACAAATAAGAATTATACCACCAAGCACAACTTAGGAGGTTGTTGAAGAATGCAACCTTAAAGACAAGGTTGTTTTCAACGGGGGAAGAAATTGTTACAACAAAGAACAACCAAGGTGATATCAAGACAATATAGCAACTAATAAACAGTTACAATAGCAAATTCATAGTTGTAGGAGTTGAAATAGTTTAAAGATCTTAATCAATCTTAATTAATTTGTACATATCTGTAAATAGGGAAAAGGATAAAAGAAAGAGTATGCATGTTTTCAATTCAAAGACATGGTGTCTTCAAAATAGGAGCTTGGCTATCTCAAGTCCAACCATTGATACCTATAAATCATCATAGCAGATGATATCAGTAATAGTAGAGTAGTAGAGAGTAAGCACTAAGAAGAATATAAGAGAGTTAGGGTTTCAAGTAAACCTATGGAGAAGAGAGGCAATAGAGAGTAGAAGTAGTGTGATAGGGTTTTCACTTTGAGTATGGGGCTAGGCTAATTGGAGTACGGGCCATCTTTATTAGAGGAGGGATAAAAATTGGAAATAAACTAACATAGATAACTACCTATTATATATATATATATATATGCATATAAACTATTTCACTTTATAATTCAAGATATGAGAAGTTACAATATAGACAAGAACAATTACCTTTTTAAAATGTAGGATACGAGAAGTTATTTTTATGTTTTTTTTTTAATTAATAATTGAACTTTAAATAGAGTAGCACAAAGTCACTAATAAATAAATAAAATTATATATTATATAATATATATATAAACAGCTAAGACACCAAAACATCCCTCTCGCTTTAATAATAATAATGATAATAATAAGTCGCTTCTCCTAATTGTATCTTTGAAAACTAACATGGACAATAATCAGCACTAAACCAGTGCTTGCAGACTTTAGAATAGCCGAACTGAAAGATAAAAGTTTTTGCACTTTTTGGCTTTTGTAATATTCTTTTGGTAACCAGTTATGATGATGACAACATCATCTTCAATTTCAATTTCTATGATGATATCAAAACTTGAAAACCTATAGCGTTATTAAAAAATAGAAAAAAAAAAAAAAGAGAACTAAAATGCTATGGGAGATCTTGTGGATATATTTAACTGGTTGCCTCATCAAGAGGAAAAAATAAAGTTAAAATATATCTAACTAGAATTTTGTAGCCTCTGAAGTATACATTGATCTAATTATAATAATTAGAATAATATGTATTCTCACTAATTTATTCTATGGTGTGTGAAGTGAAAAAGAAGTGTCGTATAATTAACATTTCTTTTTGGTCGATACTTATGCTTCCTGAATATGTGTCGAATTTAACATTGAAAAGTATACACAAAGTTATAAAAAAATAAGTATGTTAATTAATATCCTAGAAGAGTCATATTTACAGCTTTATTATTCTTGTTCTTTTGATAAAAAATGACTTTAATATCTCCACTGTTATGTAATATTTCGACTCATAAGGCTTATGTTTATCTTATTTATTTATTTTTTATATTCTTTTATAAGATACAATGTTGATAATTTATCAAGTTAATGACGAAATGGTATCTGAACTTTCACAAAAAGAACAATTAGGTATCTGAAATTTGGTTTTAAACAATTTGACACATGAACAAAGTTTTTGTTGATTTTCTTATACCTAAAGTTTGGTTATGATGATTTTGGTACCTAAAAAAGTTTCTCGTGACTTTTTTCATTCCGAAGTAAGTGAAGTCAGGTATGAAAAAAGTCTATGAAAAGTTTGTTTATGTATTAAAATTGTCAAAAAAAATTTATGTATAAAAAAGTCGACAAAACTTTATTCAGTTATCTAATTGTTCTTTTTGGCAAAAGTTCAAGTATTGTTTTTATTATTATCCTAAATTGTATTCCTAAAATTGTTATAATAATTGTATAATGAAGCGATAAATGATCTAAAAGCACTTCTATTGTCAATGAAGTAATATTAAGGGACTAGGGTTTTAATCACGGTTGAAATAGGTCTAAACTATTCAATAATGTAACAAAATTTGTCCAGTTATAATCACCACGAAATCATAGAATTATATCTATATTTGATTTGTATTTGTAATTTATCTATATTTGATTTGTATCTGGTCTACTTAATCTATTTATGAGTAAAAATATCTGTTTTTTCATTTGTATTGTTTTTTTAACAAATAGTCTATTTGAGAATATTAAAAATAAAATGCCAAAAAAGTTGAAATAGTGGAAAGTATACTTTGATAAGATTGTCCTAAAAGAGGTTGTAATAGAAATGATGCCTAGATATCAAAGGATAGGATACTTTCATAAGAGCATCAACAACCGTAAGGACCTTTACAAGGTTTTTAGGGCCCCACATAAGTTTTTGAAGGACTTTTTTAGAGCCTCACCATTTTGTCTTTAGGTCCTTCACAACTTTTTTAGATTTCATGAGCCCATATACTATTTACATAATACTCTTTTTTTTTTCCAAGTGATATTAATATAACTAATGATCTAAATAATTATTTAAGAATGAATTAAATGAAATTAGAAAATCCTTGTAAATACATTATTAATTAATATTTCATTTATTATCATTTCAAGCCATAATTGATTCAAAAAAATGGACAATGAGTCGTTCTATTAGAGCAACAACAACATACAAAATTAAAAAAAAAAAAAGCTGGAAATGAGCAAGAGGCTGAGTTTGAAGAAATGAATTCCACAAAAAAAAATGAAGAAATTAATTTAAAAAAACAAGTTGCGGGAGATGAAATAAGCAAATCCAATTGTTGACTAACAAATGAGTGAAAAATGCAAAACAATGTGTGAAGAAGTAAGGACTACAAATTTTGTTAAGCATCGGCCTCATTCTAGAGGACCTCATCTTCAATCCTTTATCTTAGGTACCAATGCCAGGCTCCCTATGTTGGCGATGCACTAAGATTGCCCTTTGCAATGGTTGATGCTTTTCCGTCACATCATTGTGAATAATTAAGTTGTACCTAAAACGATTCTTTCTTATATTGCACTTGGCAAATTCTGGTAGAGATAGATTTACATGAAAAGTCTATGCAAATCTGAATATTAATTATGAACAAATATGGCCTACTGCTTACATGCTAACATTATTGAATGTCTTGAATCTAAATGATTTGAAATTAGAGCAAATAGATAAAGAGAATCTAAAGTGTACTTCCTAGACAACTATGCAAGGCAATCAACTGTTGGCCCCACATTGCATGCCTATGTGGGCTTTACTTATTGGCTTTACTCAATTTCTAATTTTTAATGTGAATAGAGCCTGAGCTTAAGATTTGAATATAATAAATTATTAATCATGTTTCAAAATTGCCTATAGAAACATGATTGAGGTGCTACAGACAAGAATGAGATTGAGAATGAGATGCTAGAGCTATTAAAGGAAAAGAAAAGGAGAGTGCATTAATTGGTCTTACCATCTAACCAATAAAGACCCTATACCAACTAGATGGTAGCCAAGGTGAACGGATGAGAGTGCTTCATGCCACCATCTAAATAGTAGCAAGGCTACAACCATTGGAATGCTAGCATCTTTTTATCTAGTTTTTCAGTTGTATTTTTAATTTATTTTGCGACTATTTAGCTTTTTATTTTTATATTCTAAATAATATGAAATGGGTTTGTTTCCATTATAATGATTTGGCCTTACTTATTATATATTGTGAAAAGGAATTTTTTTCTTAACTTTCTCATCCTTATATGTATTGAGTTTGTGGCAAACATCGTTCTTATTAATTTCTCACGAGATTGTAGAAAAGTATCTGATTACTTCTAGAAAATCACAAGTCATATTGATCCTTATAGAATCCCCCAAGTTTGAATCCTTTAAATGATGAGTCATGTTTGATAAGTTGAATCCTCCATTTCCTATCATCTCCATATCCCCTCTCCTCCCTCCTGGATCACCAAACTTCAATTTTGACTATGTTTTCTAATTGATTAAAAGCTTATCCATACTTAGTGCCTTGACTATGCTCAGAATCCAACCTCAAGGATTTTAGGTACATCATATTAGAAATAAGAACTATGGTCTAGCATGCTCCAAATATGCGTGTTGAAATAATTGCACTTTAAAAATGGTTATGAATTTGCATTGGTTGTTGTAGCTAAAATTAGTTGTTATTGTGATTGTTGAGGGTTATCTAATACTTTGATTAAATTATAATTATTGTTTTGGTGAAAATTGTGTTTCTTTTATGTGTATGTTAATATTTGGTAAAGCATATCATGCACTTGATGAAATTTTGAAAGGAACAATTGACTAATATTAATTTGTTGATTTGACTAGTCAATGTTATTATAGATTGAGTGATGTTGATCAAGTTGAAACTTTGTTGAATTGTTGGTAGTTAATGTTGAAATGGAGGAGATATTTAGTGAAGAAGAGAGAAAACATAAATTGCTAGATAAAGTAGATGGACAACTAATAATTCCTCTTATGCAACTTGAAATTGGGTGATGTAACAATTGTGGATGTGGATCATGTGGTAAAGGAAATTGAGAACACGGAGTTTAAAGTTGAAGAAGTGGTTTCCTATGTTGAAGTGGGTTGAGAGCCCCCAAATAATATTGTTAATGTATACCATTCAATTATTCATCTCATCTAAAAAGAGAATACTATTATGACTTAATCTAAGAAACTCTTGGAGAACATGACATGGATAAAATGGTGTTGTTTTATTACCTATGTAAGGTGATTCCCTCCATTATTGATGAGTATAGTTAAGCAAGAACACATTTAGTAAATAAAGACCAAAATTTTGGTAAATTTAGATGTTGAAATATATTGTGCAAGTATAAATGATTAACCGAGGGTCATTACTTGATGCTATAGCTATTAATGGTTCCTATGAATTTGACTAAACCTGTGATGACTTGAAAGAACTTTAGGCTTTAATGAAAATTTTTCTTTGAATAATGCTGTTGTTTAGTGCTCGATTTTGTTTTTATAGTTTCATATTTAATCTAGGGTTGTGGATTATACAAAACTTAAAGATTCAAGTTGGATATCTTTAAGAGAAGGGGTATAATGTGATTAAACCCAAATTTGAGACCTAAAGAAAATATATCATAAATCAAGCCTCAAAATTTGCCAATCAAGGAGTTAAAAGAAGAGAGTCAAAAGATGGATAGTGACAAAGTGAGAGTGTAGCATCTAGCCTCATTATCCAACGATTGATCCCCTACCATATGATTGATAGGCAAGATACTTCATGTTATTGTTAAAAGAAAGCTAAGTTATATTATTAAATGTAGCTTGTTTCCAACCAATTTTTAGTTCATGTTTTTAATTTATGTTATGATTAATTTTGTTTTTCCATAATGTTGGTAAGCTATTTCTCTCTAAAATTCTAACTTATTATTCCCAACCCGCTCGATATAATTTGCTCAGCCCTACTTTTCTCTATAGTTTTTTTCTTTTGGTGCAGTTTAGTCGGTTTTTTTATACAACCTTATTTTTTTTATTGCTACTTAATCTATTAGTATGCACCATTTTTTTCCAAGTGAAATCCCTAAATATAAGAAAGGGTGAAGAAGTGATTTTTTGTTGTGGAATAAGAAGCTTTCTCATCTTAATGAATGTATTTAATTCATTTAAAGCTATTAAAGATAGATTCGCTTTTGGGTAGGAACAAGTCAAACTAACAATAAGATTATTTTTAGTACATCTTTCACAATCCCTAGAGAAATAATTCATTGAAAGAACAATGGTTTAGTAAATCAACTCATTCACATATAGATCATGAATGTTTGGAATCCATATTAGGGTAAATCATATAGAAAGATATCAACATTTGGGATAAATTCATCTAAAATTCAACGTTTTAATTGGTTAAAAAGATGAATCAATATTTAAAGATAAATTCATTTAAGATATCAATATTTCAAGTGATTATAAAGGGTATTAACATTTTACAAAGTGAGTTAAATAAGATATTAATATTTTATTTTTAAAATTTTCTTTTACTTTTTATTTTTTTAAATACTAGTGTGTTGTATTATGTCAGATGGAAAATTACTAGTCCTTTGGAAAATGATTAATTTATAGCGAAACACTGGTCATAAATGTCAATACACTTGTCATGTACAATATAATTTATATTTTATAATAAAATCTTTATAAAAGTAGTCTATAGATTTTTCCCCCCTTTATTATTTCATAAGGAGGCTTGGACCATCCTTTGTAAACAATGGACTGGGTAATCATTCTATGTGCTAATAATTATTGAATATTGTGGCTTGTTTAACTTTGCCATGACATACATCTGATGTGTACAATCAATATGCTTCTAAAATATATTGGATCCATGAATTTATATGTTTAAGAACTTAAAAAGTGCATTTCCCCCAGTTGGCACATATACACACATGAGGTTTTGGTGGTCATCATGGGGAAAAATACTTGTGTTGACCCAATCTACCTACAATCTATGTATCATATAGCAAACGACCACAACATGGTAAAATAAGTGCTACTATAATCGTCATGTACTGGATATTTTGTCGTGGATTTTTATGGATCGATCCAAAGTCAATTTTTCTTCATTAGGATGAAGCGAAGTTGGCAAAGCAGGCGAGCTTAATCAAGTTGGTTTGTGGTGCACTTGTTCGTGATTGAATACCGTAGATGCATCTTTTCTCCACTTCCACTACAATTTACCACCACCTTTGTGCCATTGGGTAGAGTTGGACATAAATTTTCTAAGTATGCCAAAGCATGAGCAGCCTCCAAAGCTGGGAATATTCCTTCTAGTCTACATAACAACTTATATGCTGCAAAACAAAATTAAAGTTATAAAATGAAATTTAACATATCTAAATCAGGCAATGGATTACTTACAATGTGATATATAATATTTCAATTTGATAACATCTTACCATTAATAGCTTCTTTGTCCGTAGCTGTGTAAAATTCAGCTCGCCCAGTATCCTTAAGATAGCTTATTTCAGGACCAACTCCAGGATATTCTAATCTGTTTGGAAAAAGAGAAAAAGAAAAAAATGTTATAATAAATATGTGATACTTTAAAAAATCAATCATATGTGGCTAATTTTAAACTTCGTGGTAAAGAAAAATTATGAAAACTTTAAAACGCTTGTACGAATGTATTTTTAGGGTTTTATTTTCCAAATTCTACATGTTATATATGACATCATGGTCCACTAAATAACATCCAGGGTCTGCCACTATCATCAAAAGAGTAGAATTATTCATGCCATTGACCCTTGAAGCTATCGACATATATTATTATTTTTAATCTCTTATATCATAAGGAAAATATTGAATAGGTAATATATTATATAATATATATATATATATAAAGTAATTTATATTAAAGGTATGCTTTAATGATTAAAGCTTTAGAGTGGGATTTTAGATTACTTAAACTTCCTAATTACTTTCTTTATAAATCCACCGATTGAATCTTTATATGGAAGGAAAAAGGGTGGGAGAAAAGAGACTATATATATATATATATATATGTGTGTGTGTGTGTGTGTAATTAGGTTGTTTTGACTTACCCAACACCGATTGAATGTGTCCCCAAAATCTGTCCATCATCATCTTGCAAGAAATAACTCATGGATCCATGATGAACACCTACCTCTCCTCTAGCTAAAGTAGCAGCATGTTTTCCACTGTCCAACCCAAAACCAGCTGCTTCAACACCAATCAATCTCACATCTTCATCTTTTACAAACTCATGGAATAACCCTAAAGCATTGGAACCACTCCTACGCAAGCAACAAGCACATCTGGCTTTCCACCCCATTTCTCCATTGCTTGTTTTTGTCTCCTTCCCTATGATGGATTGGAACTCTCTCACCATGATTGGGCTAGGGTGAGAACCTGCCGCCGTGCCACAAGTAGTAATTTGTTTCCAAATTCCGAACCCACTCTCTTATGGCTTCCGAGCTTGCCTCTTTGAAACTCCCATCGATGGGCTTAACCTATAAAAAATGACACTATTCTTTATAAAAATTTCATAAATAAATTTTAATTGAGATATTGTATGAATTGGCAAATTTGGTTTGGAGTTACAGAATTAAATAACAATCTTACAAATATCACTTTTTGGAGCCATCACACTTTATGCATGTAGATCATATAAAAATTACTTGTGATGAAAAACCACTAGAGATTCTCATGAGCTGGGCTAGGTTATGACCCGATAAGGATGGCCAAGTCTAAAGCCAAATTTTTAGGATTAGAACTGCCATGATTTAGGACAGGGTGACCCCGAAACAGTTGACCCGCCACGTTTAAACATCTAAAAGAGATTAGGATAGAAAAACAAGTTTCACATTGTTTAAAAATAAAATCGTTCTATTGGTGAAACTCTATATAAAACAATTATACATATTTTTTCAATTATATTTATCTTTTTTATTCTTATTAATAATGCATTAATTGATGCGAATAGATAGGAAAAAAATAAGTCTAAATATTAAATGTATTTAATTTATTTTAATGTTTTTATTACTTATTTTTTTTATTTAGTTTTATTTCTTATTGTCATAATAAATAATTAATATTTTATTAGATATATGTTTTTGACTCGTGTGAACCTGCACGGTCTACTGGCCCGGGCAATCGAATCGGCTAAGACGTTTAAGGCCGTGGGGATCCAGACCTATATAAACACTTGAACCACAAATAATCTGATGTGCAATAAAGATGTGTGGTACCGTGGACCGTCTCTTGCTATTTATGGTGCGGTCCCAGTGGTACATATGCATACTATGCCGCAGGCTGCGAAAGGACTCGTGAATTTCAGATACTGGGTCCACCTAGGACATATGAAAAGGACTTAATAGGAGGTATATGAGATATGCAACTTGTATTGATGAAAATTGGATTGTTATTAAAAATTGTGCGTTATGGATTTATGAAAATTGTAATAATTCCATTGTGTGTCGTTTTTATATTGGGATAAATTAAATCGAGAGGTTTTAACATTTTGAGTAAGTTAATTTGAAATCTTAACATTTCGAAAAGTTCAAAAAAGTCCAAATGTTTAAAGAAATGAGTGGTTCTAAAAAGAGATCTCAACGTTTGTAAAAGTGGATCAATTGAGATTTTTATTAACACGTATCACAAGAGAAATATTTAATTAAAACTCAGAAAACCCTTCTTCAAAAGTTTTCATATAAAAAAATATTTAATTAAAACTTTGAAAACCCTTCTTCAAAAGTTTTCATATCAAGAAATATTTAATTAAAACTTAAAAAATATTTTATAAAATATTGGACCTCTTTTGAACTTTTAAAATAATATTAGTACCTTAATGAATTTTACTCTAAACATTGGATCTTCTAGTATAATTTACTATTTTTATATTTTTCCATACATTTAAAAGCTCAGCACATATAAGAATATTTTGTATTTTTACCATATTTAAGAAGTCAGGTATATTTGAAAGCGATGTTTAAATTGGAGCGTGATAAGAATGATTACTTTGGCACCAACATTTTCATTTGTAGGACATTGAAATATTGCTTTTCCATATCAACCGTGCCCATGAAAATGGTGCAATCCAGAGAAAGCTTGGCACAAGCAGCAGCGGTTGCTACGCCGTGCTGGCCAGCGCCGGTGGCTGCCACCACGCTCGTCCGGCCCATCCGTTTAGCAATCATAGCTTGTGCTATGGCATTGTTTATTTTGTGTGCGCCACCGTGATTTAGATCCTTTCTCTTCAAATATATTTCTGGTCCTTCTCCATGTTTGTTCTTATAGTGATCGGTTAGCCGCTTAGCGAAGTATAAGGGTGTTTCTCGGCCGACATAGTCCCTTAGGGCTAGTGAGAGCTCTTCCTGCAAAATTGATTTCTTCAGTACATCAAAATTGATATCACTTAGGACTTAGTACATATGTTGTAATAATTATAGATCTTATCAAAGTAAGAATGCCATGCGTCGGTTGATTCATTACATCACTTTACAGTGATGGGTCAATTGATGTCATAAGTTAATTAATTCATTATATCACTTTATAGTGATAGATCAGTTAATGTCATGGTCATCACATTACTTTATAGTGATGGGTCAGTTGATTCGTCGCATCACTTTACAATTGTAATCAGTTATTAGAATCAATAGGTCTTCAAATCGTTTATTTGATTGGACAGTTTATATCATGAGTCAGTTGATTCATTACATCACTTTATGGTGTTAAGAGAGTTAATTCTTATAGTATCTATATTTGCAAAAACTTTGACTAGGTACGAAATTGATTATTACAAAATTGAGATAGTTGATTATAGGTAAAGTTTAGATAGTATAAATATTTAAAAAAAAAAAATATATATATATATATAATGAAAAAAATATACTTAAATTAAGTTTGGAATAATAAATATTTATCAATGTTATAAAGTACCTGAAACTCAGTATCATGAAGTGCCAAGTTAAACTCAGCTTCAAGCTTGTTTAAACAACTCATTAAAGTTTCAGGCACATACTTTCCTCCAAATCTGCCAAACTTCCCCCCAACAGTACTGCTCTTTTTCTTCTCAACAACATCGTGATGGACCACCGTCAACCCCGAATTCTTCCCTGGCAACCCTATCTTCCCCCCTAAGTCGTTCGATCGGCTTATCGCGCGGTCGAAAGGCAATTTGTTTTTGACATGAAATTGCTTCCATGTTTTGAATTTATCATGTTGGTATGGAAAATACTTTTCTCAATACTGCAAGCCATGGAAACTTCTGGTTTTTTTTTTTTCCCTTTGGTATGATGGTTTGAATTTCTTGCTGGAGGGTTGATTCTCAGTTGAAGAACTTGGGATGTATTTATAACCACAGAAAAAGGGAGGAAAAGGATAGTACTGTTGGAAGAAAATGATGTGAACGACTTGCACGAGGTTTTCATTTGGTAATTCTTTTTCATATGTGACCCCACATGCAAACATCACCATCAATGGCATATAATGTTTGTAATGGCAATTTTCACTTCCTAGGTTTGGTCCCTTTAAATTGGGATAATATCCTCTTTGCTACTTGAATTTTAAATATTTTTTAATCATGTTTTCTAATTTTCAACCAATCAGGCTTTAACATGTATATTTTACTGTATATAAATATCTCAAAGCCTTTTAAACCATGTGTCCAAATTAGCAAAACCTACTATCTTGATAAATCTAAAATTACATAATAAAGAAAAATATAATTAATTTTAAAGCTGCAATCGAGTTGAATTGCTTTCAAGATACTCGAACTTAATTAATAAATGAGCCAAACTTGAGTACAAAGTGAATCTTGTTTATTGGCTTATAAACAAACTCGTTTATACTCATGAATAGGCTCGTTAATAAGCTCGTTAGTAGATTTGTTAATTTTTTATGCATGATATATTATATCTAACTATATAATTAAAAAAAAACACTAATTTCTATTTGATATTTATGTGTATATATATTTATAACATTATATATATATATTTTAATTATGTTTAAAAAATGAAAAATTGACTATCTAAATGAGTTGAGTTCGATCTTATATTTCGAGCTTGATAAAAGCTCGGTAAACTCAATAAAAAGTTTAGCTCTACTCGAGTTCAAACTAAACCTCATTTAGCTAAATAAGCTGAGCTCAAACTAAACACTGATTAACTAAATAAGATAAGTTCGAGCCTATGTTTTAGGCTTGATAAAACTCAAGCTCAATAAATTTTAAATGAGACAAGCTTGATTGTTTAGAAGCTCGGTTCAACTTGACTCGTTTGTAGCTTTAATTATAATTTGTAAGGTAGATGTAAAATTCGATACCATTAACATTCTAAAAAAATTAATTTGATATTTATGGTCAACTCAACTCCTAATGAAATCTTTTTAAATATTTTTATTACTTTTTTAATACTGTTTATCATGTTTGGTGATGTAAAATAGTTATGAAAAGTTTGAATAAGTATTAAATCGATCACTTTAAAATTCAGTTACGAATTAAATTTTTGTATAAAGTTTGAATACGAAATTTAACATTTTTCCTATTTTATGCTACTTAATGCAATTTATAATTTCTTTTTTCTTTTAAGGAAAAAAGAAGCAAACGACTTCCATGCCCGTAGTCGTGTTCCGCTTCTCCAGCCATATCTCATCAATTCCTGTTACACTTCACTCTTCATTGTCAGCATTGTCTCCCTGCATATAATTAACCAATAACGTGTTTTGAATGGCTTTTTCATAGCGACATTGTATATGTCGCAAATATATGTGTCATGGCATGGTTATTGAAAATTTTGACTAAAATAACGATGTTCGACAAAGCTAACTGACGTGCGGAGTTTCAGTTTGGTTCTTAAACTCTTAAGAATGCTAAAAACAAGCTATTATAGGCGTTTAACCCATTGGGAAAATTAACCTAAAACGATAAATATTGATCAACGAAATTCTAATATCAAATATCGCAAGAATCTTGATATTGAAATAATAGAATTAAAAATCAGTTCTTTGATCAAGCAAATATTAAGAACTTTGGCATAATTCATTGCAACTTGTTCAATTATGCTAACCAACTTATATTAATATAATGAAGAAATCTACAAAGATGAAAATTTCTCACCAAGTTCAATAGTTAGAAAAAGAATCAAAGAAATGAGATATTGAACTTCAGAAAAAATTGATATTGTCACACCCCGAAGGTGCCCTAAACATATCACCTTGTCTTGTGACTAACTATAGCCCATATTTCTAGCTCTAGAAAGATGCAAGTATATGATACGATCAGCCTACTCATAGGGGTGCGACACAATCATTCAAGATCGAGGTCATATAGAGTAACAATAAAGCATGTACATACATAATAGCATCATAGGACAATAACCTTTCAGTCTCGACACATTACAGAGTTAGTATAAGTACCTTAACACATAATTTTAGGAATACTAAAAGAGCTTAACACAATTTAAACATATACATGTGTGTGTGTAGTTAAACCTAGTGCCTCATACTCTAAGTCACCTCACTCGCCTGATCCTATCCCAAAGGTTAAGCGCATACCAAGCGATCCCTAATGGAAACCAACCAAGTACTCCCTTTAAACCTATGAAATCTATAAGGATATGAGCGAAATTCATAGCTTAGTTAAGTAGCCAGACGATAAACACATACTAGAATATCACATTAAGTTTTTATTAATCAAACATATGTAATGTGATACTCAAACATATGAAGACATACATACAAGTTTGGATAACTGGAATCCAAACATGATAGAGATTTATGCCATCTCACTAATGTAAAGGAACTTAGATCTTGTCACTAGTGCCTAGGAGAATCAAAGAATATGAGTAGTATTTTATTTCAAAATTAGTTTCAAAACTCGTTTGATTACTTGTAAATAGAGTAACTCTCTAAGTATTACCCAATTCACGTTGAAACCATGGGCGACGTTCCTCTATTTACCAAGTAGTTTTCAGGATTCCATAAGTCTTATGATTTCATAGGCATAATCAGTATTTACTCATTAGATACCCTATTCACAACATAGGCTAAAACAGTAATACATGGTAATAATGACTATACACATGCAGTGCTTATGCAAATGTGCTATGCATGACCATTTCAATTACATTATCTAATATCATTATGTCTGGTTTAGTAGTCAAACAAATCATGGACACTCCCTAGCTTTTAAGCAACAAACAGTAATAACATGCATTTGAGTTATCGCTTTACTTATGGTATTTTGATCAATAAAAAATCATACATCAAACATAAACTCGAATCCCCATACAAATTAATTATTATTTTCTATTTAGGTGTAATTATACTATAAATACAAGCAATATGAATGGAGTCAAAGTCACTCACTGATTCAAAACGACAGTCAAGATTCGTAGTAGTTTGAGGAAAACGTTAGAGAGGTAGTCTAGCTCACCTATACATATAAAAGAAATATAATACATATTGATATTTAGGAAGACATGTACTTAAATGAAATCTAGTGCTTAGGTTTAAGGTCTTATGGTGTTGTGGTTCGTTCTTAGTCATGGTCCCTCTTTGGGCCTACTTAATTTGGGTTTCAATTTAATTGTTTCTTTTATGAGTTTCTTACCTATTCCTCTTGTAAAGCCAAGCTATCATATTGAACTTTTTGCATTTAAATCAAATTCTTAATAAATTGCTTAACTTCTTTAATTAGCACTTATGGGTCCTTTTGATCTTGTTCTCTATTGTATTCACCTTTATGGGCCAATGGACTCGTATACTTGTTACTCATATATGCAATTGCATTTATTTGGCTTTTTGGTACTATTTATACATCTATTTACATAAGGCCTTTTATAATCTCTATTGGTTATTTATTTAATTATCATGATTGCATTTAATTTCTCATCAACCTAATATATATTCTTGAAATGTAGAATAGTAGCTTTTGTTGCTCGTTTTTAATTGTACGAAGTCTATAGTTTAAATATTATCGATTTTATTGCTTCTTTCCTTTTTGTACTCAAATTGGGCCATACTATATACCTACTATTCTTATCTTGGCCCAATTGTACGTGGTGGCTCATAATTGTATTATTTTAATATGAACATCCACTACTTTGCCCATCTATTTTATGGTTATATACCATCGAGGGCTTTGGTTAGTTTATGGGCCCAAATTCTAATCCTTTTTTATTTTAATACCTTCCTTGATTTCTATTTACCAATACTTTAAGGCTTTTGTGACTTCTAAGATATGAATTGCCCTCAACTTATTATTTTACCCTATTCTTGGGCTGAAATTGCCCATGTCAAATTAGGTATTGCTTTCTTTTTCCATCTTCGCCTTAAATTACTAGTTTGTTGAACCTTGTGATCTTAAATATGGAGTTGGTTAGTTTTTCCTCATTATACCTATGGAGGCTGAGCATATAGGTCTTAAACTACATTTGCTACTCTTTATCTCCTTTACATGGTGCCACTAACAATTGATTTACTTTAATTGATGGTATTGTATCACAACTTTGTTTTCAATCAATTTTACATGTAGCATTTGGCTAGTTATGGACCATTAGGATATCAGAGAAAAAAATTTAGGCAAATTTAGCCCTAAACATTATTAGGGGTGAAACTTGCACTAGAAAAAGGCCCATGCTTTAAGTCCATTTTCCTTTATTGATCTCTTAATCCAACTTATTGATTAATGAATTGGAATTAAACATAAGCAAGCCTACTTAACTTATAATTTAGCCCTAAATCGTAATTCCTAAGCCTCATTGGCTCATGTTGACTTTTTAATCTTTTTTCTTTTTTCTTAATGATCTCATTACACTTCTAATGATATGTCAAAGATGTTATAATTAAAAAAAAAAAAACAAAGAGAAAAGAAAACATGTACCCCATTCAAAGCTCTAAACCGTGACATCCCTGGTGAGTATGGCATGTTGTGTTTGTTAATTTTTCAAGTAATCATTTTACAATATGGTACTAATTTGATCTTTTAACCATATCTAGTTTAGGATATAATCAAGTCATAGCATAATATCTCGTTTTCACTCAAGAAAAGTAACAAGGAAATGATGAAAAAAATTAAAAAGAAATTTGGATTTCTTGAACCCTAAAGGATCGTGACCTATATGCAAGGGTTAGAGTTGGATTTTGGTTGTTTCAAGCCTCTTAGATATATATTCTAGATGTTGAGCAAAAAAATAACATTTTTATCCCTATAATGAAGAAAATCGACCCTAACATAGATATAACATGCATTTCATCTACTTTTCAACTTGTATGTACTACTTAGAACAAGGTTTTAGTGATTACCTTGGGTTTTGAGGAGTGGTTTAGTATCACTCCTCTTTGTGAAGGAATCCGACCCTAGATGAGAAAACAAAGGAAGAACTTTAGTATAGCCATGATGAACAACTTAAAAGTTGGAACTTTTAAGAGTTGCCATGTCTTACCTTAGTGTTTGAGTGGCTTTGTTAATTTCTACTCCTAAAGGACACTTTAAACTTGTGTTGATTTCTACTCCAAAAGGCATTGAATGATGTCAAGCCTGGATTTTTTGTTTCTAGTTTAATTTCTTTTAATCCGATCTGTATCAAACCCTAACCCATTTAATACGAACCCTCACCTAAGAATTGAAAGAAAATTTAAGAAAAAACTTTTTGGGGTCGCCATCCGATTAGAATCAGGAAAATTATAGATTAAGATTAATGGGTTGGTTAATCCTAACTTAGCTACTAGTTTGTGGAAAATTAATTTAAAAATCAAATTTTATAAACCAGAGCTTTTTGGATTCATGAGCTATCATATTAAAACCATACGATTACTACTTAAAAATTTATAATTTAAAATTTATCCTTTTAATGTTAAAAAAATAAAACAATAAATAAATTAAATTTTATGAATTTCCACATTTACAATTTTATTTACAAATAAATAAATTAATTTGAAATTTACAAAATGTAGTGGAACAAAATAAATTTTTTAGATTTTAAGTCTCCCCAGAGGTGCTTACGTACCTGCTAATCGGGATTAGACAAAACGTAGTTCTTTTTGTAAAATTTTAATTTGTTGGTTAATTTTAGATATTAGAATTCTTTTCATTTTAAGTTTCTTAATTTCTTAGATCATTAGAAAATCAAGAATTTTTCAATATAAGCCTATAAGCTATCAATTTTATTTGTATTAAAAAATTTTTCTAAGTAGCAAAACCATTTCCATGCATATTTCCTTTATTTTATTTTATTTTTTATTTTAGAAAAGAAAACAATACTATATAAATTACATATCTATATATTTTTATCATTTTTAATTTTTATTATTTATAAATAATAAAATAAATATAATATAATATAACATACCTAGATATTGGAGACCGGTCGGAGCTACTAGATTTAGAGTCGGGTTGGGTCGGATTCGGAGTCCAATCGAAGCAAAGTGCCGGAAGAGTGCCGGAGTTTAGCTTGGAAATTTCGAAAACCACCAGCTTTGGTGGTTTGAGATGCTCAAGCTTGCGAAACTGATAGATTTAGGGACAACAAACACTCCTATGGTGGTGGTGTGGATCAAGATTGACCGGAAGTGGTGGTTTGAAGTTTTGAAGGTGGCGATCAACGGTGGTTCTTCGTGAAAATGGTGATTAAACTCCTAAGATTGATCCAAAGCTTCTAAAAGGTGGTTCAAGAACTCCTAAAGCTTGCTATAACACCCAATTTCCTCGAAAATTTCCTAATCCTAACGAGTTCGAAAATTTTGAATTCAACCTAATAACTCCGATCTTTGATTCAAGCTATTTCGAGTATTTCTTGGTGATTTCTGGAGTTATGGATGCTGAGAATGGTGAATTCGACCCCTATTTATACTAGTTAAAGGTCGAATTTGGTAGGAAAGCATTGAATTCAATGAACATGCGAATTTCCAAGCTTGATTGATCACGATTTAAGCGTTTTCGAGTATGAATAATCTTGGAAAAATGTTGGGCGTGATGAATTGAGTCAAATTCATGATGTTGGAAGTCTAATTCGTCAAAACGAATTGAATTGTGAAACTTAAAACTTATGCAAAATACACGTGTTCATCAATTTTCAAACTTAGATTCAAGTACCTAAATTGAATTTTTGAAACAAAAAATTGATTTAAATTTGTAGTATTCTAAGTCTTCTTTCATATCACCACGTTGATTTGATGAAATTTGAAGCAAATTTAGCCAAAATCGAGCTTGAAAATGGCATGTTGGATGCGAGAAAACTGGTTTTGCAAGGAAGGAGATGACACGTGTGCAACAGGTGCGTGTAAAAAGATTTGGATGCTCCGCGCCCGATTTGAACCCCGATCTCTGATGTGTATGCATGCGTGTTTTACCAACAAGCCATTTGGCCTGTGCCTCGTTTTCTTTTGCACTTAAAATATTTAAGGCTTCCAAAAATATTAGATCTAGTTTAATTAATTCCAAAATAAATTTATAATAAAAACTAGTATTATATCAAGCCTAAAAATATTTTATAAAATTATTATTATTTATTACCTTTTTTTACTTTCTTTTTCTTTTTTATCTTTTGTTTATCTACATCCTTTTCTTTTGTTCTCTCTCTTCTTTTCTATATTTTTCTTCTCTTTTTTTCTTTCTTTCTTTTTTCATTATTATTATGGTATTTGTAATAATCTTCGAGCTTAACATAATATTAATTTTTACTATAAAATAAAGTTTTGACTAGGTAAAAATGGGGTGTCTACAGCTACCTCTCTTTGTGATAAGGTTTGTAAAACTTTGTCACAAAGATAAAAGAGACCCCTTTTTACTTTTTTAAAAACTCATGGCCAACCTATTGGTAAAAGCGATGCTCTTGCAAAAAATCCACTAGGGGTTATTTGGCTAAGAAAGCGATGGTTTTGCAATCCCGAACCTCAAACAGGGGATAATGACTTTCAGTGAAGTTACTATATCGTTAAAGGTTATCTTCCCCTATCCACCAAAATGGGAAGGCTCCAACCAACTCCGGCTCCTCTTTTTTTTTTTTTTTTGGTGGGATAGGAAAAGGTTGCTGGATTATCTATTGAATCCAATCTTGATTGGGGTGCTAAGTAATCTGTCGGACCTAGGTTTGCAAGAGAAAAGAAAAGGGATGTCATCCATCTATCGGGTATGGGCTTATAAAAGGAAAAGGGCTACCATCCATCTATCGAGTATGGGCTTACAAAAGGAGAAGTGTTGCCATCCATTTGTCAGGTATGGCTTACAAAAGGAAAGGAGCTACCATCCATCTATCGGTTATGGACTTACAAAACATAAAGGGCTACCATCCATCTGTCAGGTATGGCCTTACAAAAGAGAAAACGCTGTCATCCATCTGTCGGGTATGGCTTATAAAAGGAAAAAGGTTACCATCCATCTATCGGGCATGGGCTTACAAAAGGAAAAGGGCTGCCATGCCATCCATCTGTCGAGTATAAGCTTACAAAAGCAAATTGAGTTGTTAAAAAGTTTTTGAAAAAGCTTTTTAACCTTACCGGCTTTTACCATGAACTTTGAAAAGATAGTCGTCTTGGTATTGTGTTCATGAATCTCATTAACACTGGCCTTGCATCAGCGTTGACGGTACCTTCTCTCTGAGCTTGATTGTTTCAAATCTTCCTGGTTGAACCTTTAACTTTTACGAACTGGCTGTCCCTGCATAGCTTAGCTTTCAATAGTTAATCTTATAATTAGAATGACACATGTTTTTTTTCAATTTTATGATATACTCAAATCATTTTCTCACTTTTCACTCATGTTTGGATAAAAGTTGGGAAACTTTTCTTGGGTGGCTTCGTCAAGAATTGAACCGCCATGGAGAGTTTTGGAGATATCTACTTTGCTTGTAATTATTGAAAATAAAATCAAATGAACACCAAAGATAGCAAGATCTTCATTGATCAAACAAAATACATCTTTATAGCATCTGAGTTTATAGGGTCCTTTAATTCTGGACCATCCATTTGAGATAATATTTATGCCCTACCAGTTAACACCTTCTTTACTACATAAGGTCCTTCATAGTTCGGTGTAAATTTTCCTCTAGGGTCTTGAACACTAGGGAGTACTTTTCTCAATACCAAGTCTTAGTTCTGGAAACTTCACGTCTTGACTTCTATATTAAAAGCTCTGGTCATCCTTTGTTGGTGCAATTACCCATGACACATGGTGGTCAATCTTCTTTCATTAATGAGGTTTAACTATTCAACCCTCTATTTTACCCATTCAGCTTCTTCAAGTTCAGTTCCTGCCAAAACTCAGAGTAAGGGCATCTCGACTTCTATGGGTAGGATAGCCTCAGTTCCATATACCAAGGAATAAGGTGTTGCCTTAGTCGACACTCTGATAGAGGTTCGGTGAAGCATTAATGCAAATGGGAGCATTTCATGCCAATTTTTGTAAGTGACAGTCATTTTCTCAACAATCCTTTTAATGTTTTTGTAGGTGGCTTCAACTATCCCATTCATCTGTGGACAATGGGGAGTAGAATTTCGATGCTTTATCTTGAATAGTTGACACAACTCAATCACCATTTTGTTGTTTAAATTTGTACCATTATCAATAATGATACTTTTTGGTGTTCCATATCATGCCACAATATCTTTCTTGATGAATCTCGTCACAACTCCTTTCGTCACATTGGTATAGGAAGAAGCTTCTACCCATTTGGTGAAGTAGTCAATCGCAACTAAAATGAAGCGACGCTCGTTAGAAGCCTTAAGCGAGATTGGTCCAATCATATCGATCCCCCATATTGAAAAAGGCCATGGTGCCGACATTGTTTGCAATTCTTTTGGAGGGGCTTTCAACTTGTTCGCATATACTTGACATATGTGGCAGTGCCTTATATGCTTAATACAATCTGATTCCATGGTCAACCAGAAGTATCCTAACCTCATGATCATTTTAGTCAGCGTGTAGCCATTCATGTGAGGTCCACATACTCCTTCATGAACCTCCTCCATAAGTTGCTTAGCTTCCTTTTCATCTACACATCTCAGCAGAGTTATATCAAAAGACCGTTTGTACAACGTCTTTCCGCTTAGCAGAAAATGATTTGCTAACCGTCTTAATGATTTTTTATCTCTCTTTATGGCATTCTCAGGGTAATTATCTGTTTTGAAGAAAGATTTGATGTCATGAAACCAAGGTTCAGCCGTTTCAATTGTGGCACAGCATGCAAGTTCATCTTCTACTCAGACTTATAAAGGTCGTCTTTCCACCCCTTGAGTGAATTGGACCATGGAAGCAAGGGTAGCTAAAGCATCGATGAATTGGTTTTGGGTCCTAGGTACATAAGTGAAGGACACTTCTTTGAACTTGCCTGCCAATTCTGCCAAGTAATGATGATAAGGAATTAATTTGGAGTCCTTAGTTTTGAATTTTCCTCGGGTCTGAAAGATAATGAGAGAGGAATCTCCAAACACTTCCCATGTCAATTGCCATCTTCAAACCCATAATACAAGCCTTGTATTCAGCTATATAATTGGTATAAGGAAATGTTAACCTAGCTGATGCTGGGAATTGGTTTTTCTCAGGTGAAATCAGAACTACCCCGATCCCATATCCATACACATTGGCTGATTCATCAAAGTACAACTCCTACTTATATGATTCATGTTCGGTTTCTACTTCAATCACCCGAATACCTTCATCGAGAAATTGATCTTGCTCCCTCAGTTCCTCATTGTCGATCGGATTCTCAGAGAATTGATCGGCTAAAGTTTGTCCTTTGACCGAATTTTGACATACATAGGTAATGTTAAATTCAGAGAGTAACATTTTCCATTTAGATACCTTGCCAATTAAAGCCGGTTTATTTGCTAGATATCTCAAAGGGTCGTGTTTTGTGATGAGTTAAATTGAATAGAAAAGTGTGTACTGCCTAAGTTGGTACATGACGCAAACTAATGCATAGTAAGTTCTTTCAATGTCCGAGAATTTCTGTTCTCCTATCGTAAACTTTTTACTTAGGTAATAGATAGCCCTTCCTTTCCTGTCTTGGTCCTTCTGTCCTAGCACGTATCCCATGGATTTAAGGAGAAGTGTAAAATACAGGAATAGGGGTCATCCTGGCGTTGCGGTCACCAATACTAGTGGATTCATCAGGTATTGCTTTATTTTATTGAACGCATCCTCACATTCTTCGTTCCATTTTATCTAGGTGTTCTTTTTTAACAATGGGCGGCATCTGTTAGTCAATTGAGAAATAAACCAAGCAATCTAATTTAACCTTCCCAAAAGCCTCCTAACCTCTTTTAATGTCTTGGGAGGAGGTAAACCTATGACTGCTTTAACTTTATCTGGGTCAATTTCAACTCCCTTTTGACTAACCAAAAATCCTAAAAGTTTCCCTGATGTTACTCCAAAAGTGCATTTGTCAGGGTTCAACTTCAATTGAAATTTTCTCATCCTTTCGAATAACTTTCTTAACACATCTACATGATCTTCTCCTTCTTTCGTCTTAGCGATCATGTCATCGACGTATACTTCAACTTCCTTGTGCATCATGTCATGGAGTATTACTAGCATTGCTTGTTGATAAGTTGCACCGGCGTTTTTAAGACCAAAAGGCATCACTTTATAACAAAAGTGCCCCAAGTAGTGATGAAGTCGTTTTGGCTTTATCCTCAGCTATTCATATCTAATTATACTCTGAGAATCCATCCATGAATGAGAAAAGATGGCTTTCAGAAGTATTGTCCACCAAAATCTATGTGTGGTAATGGGAAGTTGTCTTTTGGTGTTTCTTGGTTCAAATCTCGAAAGTTGACACATATTCTAACTTTACTATTCTTTTTGAGAACTGCTACTATGTTGGCTACCTATTCTGAGTAATCTGATACCTCAATGAAACCTACCTCAAGCAGCTTTTTCACTTCCTCTTTGATTTGTAACAACAAACCTGGTCTAAAACACCTCAATTTCTGCCTTTTAGGTTTAATGTCTTCTTTGGTTGGTCGATTATGAACCACAGTTGATGGATCTAAGCCGGGCATGTCATCATATGACCATGCGAAAACGTCCAAGTATTTAGTCAAGAGTTCAATCAAACTGCCTCTCTCTCTTTCAAGCAAGCTTCCTCTAATTTTCAAATTCCTGAGACTTTCTTCTATTCCCAGATTAATTATCTCAACAGATTTTGAGGTTTCAATTCCTTTTTGTTCAAAACTTTGCCTATTTTTCTGTGTTCGATTTTGATAATCGATATCATCTTCATCAACTAAGCCAATAGGGATGGAGGTGATATCAATATTTTCATTAATTACCTACGCGAGATATCTCTGAACTTCATCACAATGATCAGATCTGGACATATATAAACGATGAATATATGAGTATATGGAAAAAGAAGAGAAGTTTAGGAAAAAGACTTTTTTTGATGTGGAAGGTGTTCGATTACACTTATTTGAGCACATCATAAAAAAAAAAAAAAAAACGTCATCCCAATTACGAGATCAACCCTTACTCAAGAGACTTAAAGCTACTGTATGGAATGGAAAACCAATTGTTTAAAGTTGTCTAATTCATTGAAATGATCTTAGCAGCATCTGTTTTGTTGAATGTAATGAGGCTTTGGAAAGGAGTCCTTGATATGTGGATGATTGGATTGTATTCCTTACTTATCTTCCTTCTTCGAATTTCACTCTTCATTTCTACTACCTCAGCCGAGATAGGAGAGTAACCCAACCCAAAAGTACCAACATGGGCTTCCTTCTCTTTGTCCAACATGCAAACCTCTTCAAACATCTGGAGCCCAAAGTCTACTTCCCCTTGTTTCCCGATGTAGGGAATAGTATTTCCTTGTATGTGGCATAGTCCTGCTCATCCATAACAATGACAATCTAGCTATTTGCTATAAATTTTACCCTCTGGTGCAGACTTGAAAGAATTGCACCTGCGGTGTAAATCCAAGTCTTCCAAGCAACAAATTGAATGTTCTTGGGATATCCAGCACCTAGAAGGGTGTGATGAAGGATTGAGGTCCAATGATGACCTCCAACTCTATTTCACCCACAATCTCTCTCTTGGAGCCGTCAAATGCTCGGATAGTAATGGAGCTAGGCTTGATGTTTGACGACTATATTTCTAGTAAATTTAAGGTGGCCAAAGGGCATACATTGAGGGAGGATCCATTGTCAGCGAGGACTTTGGAGACGATCTTGTCATTGCTTTTGACTACTATGAACAGGGCCTTGTTATGTTGCCCTCCTTCTTCCTCCAACTCCTCAAATGAGAATGTGATTTTACTGTTTGCAAAAACAGAGTTTATTGCTTGCCCGATAATGTCTTCAGATGCTCTTCCGGGAATCTTTACTTCCTTTAAAACTTTGAAAAAAGCTTCACGGTGGGTTTCAAAGCTTACTAGTAAACTCATCAGCGAAATTTAGACGGGCGTTTTAGCCAATTGCTCCATTACCTTAAACTCACTTGCTTTCATCAACCTCACAAGTGTCAACTTCTCATTCTTCTTCTCTCTTTCTACCTTGTCCTGATGAGATGGTTCCTCAGTTTCATTCTTTTCACTTGGGTTATAAATTCTTCCTGATCGAGTGAGACCGTCGACCATTGCCATGGAAGCATGATTGACTGTCTAGTAATTAAACATAATGGCTTTGTAGTCACTTGAAGTGATTGGTACATGAAAATTGTATTGTTTAAGGCTTGAAGTTATTATCTCTTCTCCATTTTTAGACCATTCGATCTTGATTGGTCTTAGGCCTCCGTCAATCATTCTTACGAACCCCTCCTCATTAGGCTTTTCTTGGGTAACCTTCTCATTTTCTTCAAATTCTGAGCCCCATCCAGTTGCAGGGGGCATTGGCATAAATGCATGGCTCGAACCAATAATCTACCAAGTATTGGAATTTTCCTTCTTCTCCCAAAGTGTCAACAATCGGATCTCCTGCCTGGTGTCTTTCCCACAATTCTACCTGAGTGCTTTGCTTCGTCCGCTTTAGGATTAACATTTCCATGATGTCTTTCTTCTTGATAACCCGATCTTGTAGAAGTTGGTAGATGGCTGGTCTGGTCTTAATACGATCTCTCATATTAAGGTAGGGCAAATGACCCATCTTTCGCAGATTCTATACTATTTGTTCTATTGTGATCGGTAACTCATCCAAATTCACTTCAAGCTCTAGAGATTCGGCAATGATCATATTAATTGTATGACCATAGTTTGACAAAGGATTGGTTGAAACATTTGGGGTTTCCACAAAATCCAATTAGATGATTTTGGAATCGATGAGATCTTGGATCTTGTGTTTAAGCCTCCAACAATTATCCATAAAGTGACCCACTTGACCAAGGTAGTACTCTCACTTTAGGTCAGAATTAAAATTTTTGGGTTTATAATCCTCTCTTGGTATTTAAAAGCTGATTAAGTTATCGGCCTTTAACTTGGCATACACTTGACTGAGTGGAACTAGAATTTGGGTGAACTTCCATTTTTCACCAAATCGGGGCTGCTGATATGGGATTGTGGCTTGCAAATTTGGAATTGAATTAGTTGACAAAACAACGGGTAGAGATGGATTGGCAAATTATGAAGTCATTACAACAAAACAAGTCTTTGGCCATGTCTAATAAACGTAGCTAAAGATTAATTAAACGTGACAAAAAATTTCTTGTCACATTTTTTTACACGTAGCCTATAGACATCGCCGAAGGTCCGTCGCAAATTTGATAGGTAATGTTAAAAATTTAAACATCATTAATATAAATTTGGCAACTAAATACACTTTATTGGGCCGCGTTTAAACATGGTCTACTATCATGCATTGGTTGTGCTTATATGTGGCTAAATATGATTAATCCCCATCCAACCAAATATAAAAGGAGGGAAATTTCTGATCAGCGACATTTACACGTGGGTAAATATTTATTAGTAACGTGTACATGTAAGTAAATTACTAAATTGGCGATGTTTAACCATGGCCATGCACAGATTGAATAAGTTTTATATATGTTCGTTAGACAAAATGGCAATTTATAAGCCTGATAAATCTCCTAGTTATCGGAATTAAACGTGGCTATTCAAACACATTGGTGACGTCTACATGTAGGCATTTAATTAAAATAATAATTTCTAAATGTGGCTGTTATTTTCAATTAGCAAGGTTTACACGTGACTGTTCATGCTGAGAAGAGATGGGCATTAATGTTTAACTCGGTTTGATTTGCCAATATATACTTATTTATTGTACCTTATATGCACAATTAGTAATATACACTTGTTTAATCACAATATAATTTATACCTATTATTACTTCTACACATGAAATTTATGTATGAATAAGTATCACTAATAGATTTTGGAGCATACAATGTGCTCAATATGTAATAAGATCTAATAATGCAAAAAGTACTTAAAGATCACCATGACCATCCTTACAGTAAAGAAAAAAAAAACATTGAACAATATTGTTTAGCATCCTTAGAAGAAACATAAGTACAAACTCCAAATTATATCAAAATGAGCATATGTATACATTTTATCACATCACAAATAACTGAGTCTTTAATATCAATCTTTAATAGCATACGTCCAAGGACAAACTTTAAATTTAAAATTTCTAAGTGGCTAGCCCTCTTAAAAAAATAAGCGTTCCCAGAGGAGTCGCCAAGCTATCAAGCTCGATTTTTCGTTTCTGGTTTAATTTCTTTTTATCTGATCCGTATCAAACCCCAACCCATTTAATACAAACTCTCGACTATGAATTAAAAGAAAATTTAAGAAAAAATGTTTTGGAGTTGCCAAATTTTATAAATTAGGATTAATTGATTGGTTAATCCTAACTTAGCTACTAGTTTGCGAAAAATTGATTTAAAAACCAAATTTTATAAACTAAAGATGTTTGGATTTGGGAGCTATCCTATTAAAACTATATGGTTACAACTTCAAAAATCATAATTTAAAATTTATCCTCTTAATGCTCAAAAAATAAAACAATAAATAAATTAAATTTTATGAATATCCACATTTACAATTTTATTTACAAACTAATGATGAAATTATCTATATTTACAAATAATTAATTAATTTGAAATTTACAAAATGTAGTGGAACGAAATAAATCTTTTTAGATTTTAAGTCGCCCTAGAGGTACCTACGTACTCGCTAATCGGAATCAAACGAAATGTAGTTCTTTTTGTAAAATTTTAATTTGTGCGTTAATTTTAAATATTAGAATTCTTTTCATTTTAAGTTTCTTAATTTCTTAGATCTTTAGAAAATCAAGAATTTTTCAATATGAGCCTATAAGCTATCAAATTTATTTGTATTAAAACAAATTTCTAATTGACAAAACCTTTCCATGCATATTTCTTATTTTTTTTATTTTTTATTTTTGAAAAGAAAACAATACTATATAAATTCCATATCTATATATTTTTTTTTTATTATTTTGTTATTTATAATAAGAAATAAATATAATATAATATAACTTACCTGGATATTAGAGTCGGATTGGAGCTATTGATTCGGAGTCGAGTCGGGTCGGGTCGGATTTTGGAGTCTTATAGAAGCAAGCCGCTGGAGAAGCGCTGGAGTTTGGCTTGGAAATTTCGAAACCACCAGCTTTGGTGGTTTGAGACACCCAAGCTTGCGAAACTGATAGATTTAGGGACGACAAACACTCCAATGGTGGTGGTGTGGATTGAGATTGACCGAAAGTGGTGGTTTGAAGCTTCGAAGGTAGTGGTCGACGGTGGTCCTTTGTGAAAATGGTGATTGAACTCCTCGGATTGATCCAAAGCTTCTTAAAGGTGGATCAAGAACTCCTAAAGCTTGTTATAACACCCAATTTCCTCAAAAACTTCCTAGTCCTAACGAACTCGAAAATTTCGAATTTAACCTAAGAACTCCGATCTTTGATTCAAGCTATTTCGATTATTTCTTGGTGATTTCTGGAGTTGTGGATGTTGAGAATGGTGAATTTGACCCCTATCTATACTAGTTAGAGGTCGAATTTGGTGAGAAAAACATTGAATTTGATGAACACACGAACACGCAAATTTCCAAGCTTGATTGATCACGATTTGAGCTTTTTCAAGTATGAATCATCTTGGAAAAATGTTAGGTGTGATGAATTAAATCAAATTCATGATGTTGGAAGTCTAATTCATCAAAATGAATTGAACTATGAAACTTGGAACTTGTGCAAAATACACATGTTCATCAAATTTCAAACTTTGATTCAAGTACTCAAATTGAATTTTTGAAACCGAAAATTGATTTAAATTTGTAGTATTTCAAGTCTTCTTTCAGATCCCTACGTTGTTTTGATGAAATTCGAAGCAAATTTAGCCAAAATCGAGCTTGAAAATGGCATGTTAGGCAAGAGAAAACTGGTTTTACAAGGAAGGAGACAATGCGCGTGCAATTTGACTATGCGCGGGTGCGTGATGTGCACACGCCTGAAGTAAAAAAAATTTGGATGCTCCGTGCGGGATTCGAAACCCGGTCTCTGATGTCTATACATGCCTGTTTTACCAACAGGCCATTTGGTTTGTGCCTCGTTTTCTTTTATACTTAAAATGTATTCAAGGCGTCCAAAAATGTTAGATCTAATTTAGTTAATTCCAAAATAAATTTATAAAAAAAGGAGTATTATATCAAGCCAAAAAATATTTTACAAAAATATTATTATTTATCACTTTTTTTTACTATCTTTTTCTTTTTTATATTTTGTTTATTTACTTCCTTTTCTTTTGTTCTCTCTTCTTTTATATATTTTTCTTCTCTTTTTTCTTTTTTTTTTAATTTTTATTATAGTATTTGTAATAATCTTCGGGTTTAACATAATATTAATTTTTACTATAAATTAAAGTCTTAAATAGGTAAAAATGGGGTGTCTATAAATGGTTTTAATGTTGAAGTTATTTTTTTATTTTTTTTTAGGTTGGGGGATGAAGAGAGAGAGAGAGAGACGATTGGAGAGAGAAGGAAGGTTTAATAAAATTTTGAGTCCTTAAATTGTAGATATTGAGTTGATGGTTGCTTAAATATTTGGATTTCAAATTTGTAAGACAGACTATGTGAAATCCTTGCATTAAATGGGAGTGCACATCTTTGTCCTTGTTTACTATTCCTTGGTGGCTATAAGATGGAGTGTAAGAGCATGATGATATATGTCTTAGTACCTTTGTACGTATGCATTGAGCTTTTGATTTCTCTAAATTTGGAAAGAGATAAAGGTGATGAGGCTGCTTCTTATGGGGTTCATGGTTATGGATAAGTAAAAGGATTCCTATTTCTCCTTTGAGTAATATTTTGAGTCTCTATAATGTATATATGATGAATGGTTTTATTATTTGTCAAATATTTTATGAACCAAGGGACAATTTTATAATTAATCGGAGATATACATATTTATATCATATGGTGTTGCTAAAGTACTACTGATAATTCTTAACATTGATATCTAGGGTTTCGTGTTTATGCAATTAGCTAAGATTAGGGTTTGAGCTACGCGACTAGGGTTTAGCCTTTGAATTAGGGTTTTCGGTACCAAAACCTTATAATTATGGTGCTTATCTTATTTTTAGAGCTTTGATTAAATTTTCATAATAATGGAGTCATTTTAGTTCCAATATGATGTCTTATTAGATAATTATCGACTTCTGATACCTCCTTAAGGTCACTATCTGATGCTTGCTAGGCCTCGTATCTATAAGGGACTGTCATGGTATATTCTCACACATTGCTAAGATAGATTATTTAGAATGAAAAAATTTAGGGGTTTACGGATATTTTCAAATGCAGTTCTTAATATATATTACATAAATATTAATTAGTTATATAGAAATGTTGTCTATCTTCTGAAAGCATTTAATTAAAAAGAAAAGCCACCAAAGTTTTTAATTTGGAATTTGCTTTAGCTTCTATATTTTTATTTGATATAACATAAATAGGTTCTACAATTTTATCTTACAAAATATCAATAAATTCTTAAGGTATTTGTAATAGGTTCAACATTTTCATATAAAAGAATTCTATATATTATAGAACTTATGATATTAAGAAATTATTTTTTTATTTTCTTTCATAGGTATCGAGCCTAAGTTTTGGTTTTTAATTAAATTTTTCTATAATTTGATTCCTATTAAATCCCATAGCCCATTTAATACAAACTTTCGACAAAGAATTAAAGAAAACTAATTTTTCAATAGTTTTAGAATTGCCACTCAACAAAATCAGGAAAAAATGTATGTTCAGATTAATGGATCAGATTAATCCAAACTTAACTATTGGTATACAAAAAATCTTTTTCTTTATGAAGATTGAAAAAACCAAATACCTTTAAGTTTAGGGGCTATCTCTTAAAATCTAAAAGGTTACCACATAAAATTCTCGAATTGAATAATGTATCTTCTAACTTTAGTATTTAGGAAGGCCTTATTTATTTATTTATTTTTATCAAGAAAAAGTTTCCTGTAAAAAACTTAAGGAAGAAATATATATATATATATATATATATAGATACAGATTTTAGGTTGCCTTGTCAATTAGACCGCCGTAGTTCTTTTTTCAAAACTTTGGTGGGTTGGTATTTTTTTAATTTTAATTTCTTTTCATTTGAAGTTTTCTTAAATTTAAATTTAAAAAAAATGGATTTTATTTGCTCCCTTTGTTTGAAAAATCCTCAAAGCATCCCTAATTTTTTAAAAAATGTTCTAATTTACTTAAATTAAGAAAAAAAATTAGGTCTCAAAACTTTTCTAAGAAGGAAGGATGAAAATAAAGAAAATAAAAAAAAAACATTTTATCTTCACATATATATTTGTTTATCTAGAAGGGAAACTGATTTGTACCCATAGGGGTAGGTAACTGCAACTTCTGACTTTTCATTAATTTTGGGATGATGAGATCAATTCATTAACTAAAAAAAGGCACCTACAAAAATAGAAAGAACAAGATAGCGAGAAACATTAAAAGGAACTTCTATACTACAGTAAGTGAAAATTTTTTTTATTCATATGACTTAAATGGTGAAACTTTCTTGAATGGGATATAATAAAAGACTCATGAAATAAATAAGAAATGAATTATAAAAAAGGAAATGCATTAATAAGGAAACATTAGTGAAGATGGAAAAGTATATAAGCTTAGAATTCTTCAATAGATGAGAACACACTTTGATGCCATGGAAGAAATGACAATGCTTTATGCAAATTTCGAAAAGAAATAAATTGGCATTTATTCGTCATTTTAATTATTCTGATATCTGTAGACTTCTTAAGGGCTTTTCTTTATGTGTCTCAAGAAAATTGATCTTTAGAAACATAAATTTTGCAATGGAGAAGGGGTAAGATAGGTTTATTTCTATAAATAGAATTAGCGATAATGGTTTTTGCGATGAAAATTTACGTTTAAAGATAGCATTTTTATTTCTAACACCCAGTTTTCTTATAATGCGTACCATTATTTTGTTCCGCAATTAATTTTATATATTTAGGCTTTTTTGGAACTTTCCTCTTATGTGTAGCATTTATTTCTTCATTTAATTATTTTTTTTTTGTCTATAGACTTTTTAGGAATTTTCCTTTTTGGAAATTTTTTTTCATGTATAAGAATTTGAGCCGTCTTGCTCTATTTTTGAATTTTGAATTTTTACAATGTTTTCGAATTTTAGATCCAATTATCTAAGTATTTACAAAATCAATATATAATTGAAGACAAATTCCGCCAATCATGTGCGATCTAATGGAATGTGATAAAACCCTAATTATTTTGCTACATTAGTTAGCACCAGAGCTACTTTCGCTTTTCGCTCCTAGATTGTTGTGGTACCGCATGGGTAACCAATCAATGACATGCACTGGATGAGATATATGATCATGATGATCTGGATTAGAGGATCGGGATGGATGAAAGGTATTAAACTTTGCACTAAATTTCAATTTAATACCTAAACTTTGCAATAGTCAATTTAAAACCCAAAAAAAGTTTTTGTGATTTTTTTTCCTACCTCACTGATACTGTTTGATCTATTTTCCAATGTGGATGGCAATGTTAAGGGTTCAGTAAAAGTTCAATTATATGTTGCCTCTTATAATTATTTTGACGTCTGTAGACTTTTCTAGAACTTTCCTTTATGTGCCGTTTATGATAATATTTCATCCTTTAATTTTGACTATTATGGGGTCAATAGTTGGTAAGCTAAATGAGAATTAGTTTTAATTTTGGTTTTCCAATTTTATTTTTTATGTTTTCAGTTTTTTTATGAAAAGAGTTTAAAGAAATATTTTTTTCAATTTTGATGGAAAGAGATTCTAAAGGGAAAGTATTTTGTGGTTTTACTAAAAAAAGTCCTGAAAAGGTATTTAGATTTCTTTTTTATGAATAATGCCTAAAAAGATTCTTTTATTTTTGTTTTAAAAGTACCTAAATTTTTTTTTTGTTCCACAGGTACTTATGCATCAACTTGTTGAAATCAGGTCTCCTAGTTTATTTTGATTTTATAAAAATTTAATGTGTCTATTTATTTTAATTTATGAAAGTATACTGCCTTAAACTAAGAGCGTTATCAGCCCACCATATGTTCTCACTAGAAAAGGACACGTTAAGGCTATGATACTACTAATCCACAATTATAATACCATATAACTTCGAAGTCTCACTTTAAAGGGTACTTCTCAAACATTAATGTGATAATAGAAACTTTTGAACAACTTTGTTAAGCTAAACCAAATGCCAACTTACAATCCATCTTAATATATATATATATATATATATATGACAAGGGTTAAATCATCAAAATTATAAGAACTAATATCCAAACTCCAAGAGTCATAAAAACTAATTAAGACTACATATGATCTTCAACTTTAACTATCTTCAACTCTAGACATATAATAGTCAGTTGGAAAATCGTCTCCACTATCATCCTCCTCAAAGTCCATGAATTTATCATAACCACTAGAAAAAAAAATCACCTATTCTTGAAAAACAAGAGTGAGCGTAAAAGCCTAATACACCAAACCACAATCACATGCGCAGGAGCAATCATCATGTAAATCTAAACACAATATGCAACATATACAGCAATAACAATTTATTATCTTTTAATTATCCAGGTAACTAGCACAATTTAGAACCATTTGCAACTAGTTTCAAACTCAGAGTAAATTTTGACTCCATAAAACACAAGTACTTATATGCATAGATACATGTATATATATATCGATGTTGGGTACTCTCTACACACCTTAGGTACCATACTCGTACCGCTCCAAACTACCGAACCATCTCTATATACAACTCCACTTAGGACAACACCACACACAGATCATTAGGGCACTATCCGAGTAGCATCGATACTCCTGATCTACCAAAATTTAGCCAAACACAACCAACAAACCATTTTAAAGCCATATGGTATTAAATTCTTTTACATATACTAAACTTAAATTCACAAACAATAACCAAGGTAAGAACATATCTTATACAACGTTTTGGAACGGTTAACCTAGCTTCACCAAAGACACCTGAACACACGCAAATACTCACTCAAAACTTGTTTTCACAAGGTAAATGTACTCCTAAGGTAAACTAAACTCTTAAACTAACAAGAACTACAACTATCCTAGGTTCAAACACACCTTCCTTCTTTGATCACAGAACAATAGAATCTCTAACAAAGAAACTTAGGGTTTCTCTAAAACTCCTCCAAAAGATTGACTCCCTTTAATATCAATAAGAAAACTCAAAAAAGATAACTCTTTTAGATCACTAAACGATTAAAAAGAGGAAAAATTACCTAGCACTTTGATTTTTGTTTTTACTTGAAGCAAATTACAAGATTGTGTGAGGTTTTGGGGTTTCAAAAGCATATGCTGGGTTATGAGAAGAAAGACAAGATTAAAGGGCTAAATATATTCCTATTATGTGGAAAACCCTAAAAAAAACAAGAAATAAATTGTGCATCATAAGCTATCAATAAAGGTTGGCAGTGTAAAGTAAAAGCTGATGGCCCAGACTTAATGCTAGCGGCTTAAAACTCGAAAGATGAAACTGGAGCAAAGTAGGGCGGCTCTAACACAAACGGTGCAGCATTCAATGCCAACATCGTATACTCCAAGGCTGGCGGCCTAAAAGTAGCCTAGTACTGTATCCTTCTGTACTTTTTAGACAACTTCCTCGTTCAAATATGTGTCTACTATTTAACAATATATTATTTATGTGTATTAGAGTAGACCATGAAACCCTTTGATATAATAATATATGAAAACATTGCCCTTTGCTATGATTTATTTATATATTACATCTCTCCTCCCCCTAAAAAAAACTTTCATCCTCAAAAATTACCTAGTTCATTGAAAAGCTTGGGATACTTTGTCCTCATCTCCTCCTATAATTCCCAAGTACCTTCCCATTTTGTAACGCCTTAAATTTAATTAAGGCATTACTACTACGTATAATACTTTATATAATAGACATTCAAGCTTTCTTGAATGATATGTTTATTTTGAACATTGCTAACAAATTTTAATTAATGACATCATTTGTTTAGATTTCTAAAACAACTGGATTTAATTACAGAAAAATAAAACCTTATAAAAACATAATAAAGGTCTCTACTCCCAGTAGAGCATACTAACTTTTTAAGAAAGAAAATTTTAGAAAATCATTTCACAATCAACTCTCAAGAGTAGATCAACTTTCCCAAAAACAAAACTTTTAAAGATATTACAAAACTATGGGCTTCTCAACTAAGTCCTCAAAAGAATATTACAAACTTAAAATATAAATTTGGCTCTTCAAACAAAACAAAATAAAACAAATACAAATGAAATCTCGGGTCCCAACCCCACTTCACTCATCTAACATTACCTAAAGCCCGAGCCAAACATCATCACCATCAATCATCATCAACAACAACTCCATGAACAACAACATCTTCATATTCATTAATACAACATCATTATCATCCCATCATCAACATCAACACCATCATATCACATTCATCCTCATCATCATCAAAATTATCAATCATCAAATCAAGACCTGGAAAAAGAACAACCACAACAATGATCAGCCGAAGCTCAGTACACAGTAATGTAGACACACACGGAGTAGCACACAAGCCTACTAAATGCAATACAACAAATAACAAGTTATTATCTTTCATTCAAATAAAACAAGCAACATGGGAGCACTCATACTCCAGAACAAGTCACTCGGAATCTGGGGTCCTGAGTAACCACAAGACGCTTAGGCGATTGATCTAGGTAGCCTAAATACCTATATCTCCTGGATAATATAACGATAAAGAATAGAAGCCTCATCTACGGTTCACAGTCGTTACTTGCCCTCTACACATCTCAGTCCATAATATAAAAAGGCTCAACCAGTCCCATAAACGTGAGTCCCAATATTTACTTATTGTTGATCAAGATAGATATTACACTAATATCATTTACCCCATTGGCTACCTGCTGAGTCACCTACAAATGTCATAGCACCATGATGAGGATGGCCTACCGTGTCTGCTTGGACATGGTTGCTGCTTCTCAGACCGGATTCAACAGCAAACACACAAAACAGCACTCATCACTTAAGCCATCGTTAAGTTCTTAGTCTAGTTTAGATGTCTATCCTAACATATAACATGCAAGTCACTGCGTACCTTTCATATTTAAAATCCAAATAGGCTCAGAAGGTGAATCAGAAGCCAACTCAAAAGATAGATCAAGTATTCATATTTTAGATTCAAGAATTGAACTCATATAAATATCCACTTATTTTAAACTTATTTTATTACCCTATTTGATTAGACACTAAATAGGAATCCCATTCTGATTGTAAAGCCAAAATACGAACAGTTCTCTTTTGTTTGTCAAAGTATTTCTTTCACTTTTATTATAGTATTTTATTACAAAAGTATCAACAAAGCATTCATATTAAAAAATATTCATTTTCCAAGTAAAAATACATTTGAAACAACATATTCTTCATATAATTCTTGGTTTATCCTATCCCATTAACTTAAGCCAATTATTTGCTATTAACTCATTTTGACTTAATCTTAACAAAATTGTTTAGAGCTAATCATTTGATATAATTACTGAGCTAACATAACTAAACTTAATCAATCTAATCTATTTTAGCTTATTTAAGTTCATTAAGCCAAGTTGAACTTAGATTATTAACTAAGTTTATTTTAATTTAACCAAATCATTTATTAAATCTATAACTCCACTTAACTCATGCTTAATTATATTATTCAACAAACATAACACATTAACTATAATTTATCTATTTCATTTTGGCTTAAAAAGATTCATTTTATATTTTACTACAAACACCTAACTAGTAAAACAAGTTTTCAACTTTGTAACTTTGTTTGTTTATGTAGCGGTTGGAAACAAATGAAATTTAAGCCTTGATACTTTAGAATTTGCAAAAACTCAAAATATAAAAGTTGTAGATCTCTTTTTACTTTTCGTAACCTTTTAAATTACTTCAATCTGTGATGGATGAAAAAGTTATGATCAAATTACAGTTAGAATACAAAATAGGGAAGGCTACACGACTTGCCTATACGGCCGTAACCCAAAAAAAAGTCCAGACTCGAGTTTTTTTCCCCTGCAACACTCAGCACGAGCTCCTGTAGTCCCTTGCACACACCTGTGCAGACACCGAAATTTTTCCCATAAGAAAAAATTTGTCCTCAACACACTTTGCACGACTTAGTGCATGCTGGTGCTGCCCCTGCAACCCCTATCATGAATTTGTTTTGTTTTTTTACATTTTTTACCAACTTTTACACATTTTACTTCCATCAAAACATCATCTTAACATCAGACAAACTAGTTTTCATACTTTTAACACTTATACTCATAAAACAACATCAAACGCCTCCAAACCATTCCATCAAACCTCATATTCACTATTCATCATCTCCTTCACCAACCCAACATGTATCAAGCATTAAAACAATACATATAAACATAAACAATAATAAAAACAAAGGAAAAAGCAAAACTTATCTTTTTTTTTTTTTTTTTTGCAATCACATGTACTCTTAATATTCTCTATACTTCTTCTTCTTCTACTTGGGTTACTTCTAACCATGATTTTCGCTTCTCCTCTCACATCTTCTACTTGATTTCTTTTTTATTCCTTCTTGAAATTGAGATTTTAAGAATGGTAAAAGAGAGAAAAGAGAAGGAAGAGAAGAGAAAGAAAACAGGGAGAGAGAGAAACGAAAATGAAAAGATATCCTAGTTTGATTGAAGAAGCAGGTACGTTATCCAAGTTTTGAGGATAACACTTTCTTTAAGAGGGGTAGGTTGTAAACCCCTGGTTTTTACGATAACTTTAAGCTTAAATCTTAAATCGGGAAGTCAACCGAGAACCCTAAGTGAGCAATTCCCTATTAAAATGTAACAATTTAGATCCGGCATTCTTGTATTTTTCAATCCTAAAAGAATAAATAGGAGTTATGTGTGTGGTATAGTGTATAATTATATAAGAAAATTTAAAAATATCATATTAGATAAAATTCGGTTTATTTCAAGTTCGATCGGATATAATCCTTGAAAAGCATGTCCCGGGGCTTGAGAATTTAAAAATATTTTATTAATACCATTAGATTTGTAATTTTATAAGGATTTCAAAAATATCAATTTTATAATTTTTTTTATAACTAAAAATATTTGATATTACAATTATACATGAATTTTCTTACTACCGATATTAATTTGTCTCCTGCATTATTTTATGCTATTCATTGTATAATACTACTCTACTTTATATTACTCTACATTATTTAATGCCTATACTTTATTACCATTGGACCTTATTTTTTACCATTCATCTATTTTACTTTTTACATTTTCCATATCTCTTTTCTTACATCAACCACTCATATTACATCTCTTAATCATCAAAACAATTAAAGAAATAAATTTTTCCCTTTTCCTTTACAATGGCTGGCGCTACATATATATATATATATATATTATATCTATTTTTTTCTTTTTAATTTAATTTAATTCCACACCAACTTCACTTCCATTCTTCTATAAATACCACCTCCTCCCTTCGTTTCTTACACCACTCTTCCAACATAAAGTTACCATGCCAAAATACTATCTCAAACACTCTCTCTAAATTATCTCTTTTACTACCAACAAACCCTCTTTACATTTTCAAACAAATCCTCTCTAAAAACTATCTACTTTACCAAAATTACAACGTTTCTTCTCCATTTCTCTTACAAATTCTTTAAGGTAATATCCTTATTTCTTTCATACAACCATGTCATGTAACGTAATATGACCATTGTGGGGTTTCCTAAAATTCAATGTTATGGAAATAACACTATGTTCATGTTTTGTTGTTGTTCATGGAGATATCTTTTCTATCTTATTTTATTATGTTTTTTGATGTCATTTTTTATTTGCTACTCTTGTTATATTTAAATATCTATTTTTTCGCATTCATTTTAATTTATAATCGGGATGGAATTTATTCTTTGTCCCGGGAGCCTTGACTCCCAATACATGACATACATGACAATACTTGACTATATTGTTGATCTTGTTTAAATTGTTATTTTCGCTTTCATTTTAATTTATAATTGGGATGGAATTTATTCTTTATCCCAGGAGCCTTGATGAAGCTAAGACTTTCAATACTTGATTTTATTATTGTAATTTCTCTTATTTGTTATTTTGTGTGTGCTATGTTATGATATATGAGTGTACTCACATTATTGCATGATTCATAGTGTTGATCGAATAATAAGAAATGAGGTCTTATTTTACAAAGAACAAAACAAATATTATCATCAAGAAAAAGGAATACTAAACTTAAAGTTTTTCCTTAACATGTAACAAAATTTTTGACTAAAACAAACCTACCATGAGATGATAGTTGTCGAGCCTGGATTTTTCCACATTATCTGGTTCATTTCTCATAACCCGATTCACATTAAACCCGAACCCATTTAACATGAATCCTCGACTAGGGGTTAAAAGAAATTTTCATTTTTGAAAATGATTTAGAGTCGCCACCCGATATAAATCGGGAAAAAATAAAAAGCTAGGATCAATGGGTCGGTTGATCCTAACTTAGCTACTAGTCTGCAAAAATTTGATTTAAAAAAAAACAAACTTTTAAAACCAGATATCATGGATTCGGGGGCTAACCTATTAAAACCAAATCGGTTACCACTTTTGGAATTTTAAACTTATAATTTATCCTTTATATGCTCAAAAAAAAAAAAAAACTCAAATAATATATTATAATAGAAATATTTACAAGTCAAATCATTCATTTTATTTTTTATATGGTTTTCTTCATTTTTATTATTTTTTTTTTTAGAATATCAATATCAATAAAAACATATTATATTTACAAAATATTTATTCACAAAAACAAAAAAAAAAACATTTTTATTATTTTTTATGTCGCCCGCAGGTGCCTACGTACTCGCTAATCGAGATCAGACAAAACGTAGTTCTTTAAAAAAGAACTTAATTTGTTGATCAATTTTATATTTTTGAACTCTTTTCACTTTAAATTCATTAAATTTTGAATTTTTATGAAACCATTTTTGATGATCCTATGATCTAATCAATTGATTTTCATTTCATGAAAATGCAATTTTTCTAAGTCCAAAATCATTTTTCCAAAATCATTTTATGATAATTCATGGCTAATTTAATGCTACATGAAAAATTTTGATTGAACTTTGGATGATTATTTCCATAGCTAATTTATGAAAATAATTTGATTAAAAACTTTGATTATTTTCATAGCAAATTTATGAGAATGATTTGATGAAAACATGGATTATTCTCATAGCAAATTTATGAGAATGATTTGATGAAAACTTGGATTATAGCAAATTTATGAGAATGATTTGATGAAAACTTTGATTATTCTCATAGCTAATTTAATGCTATATGAAAATAATTTAGATTGAAAAATTTAATCCAAACTCACCTGGACCGTTGGATTGTTCGGATCAGATCTGGAACGCTGATCTGGATGTGGACCGTTGACGTTGACCATTGACTGCGCAGGTAGACTGAGACCAACAATCAATTTGTTTTTCTTCCCCAGGAACGAATTGATCGCTTGCAATTGGTTCGAAATGACAGTGAAATGAGATTACCATCACACGGCTTGGACCTCGACTAAAAGCGGATTGGACTTTGGATCTGATCTGGAGCGCTGATCTGGATGTGGACCGTTGACCATTGACCGTAGACCATTGACTGCACGAGTAGACTGAAACCAACAATTGATTTGCTCTGCTTCTTCTTTTTTTTTCTCTCTCTCTCTTTTTGTGTTTTTCTTCTCTCTAAACTCTTACTTTGAAAATTTTCGAATGCTTTGAATCTCTGAGTAATCCTTGTAATTGTTGTGTTCCTTTTGTTCATGGATCATTCCTATTTATAGATCCATGGTCTGATTTCAGTTACGAATTGCATTTAATGACTTCCCAATTTTTCGTAAAAAATTTAATTCGAAAATTGGAATTTGATTCATTTGTAATTGAAGAAATTAATAATCAGTTACGAATTGCATTTAATGACTTTCCAATTTTTCGCAAAAAAAATTAATTTGAATTTGGTTCATTTGTAACTGTCAAAATCAATGATCAGTTACGAATTGTATTTAATGACAAAATTCATTTGTAACTGACAAAATTTAATTCGAAAATTGGAATTTAATTCATTCGTAACTGACGAAATTAATGATCAGTTACGAATTGCATTTAATGACTTCCCAATTTTCTGAAAATTGGAATTTGATTGATGATCAGTTACGAATTGCATTTAATGACTTCCCAATTTCCTGAAAATTGGAATTTGATTTGTTCGTAACTGATGAAATTGATGATCAAATCCTCGAATATTCGATCCTATCTCTGTATAGGATCAATTGAATCGTTCAAATTCATTGAATTTGATCAGCCGCCATTGATGATTCTTCAATAAATCCAGTCTATCCCATGCCGACATTGAATCCTCATCCTTATTTGCCTCTTCATGGAATCAAACCCAGGTCCTGTGGCTGGTCTAGTCATATGGGTCAGTGGTCTTAACTGTTAGGCCGTTAGCCTGTACCTGGTTGGGTTCAACAAATTTAAACTTTAAGACTCATTCAAAATAATTTTTGAAAATTTGTTTAATTATCTTTATGAACAATTTATAACAAAAATATGTATTATATCAAGCTCAAATAATTTTTTTTTTAATAATGTATTTTTTTCTCTTTTTTTTTTTGTTTTTTGGAAAAGACACACTGTTTTTTTTTTCTCATTTTTTTTATTTATTTACCTTACTATTCTTATTTTTGCTACTTTTGATTTTTTGTGCTATTTTTTATTTTTATCTATTTTTACTATTTTTTTGTGAGCTTGACATAATACTAATTTTTATCATAAATTTGAGCCTTAAATTGAGCAAAAATTGGGTGTCTACAGCTGCCCCTCTTTGCGGTGAAGTTTGAGCAAAACTTTACCACAAAGACCAAAAGATAGCCAATTTTTGCTCTTTGACAGAACCTAGGTCATCATTTTTGGACTTCTAGACAAATGGTATCAACTTGATAGGATGGATTGGGTCATTTGGTCTTGGTCATCATCTGAAATGGATTTCTAAATTTGGTCTTGATCACCATCTTTAATGGATGGATTTCTGAATTTGGTCACCGTGCTAAACCATCTGTCGATTTCAGACTTTGATATTCGCTAGGTCAACTGTCGGACCTAGACTTAGAAAACTGATAGACCATCTGTCGGGTCTAGATTTTGAGATTTGCTAGGTCAACTGTCGGACCTAGACTTAGAAAACTAATAGACCATCTGTCGGGTCTAGATTTTGCTAGGTCAACTGTCGGACCTATGGGCTTTGGTTTGGTCATTTGCCGGACCTATGGGCTTTGGTTTGGTCATTTGCCGGACCAATGGGCTTTGGTTTGGTCATTTGCCGGACCAATGGGCTTTGGTTTGGTCATTTGCCGGACCAATGGGCTTTGGTTTGGTCATTTGCCGGACCAATGGGCTTTGGTTTGGTCATTTGCCGGACCAATGGGCTTTGGTTTGGTCATTTGCCGGACCAATGGGCTTTGGTTTTGGTCATTTGCCGGACCAATGGGCTTTGGTTTGGTCATTTGCCGGACCAATGGGCTTTGGTTTGGTCATTTGCCGGACCAATGGGCTTTGGTTTTGGTCATTTGCCGGACCAATGGGCTTTGGTTTGGTCATTTGCCGGACCAATGGGCTTTGGTTTGGTCATTTGCCGGACCAATGGGCTTTGGTTTGGTCATTTGCCGGACCAATGGGCTTTGGTTTTGGTCATTTGCCGGACCAATGGGCTTTGGTTTGGTCATTTGCCGGACCAATGGGCTTTGGTTTTGGTCATTTGCCGGACCAATGGGCTTTGGTTTGGTCATTTGCCGGACCAATGGGCTTTGGTTTGAAAACTTGGATGGGCTTCAAGTTTTTCTTTTTTTGGAAAACTTGGTTTGAAAACTTGGATGGGCTTCAAGCATTTTTTTCTTTGAAAACTTGGTTTGAAAACTTGGATGGGCTTCAAGTTTTTCTTTTTTTGGAAAACTTGGTTTAAACGTACCCTATGAACTGGCGTTTGGTTTTAACATTAGTGCGCTTCTTGAGCTGACACTCGACTTGTTAAGGTGCTCCTTGAGCTGGCCTAAAACTTACAACTTGACAAGGCAGCACAACACTTCCTTGAGTTAGCGATTCTCAATTTGAGGAATAGGATGAAGCTCATACGATCCTAAAGATTAAAAAAAAGACAACGCTCCCTTGAGCAGACTATCCTGATGCTGAAGAAATAGGATGATGCTCCTTTGGGCATATAATCCTAAAGATTGAAAGGTAGGATGACGCTCCTTTGAGCGGGTGACCCTAATACTTAGGATGACGCTTTTTTTTTTTTTTTTGAGCAATCGATCCTAAAACTTAAACAAATAGGATGACGCTCATTTGAGCAGGTGATCCTAAAACTTAAACTTGAAAATCAAGTTTTGAAAACCGTAGCCTGAAATTTTTTTTTTTTTTTGCTAATTTTTTAATGTGGGAAATTCTTCCCCTTTTTCATTGAAAATTTTTAAGAAAACCTTTGAGAATCTTTTTCTTTTAAAAACCAAAACCTTTTTTTTTAATTCTTTTATTTTAAAAATTTAAACCAAAGGTAATTTTTTTTACTTTTAATAAAAAAAACTTATTTTCTCCTTTTTTATTACTTTTCAGATATTTGGAAAAAACTTTTTTTTATTTTTATTTTTTTTTTGGAAGAAATTCCTTCTTTTCTTGAACCTTTTCAAGGTAAAAAGTTTCTTTTTTTTTTTTTTTGAATTCCAACTTTTTTTTTAAAGTTACCAACAGGTAAAAATAATCATAAATAGGGTTTGCCCCATTGATCACTCATTTTTTTTTTCAGCCTAAGGCTTCACTATTAACCACCTAAGGTCTTTTATTGAAAAATTTTAATCATTGGGGGCAAAGTTTTTCTTTTAGGACATTAATTTGAAAATTGGGGCATTGTTTCCAACTTTGGGGCAATTAATTCCTAACCCTGAGGCAGACTTCTTTCAAATTGGGGCAAATGATTTCATGCCCCTGGGATGATTCTTACACCAAGGTTGGTTATCTTATTTTAAGTTACCTAATCAAAGAGGACTTCCTTACACTCTCTCAGGCTTATTTTCACACATTTGACTCGGATTCCAAAAATTATGGTCCGGCTTGCAAGTGACACACTTTGGTCAATCTATTAGGTCTTTTTTGGACTGTAATGTGGGTTTTGGTTGTTGGCTTTAATCAAAAAGAGATATTTCATAAAGGCTTTTTTTTTTTTTTGAAAATTTTTCAACACATCCCGGGTTTACAAGTCAAGAACCCTTAAGGAAAACTTGAATATGCACTTATTCCTAGTTTCAAGAGCATTAATAAATCAACTCCTTTGATCCAAAGAGTCTCTAAAGGATGGAATTGTGTATGGGCCCATAATATAGATTTTGGACCTTGTGTTTTTATGGGCTTTGAACTTTCAGCATGTGCCCCCAGTGTTTGGGTATGATCACCTTGTGTGATTGTCTTCCATCAGGGTGGAATTGTGGGTGGGTCCATAATATAGATTTTGGACCTTGTGTTTTGATGGGCTTTGAACTTTGAGCATGTGCTTGTGTGATTGTCTTCCATCAGGGTGGAATTGTGGGTGGGTCCATGATATAAATTTTGGACCTTGTGTTTTGATGGGCTTTGAACTTTGAGCATGTGCTTGTAATTTCTTGGTTTAATCACCTTGCTTGGCTATTCTTCATTTTTTTTTCATTTTTTTTTTGGCACTTTATTCATGTATCCCTTTTTTCTTCTTCTTTTGCAAGGTGATTTGTATTTTTTCCATTGGATAGCTTATAGCTCAAAGTATATGGATTGTGTATGGTTTGGGATAGAAACTCTTCTTCCTTTCAAAGGAAATGATTTATTTATGTCAATTGACTACTCTTGAATTGATGCAACTAGGCAAGTGCATAAAGTTAATCCTTTTTCTCCTTGATAATGACCCTGACCTCCAAATTGCCCGTTGTGGGGTACCCTAATGTAGGGTGGTTCTTGACAGGGCTTAATTTTAAAAAATTCTTCCTTAATAGGCTCAAATGGGTTAACAAAGGATAATGTGTTTAGGACTTTGAAATGAATGCCTAATGTCACTTTGACCTATGTATCAAATTCAAACTAGACCTCCTTTAAGGAATGAGTCCATTTTATCTCTCACAATTCACTCCACTCTTAGTGTGTAGGGTATGTGTTTGGGATTAAGTTTGCCTCTTTTCATCTAGGCATATTTATGAGAATTTTTTGGTTTTCAATCATCCATTTTTATTGCCTCAAGATATATAACTAAATGCCCCATTTGGATTTATCAAATGCCCCTAATGGTAAAGTCCTTTTGGTTGCCCCTAGTTTTGATTTCATTTGCCTTTAGCTTAAAATGAATGATCATTGGGTAACAATTTTGAAACATTCTTTTTCTGTTGGCAATTTTCCTTCTTTTCTAATTTTTATTTTTATTTTTTGAAAATAACTTTATTCTCTTTCTCATTTGTTGGAAAACAATTTTCATTTTTTTTTTCTTAAAAAAAATTGTTGGAGAACAAGTTTGAAAAACTTTTATTCTCTTTTTTTTTTTTTTTGTTAGACAACAACTTTTTGTTCTCACTTTTTTAAAAAAATCTTCAAAAAAAAAAAGTTGTTAATGATTTACAAAAAGAATGTTTGAAAATGATTATTTATCCTAAAGTGGAAAAAAGGATATTTACAATGATTATTGAATACATATGACAAAGGTAATTTTTATCCTAAAGTGGAAAAAGGATATTTACAAGTCTACTGTACACATTTTTTTTTATTTTATTTTATTTTTTCCTTAAAAAAGATGCAAAGATGCAAGCATACAGATGCAATTGAGGATAATGACCTTGAAAATTTGATGAAAAAAATTTTGCTGGAGTTGATGAAAAATTATTATTTTTTTTTTTTTAAAACCCCTTTTTTTTTTAAACAAAAAAATAACTCCATTTTTTAAAAAAATATTTTTTTTGGTCACTATCCATATAAATGGAGATAAGGACCCTGAAAGTTTTGGTGAAAAAGTTTTGTTGGAATTGATGAAAAATCATCTTCTTTTTTTTTTTTGAAAATAACAAAATTAATTAAGACTCCATTTGAGAAAAAAAAAGAAATTAGTCACTATCCATGCCTGAAATAACCATGAAATTCCCAATTTATATTCTATATGTGTGTTAATAAATTTATACATACTTTTGATATGTATTGAATATGATTTTTTTTCATGATGAATTATATGTTTTATTATTATGTTAAAATATTGAAATATTCTAGAATTTATTAAATATTTAGTTCATAAAATTTTAATTGTATTCATATGTGTAATTTATGATTTGAATGTGTTGAATTAAGTGGAGGAATGCATGTAACTAAGTCCTTATGTAGCAGAATTTTTTAGGCAAAAAAATAAAGCTATTAAACACTCACTAAGGCCTTAAGACAATGTCATTAAGTAACAAAAGGTTAAGTCATTAATTGCCTTAATTACAAATGCCTCAAAAGTCAAACAAGTAGATAATATCTACTCTTCAAACTTAAATTTTCGGGCAAAATTTCAGACCTTAGCCAAACCCTTTCTCTAAGCTTCAAAACACCTCTTAACCCTCTCAAAAGCTCCTCCAAGGTGGCATAAGATTAAGCCCTTCATTTTCCATCACTTTTACCACCAAAAGATTGCTAGAGGACCATTAAACTAAAGCCTAAAGTTCTATTGGTGAGTTTGTCTTTCATGTCTTAATCTTATGCATATATGTGATTTCTTGATAATAGGGTGCTTATGCTAAATATGAGAAATGATGTGTTCTATATGTTAATGGTAGTTTAAGTAGTATAATAAGGATACAAGAACTTATAGTATATGTTTTATGTGTAGCAAGAAGTATGGGTGTTGTTGAATTTGGGGAGAAGATAATTTGGGAAGTTGAAGTGTGGATTTGGAGTTTGAAGTATGATAAGTATTAGAAGTGTTGTATGAAGTTTGCATAAGGTTTAGGACATGTTAGGAGTTGAGAAAAGTTGTTTTTTTTCAAGTTTAAAGTGTTAAAGTTTGAAAAATTTCGTATAACTATCACTACACCTGTCAAAACACCCCTGTTGCCAAGGGTGTAGTGTCCAAAACACCCCTGTTGCCAAGGGTGTAGTGCTCTCGGATCAAAAATTTCATTTTCCCCTGAGTTGAAACGGCCTCCAAAACACCCCGTTGCCAAGGGTGTAGTGTCCAAAACACCCCTGTTGCCAAGGGTGTAGTGCTCTCGGATCAAAAATTTCATTTCCCCTGAGTCAAAACGGCCTTCAAAACACCCCGTTGCCAAGGGTGTAGCGCTCGCGGATTTCTTCCTGACGCGACACTATTTTGTAAATTGATCATAACTTTTTCATACAAACTCCGATTTGAGTGATTCAAATTGCGTTAGAAAGCTTAAAAAGGATCTACAACTTTTGTTTTGAGTTTTTACAAAATAAAAACTTATCAAGGCCGAATTTTCGTTTCTTTCCAGCTGATACATTTTCCAAACAAAGTTAAAAACTTGTTTTTTTGTGTTTTATGTGTATTTGCTTTAACAAATGGATCTTTTAGACTAAAATGAGATAGATATATGATAATTGATGTGTTATGATGATCAGTATATAATTAAGCATGATTTAAGGATATTTGTATGATTTAATAAATTATTGATTATCTTTACTTGTTTTAGGATCTTGTGATAACTTATTTGAATGTATTTGTATGGTTATGTATGAGATTAGTTGAAATGAGTTTAAACTAAGTGTGAATTGTGATAATTCTTGTTGAACAGTTATTGATCCTCGCTTGGCCACCCCCATTAATTCCCAAGCTAATACAGGTACGCAGTAACTTGCTTGTATGCTTGTTAGGATAGGCATACTTAAATTTGATATAAGTTCTAAATGACTTAAGTATTGCTTGAATTGCTTGTGTTTTCACCGTTAAATCCGGTTCGAGGAGCGGTAACTTATCATGATGCAATGATAGGTTAGTGTAGACGCTTAGGCCAATAGTCATGATGCAATGACTAGGCTCGGCGGATAATCGATAGGAATGTATAACCGAGCAACATTTACTTACTCTTGAGAGGAAATAATATAATCTAATTCAATGTTTATGGGAGCATGTGAATTGCTTTATATTATGGATTGAGTTAAGTGAAGCTGAGTAACGGCTATATAACCTGGATGAGATTATTATTTGCAATGTAACGTTATCTAGGAGATATAGTATTCGGGCTACCTATACCAACCCCCTGAGCGTTGTGAGCATTACTCAGGACTCCCAGATATCCTCAGCTTGTCCCGGAGTTTGAATACTCCAGTGTTGATTTGTTTAAGAAATATTAAAGAAAGATAAATGAAGCAATTGTTTTTGCATTGCATTAGTATAGGTGTGTATGGCTTCGCTTTTGTTTGTGTTGCTGTGTACTGGGCCTCTGGCTCACTTTTGCTATTTTCAGGTGTTGATGATGATTGTTATGATGATATGGGATTCGGGTCAGATTGGGAGAAGTTTATGGACGAGTGGGATGAGTAGGACCCTGTGGCGAGAAGTTTTTGAAGAAAGTTTTATTTCATGTGTCCGTTTAAAAATGTATTTCGTATTTTGGAATAGAGGCTTGTTAGTTAAGCCTGGGTTGTATTAAAAGACTTAAAGTCTATTTTCTTCATTTTGTAAGACTTATGTATATTTTGTTGTGTCCTATGCTGGACACAAGGATGTAAATATTTCCTTAAACTATTTTATGTAAATAGATTACTCAAGTGAGTAATCCTTTTGTAAAAGCTTTTATAACAAGTTTTAATAGTTTTAAACAAACAATTCACATAACTGTAGATTAGGACAACCTTCCATATAATACGAAAGTATTATATGTGGTTGGGGACTTAACTTGCTAAGTCTTAAGGATTAGCAATCGGGTCTTTACAATGCCAATGGGGACAATGACCAAAAAAACTTTACTTGAAGTGGTATTAAATTTTTTTTTTTAAAAAATAAAGGTTTAAAAACCATCTCAATCTAAAATTTTATTTACTAAAAAAAAATGTTTGATTTTTGAAAACTTCCTTTTTTAGGAAAGAAACAACTCCACATTTTTAAAAAAAAAAATTGGTGGACATTTTTTTTTCGAAATTTTTATTTTTGAAAAAAACATTTTTTGGAAGAAAATACAACTCCATTTTTTTTTGAAAAGTTTGGTCAAAATCCCATGTTAATGAATGCATGATTTGGTGAGGTTCTATAGGTCCCCCGGTTTAGTGGTACTAAACCGGAGTGGGAGGACATTTCTTGATCTAGAGGGTGGAAAGCCACAGCCCCCGGACCTTACTTCGTCCTCCTCGCTTAGGCTCTTAAGACGGCCTGGGTCGACCGTATCTAGCACACATTTATGTTTATACAAATGCAAATGCAAATGCAAATGCAAATACTTAAATAAATAAACAAACAAGCTTTTTGCCTTCCATTTTTTTTTATACTGCAAGGTTAGTATATATTTACAGAACAATTATTCAATATAATACAAAGAATCATATATTCACAAAAATTGAGCAAGGATAAATTTAAAATTTAAAATTCCTAAATGGCTAGCCCTCTCTTTTTTTAAAAAAAAAAATTAGGCGTCCCCAGTGGAGTCGCCAAGCTGTCGAGCCTGGATTTTTCCACTTTATCTGGTTCATTTCTCATAACCCGATTCACATTAAACCCGAACCCATTTAACATGAATCCTCGACTAGGGGTTAAAAGAAATTTTCATTTTTGAAAATGATTTAGAGTCGCCACCCGATATAAATCGGGAAAAAATAAAAAGCTAGGATCAATGGGTCGGTTGATCCTAACTTAGCTACTAGTCTGCGAAAATTTGATTTAAAAAAAAAACTTTTAAAACCAGATATCATGGATTCGGGGGTTAACCTATTAAAACCAAATCGGTTACCACTTTTGGAATTTTAAACTTATAATTTATCCTTTATATGCTCAAAAAAAAAAACTCAAATAATATATTATAATAGAAATATTTACAAGTCAAATCATTCATTTTTATTTTTTATATGGTTTTCTTCATTTATTATTTTTTTTAGAATATCAATATCAATAAAAACATATTATATTTACAAAATATTTATTCACAAAAAAAAAAACATTTTTATTATTTTTTATGTCGCCCCGCAGGTGCCTACGTACTCGCTAATCGAGATCAGACAAAACGTAGTTCTTTAAAAAAGAACTTAATTTGTTGATCAATTTTATATTTTTGAACTCTTTTCACTTTAAATTCATTAAATTTTGAATTTTTATGAAACCATTTTTGATGATCCTATGATCTAATCAATTGATTTTCATTTCATGAAAATGCAATTTTTCTAAGTCCAAAATCATTTTTCCAAAATCATTTTATGATAATTCATGGCTAATTTAATGCTACATGAAAATATTTTGATTGAACTTTGGATGATTATTTCCATAGCTAATTTATGAAAATAATTTGATTAAAAACTTTGATTATTTTCATAGCAAATTTATGAGAATGATTTGATGAAAACATGGATTATTCTCATAGCAAATTTATGAGAATGATTTGATGAAAACTTGGATTATAGCAAATTTATGAGAATGATTTGATGAAAACTTTGATTATTCTCATAGCTAATTTAATGCTATATGAAAATAATTTAGATTGAAAAATTTAATCCAAACTCACCTGGACCGTTGGATTGTTCGGATCAGATCTGGAACGCTGATCTGGATGTGGACCGTTGACCGTTGACCATTGACCGTAGACCATTGACTGCACGAGTAGACTGAAACCAACAATTGATTTGCTCTGCTTCTTCTTTTTTTTTTTCTCTCTCTCTCTCTTTTTGTGTTTTTCTTCTCTAAACTCTTACTTTGAAAATTTTCGAATGCTTTGAATCTCTGAGTAATCCTTGTAATTGTTGTGTTCCTTTTGTTCATGGATCATTCCTATTTATAGATCCATGGTCTGATTTCAGTTACGAATTGCATTTAATGACTTCCCAATTTTTCGTAAAAAATTTAATTCGAAAATTGGAATTTGATTCATTCGTAACTGACGAAATTAATAATCAGTTACGAATTGCATTTAATGACTTTCCAATTTTTCGCAAAAAAAATTAATTTGAATTTGGTTCATTTGTAACTGTCAAAATTAATGATCAGTTACGAATTGTATTTAATGACAAAATTCATTTGTAACTGACAAAATTTAATTCGAAAATTGGAATTTAATTCATTCGTAACTGACGAAATTAATGATCAGTTACGAATTGCATTTAATGACTTCCCAATTTTCTGAAAATTGGAATTTGATTGATGATCAGTTACGAATTGCATTTAATGACTTCCCAATTTCCTGAAAATTGGAATTTGATTTGTTCGTAACTGATGAAATTGATGATCAAATCCTCGAATATTCGATCCTATCTCTGTATAGGATCAATTGAATCGTTCAAATTCATTGAATTTGATCAGCCGCCATTGATGATTCTTCAATAAATCCAGTCTATCCCATGCCGACATTGATCCTCATCCTTATTTGCCTCTTCATGGAATCAAACCCAGGTCCTGTGGCTGGTCTAGTCATATGGGTCAGTGGTCTTAACTGTTAGGCCGTTAGCCTGTACCTGGTTGGGTTCAACAAATTTAAACTTTAAAACTCATTCAAAATAATTTTTGAAAATTTGTTTAATTATCTTTATGAAAAATTTATAACAAAAATATGTATTATATCAAGCTCAAATAATTTTTTTTTATAATGTATTTTTTTCTCTTTTTTTTTTGTTTATTTTGGAAAAGACACACTATTTTTTTTTTCTCATTTTTTTTATTTATTTACCTTACTACTTCTTATTTTTGCTACTTTTGATTTTTTGTGCTATTTTTTGATTTTTATCTATTTTTACTATTTTTTTGTGAGCTTGACATAATACTAATTTTTATCATAAATTTGAGCCATAAATTGAGCAAAAATTAGGTGTCTACAATAGTTTATGCCTTGTCAAATTTTTTTTTTAATAGAAAATCATGGCTTGTCTTTTAAACTAAAGGAGGATTATCTAAATTTGATAGCCTCTTTTCATAAATAAGTTTTTCTTAAAAATATACTTTATGAAAATCTATAATCACTAAGAACTCACAAGTTTTTGAACCTAGATAAAAAAGGGATTTAATAGATTTAGTAAAAAGGGTCCAAATGTGAGAATAGTTTAGAAAGAAAGATCTAAGGATCATTTTATAATCTTCATAAAGGTAAAGGAATGAGAATAAAAATAAAATCTTTTAAGATGAATCCACATTCCAAACTATATTTCAAAAACTTTTCAAAGTAGAAAATATGATTTTTCCAACCATAAAGGGATATTGTCTTGATAAAAATTAAAAATTAGACAATAACACTTGAATTATGAGTTTAATATGATTTTACTTATGTAGAAATAAAGTTTATCAAATTATATTGATAACTAAGTATTTATCAAAGGGTTTTGAATGAGGAAAGCTTCGAAATTGTTTGTTTTGAAGATTGGAATTTTCGTAATGATTATGTGATAGTTTGGTTTTCAACCAAAACGACCATATATGATGAAAACAACCTTAGAAATAGATGGATCTTTTCGAATAGATAGAAATCGGTATATAATATGCAAAATTTCGAATTAAAATGAAAAAGTTATGGACATTTTAAGTTGCAATATCCTTCAATACGAAATTTGATGAACTTAGCAAATTAGATGAAAAAATTCTTTAGAACTTCCAAGAAATACTCATTGTGGGTATTTTTTTGTTTAGGTAACGAGGAAGACGAATTTCCATACCCCGAGGACTACTTTGATTAAGGAGATTCGCCATGGCCGAGTGAATTCATTATTTAAAATTTGTGCTTATGATTTTGTTTGTAAAATAGTGGCATTAAACTTGGGAAAAGATAAAATTGGAAATGTGCATGTGAATTATCCTTCGATGAATGAATGTTAAGTATATCGAAATGGGAATTGAGTATAATTTATGATTGTTTAGCTAAACTTTGATGTGTCTGAAATTGCTATGATCCCTTCAATGAATCAACTAAAATGTCATGATATTATAAATAAAATGTACATGCATACCATGATTGCATCACATTGCATTAGTTATTATACGTTTGGTGAGACAAATATCTAATAACTAGGCCATAGTGCCCGTAATTCTATTTGGAGTTGGAGTAGGCACTAGTATTAACTATAACTTTTACGGTGGTATAGGCACCTGAAATAACTATAAAGGTTTGATTTTAAAACTATGGTCGTATGGGCCTGTAACACCTAATCCTGAATGGAGGGCTCAAATCCATTTGATATATGATCCTTGGAAAATTATATAAATTATTTGCTTACGTGCTTGTGCATTTCATATGCTTACCTAAATAACTTGTTATGCTTTGAATTTGCTGAGTACTTGTTTTTGGTAATGAATCTCACTAAGCTCGTTAGCTTACCTCCTTATGGTTACCTTTTGTAGCACACTTACTTGTGGCTTCAACCATGAGGTTATTTTACTCAGATACTACTTTTCGGTTATTTTACTGCCAGAATGTAGAAGTCTTATTTTAACGGGGGTATGCCCCTTAGAATTATGTAAAAACTTAAAACTATATTTATCGTTGTGATTTCAATTCTTAATTGTTTATGAATGCCTTCTTAAGCAACTCATTGCAAAGATTGGTCCTCTATATTGGTGAAAGTACGCCTTACATTTGGTGTCTAAACTTATGGGATGACTAAGGTTGTTATACTTAAGTTTAAATATTGAATGCAATGGACTATCATATTTAAGGTACCTTTTGGGCCGCGACAGCTTAGGAATTCAAAATATCAAATTTCAACTTAATTAATTATTAATCTAATTATGTCTACCTGTCTATTTATATTCTATGATTCATTTGACTTATTTAATCTATCTAAACTCAATTTCTAACTTAGGTGAAGGTTTGGGATATTTCACATTTAGATTGATTTGTCCATTGCACTTTTACATATTTTATCATGCCCCAAAAGGAGGCCTAAAAGGAAAACTTAAAGTTATCATATCAAATATGCATCCAAAATATGAGAACCATTTTATAAGTTAGCGAATTGCAAAACTCTACTTAATGTTTACTACATAAGTTTTAATTGTATAAAAATATTTAATTTGAGAACTAAGGAAAAATACAAATTCCATGGTCCTCCAGAACTGTAGAGAATCAATATCCCCCCACTATTCTTAATCTAACCAATCTATTCTAAGCTTATCACATCTAATAAAAAGCAAAATAACTTAATTACAAAACATATGAATTCTATTGTAAGCTAGTCTTCAAATCTCTAGAGTCTTCACACTCTCTTAGCCCATTCCCATCTTGAGATACACCTGCACAAAACTATGGAGGCATGAGCTTCTCTATAGCTTAGTGAATAGTAAGACCAAATCACACAACAAACATATGCCAAATAAATTTTTATTAACAAACATATGTAATGTCACACTCAAACATATGATATGCAATGTTTGAATGACCATAATCCAAAGTAGTGGAGATTTATGCCCTCTCTTGGAGGTTGAAGGACTAACTCAAGTCATTTACGTACAGTAGAACTGTGAACTAAGGAAAGGGATACTTTGTCAATTTAGAGCATTTAGCTCATAACTTTGTCAACACAAAACCTTTTTATATAACAAGCGCAACCTCTAACTCTCCTTAAATAAAACTAAGGAGGGAGGATTTCAATTTGAAATACATTTTATTGAAAAATAACCTCTAACTTCTCCTCAGACATAGCTAAGGAGGGAGGATTTTCTTTGAAACTCGTTTCATCAAACATGCCTCTACTTCTCCTTAAATAAAGCTGACGAGTGAGGACTTCATCTTGAACCCATTTTGTGCATAGATTAAAATGTTTTACACTGTCAATGTAGCCCTCACTTCCCTCAGAACCATAGAACTTCCCTTAGTACTAATCCTTAAAGCCAACTCTAACACGAGCGATGTCCTTCGGTGCCTGCTTAGTTCTCGTGAAGTCATCAACCTTATAGTAGCCCTAACTAGATTCACTGGACTCTCAAAGGCGTTACTACAGAATCAAAACATTAATACGTGATGTGTATACCATACTAATGCAAGTATGATGTCATGTAGTGCATATTCATTTAATTAAATGGCCAAATAATATTAAGTCTTTTTATTAGGGTGACCAATCGATTTATAAAAACTCATTCACCACAACTACTCAATTATTACAAACAATGGGTGATAATTTTTATATTAGTAATTTATAAACCAAACAATCACCAAACAACAATCGAATGTGCAATCCTCATTCACATTTAATTATATTTATCTTAACTTTAGATGCAAGTACTTTACATGCACAAACAAGGTGATAGGGTCAATGTTACCCACTTAACATCCAAGCTAAGTCATAGAAATCTTCTAGGAACCCAATCATTATCCCCACCAAGATCTAATCATCAGCAATCTCATCATCAACAGCATCAAATCACCATCATCATCATCCTTCACATATGAAAATCAAATAGAAATTAAAAAAAAAATATTGGCTAAGGCTATTATAGAGGATATATCAAAGACAAACTTTGGTTTAAGAAAAGAAACTCGTTTTAATATTATATTTGATCAGACACTAAATAAGAACCTCGCCATGGCTGTGAAGATCACTCTGTCAAGATACAGATAATACTCTATTATCTATCAAAGTATTTCTTTCCTCTTTTCATTATACTCATTTATTACAAGAAGGTCATCAAAACATACATATACCAAAAATACTCATATCCAAAGCAATCTAACATTTAAAACAACATATCAAGCATTCAAAACAACATGCTTCCTTTATCAAATAAAGGTCAACATACTACAATTACCTCTAGGCCATTTATTCATTAAGTCTGTATTAATTTAACTTAATCACTTAATCTAATTACTAAGTTATATTCATTAATATCTCTAATTCATTACCATATATCTATTATGACATTAATCAACTTAACTCTCTTATTTCAAATTAATTTCATTTTTGCTTCTTCTAGTCCTTTTAGTTAACTTAGCCTTAAGTCCATTAATTAGTTTACTTTATATCCAAATTCCACATTAAGGCTAATTTAGTTACTATGTTTTAATCGTTCATTCCATTAAGATGAAACTATGCATTTTACAAGATTTTAACTTAAGCTAGTTCATTTCAACTAATCGTGATTTATTAAACTAAAAAGAGCCAAGGTTTATAAAATAAGTTCATTGTATACATATTAAGCCTAGGTTAACTTAATATTAGCCAAGTTGAACACACTTAATTAATTAAGTTCATTTTAACTCATTCAAATCCATTTAGTCAAGTTGAACTTAGGTTTGTTTTATATCTAACTTATATATTTAATCCAATTATTTATTAAATCTATAAATGCACTTAACTTTTGGTTAATTATATCAACTAACTAACACAACATATCAACTATCATTTACCTATTTCACTTTAATTCAAAAAGATTCATTTTATACCTAACTATATGCACCTAACTAGTAAACACAAGTTTTTAACTTTGTTGGGAAATATAGAAACTGGAAACAATAAAAAATTATGCCATGATACTTTTAGAATTTCCAAAACTTAAAATATGGAAGTTATAAATCTCTTTTTAAGATTTTCATAGCATTTTGAATCATCTCAATTCGAGTTTAGATGAAAAAGTTACGATCAAATTACGACCAACTTACGTAATAGGGAAGGCTACACAACTTGTCTATATGGCTATGCTGGAGGCCATGCTAACTCTAAAAAAAGGACCAAATCTGAGTTTTTCTCCTATAACACTAAGCATGGGCTCCTACATGCCTATGTTTCCCTTGTAATCCCCTATCATGAATTCCCTCACTTCTTTTACATCATTTTACCTATTTTTACACATCCATCATCAAACAAAATATCATAAAAACAACATGTAACACATGTTTACAACTTCTAACACTTTCATATTCATTCAACAACATCAAACACCATTAAACCCTATATCTTATATTAATCATCTTCTTCATCTACCCAACATGTAACAAGCATCAAACTAACATATACAAACATAAACAACAACCAAAACAAAAGAAAAAAAATAAGACTTACATCTTTTTGGCAACTCAACTTCCTTATTCTCTTTATCTCTACACTTTCCAAGCTCTTGAAGCTTTTAAGTTCATGATTTCCTTCTTCTTTCATGATTTTCATCTTTTATTTCTCTTTCAATCTTCTTAAACTTAAGATTTTGTATTTAAGATTTAAGAGAAAGAGGAAAAAAATGACGAGGAAAAGAGGAAAAAGGAGATGGAAGTGAAGGAAAAAAATGAAGAAGGAAGAAATGAAGAGGATACCAAAGTCAAAAAGGAAAAAAGGAATTAAAAAAGGTAAGGATTAATGATATTTATTAAATAAGGAAGAGTTTAAATATTCCAGATCATTATTTTAAGCTCCAAAAATAATTGGAAGATAATTTCAGAATTTATAACTTATAAATCAATATCTTGAAATGAAAATCTAGTTTAAGAATTCAACTTTGTAAAAACTTGATATTTAGTTCGAGTTCGAGTTCAAAACTGTTATTTTAAATAAGAAGTGAACTCAAAATTTATGGAAATCAAGAAAATAGAATTGTAGGTTAAAATGGCTAATTTAGAACATTTCATAAATTTTGGTAATAAATTTGAGGAGTTTCGGTGATTTGTAAATTAAAAGAAAAAAGATTTAATTTGATAATTTTAAAGAATTGGATGAACCAATTTATGAAATAAGCTAAAATTTGAAGTTTACAATTTTACTAAACATAGAAATTGAATTTTCTAAAAGCGTAGAGACTTAAGAATTAAAAGAAAGAAAATTTAATTTAAAATTATAAAAAATAAAAGATTTTTATTGATTGGAAAAAGATAGTTAGAGCAAATTGGCCAAATGAAGGGGTTATTCAAAATCTCAAATCCAATTTAATTAATTTATTATTTGATTTAGTCAAGCTAGTAGACTTTATCTTATTAATTATTTTACTTGGCTTAATTAGATTATCAGAGTTCAATTTCTAACTTAAGTTTTAATTTCAAGCTTTGCTATTATTTTTCAATTCTTAAAGAAATTTTGATTCCTTTATTAAACATTCATATTTACTAAGTTTATATATTACATGTAGTATGATTATATAGTTTTGGTTTTTTCACATTTATTTGAATTTCTTACTATTTTCATTTTCTATAAAATATTTTGAGATTTAAATATTTTCCTTAGCTTTACACAACTAATATTCTATGCAGTAGAGCATATATAAATAATAAAATTAGTTTAGTGATTTTAACCTTTACTTACTCGATTTTTTGAATAAGACTCGCACTTGACAAAGACGACAAATGACTGACAACACGACTGCACTTAACTTTAGACCTAAGATAACACATAACGACATAATCAAAGACTTACACGACATAACAAAGTCAACAACTGAAGGTTATGGACTTGCTTTTCCATTCTTAACCATTAGATCATCATATGTTCCCGAAAAACAAAAGGAGTGAGCGTAATGGCCTAATATGTCAAACCACAATCACATACGCATAAGCAATCATCATGTAAATCCACACACATATGCAACATATATAGTAATCACAATTTATTATCTTTTAATTTGCTAAGCAGCCAACACAGTTTAAAATCATTTGCAACTAGTCTTAAACTCGAAGTAGCTTTTGACTCCATAAAACACAATTACTTATATACATAGATACGTATATATTATGTTGGGTACTTTCTACAAACCCTTGGTACCGTACTCCTACCACTCCTAAACTACTAAATCATCTCTGTATACAATTCCACTTAGGATAATGCCACACGCAAATCATCAAGGCACCGTCCTAGTAGTACCGGTACTCTAGATCTACTAAACTTAGCCAAACACAAATAACAAAGCATTTTAAAGCCATATAGTATTAATTTTTTTTACATATATTAAACCTACATTCACAAACAATAACTAAGGTAAGGACATACCTGATACAACGTTTGGAATAATTCACCTAGCTTCACCAAAGACACCTGAACACACATAAACGCTAACGTAAAACTTGTTTTCACAAAGTAAACGTACTCCTAAGGTCAACTAAACTCTTAATCTAACAAGAACTACAACTATCCTAAGTTCAAGCACACCTTTCTTTTTTTATCGCAGAACAATAGAATCTTTAACTTAGGGTTTCTCCAAAACTCTGCCAAAAGATTGACTCCCTAAAATACCAATAAGAAAACTCAGAAAAAAAAATAACTCTTTTGAATCATCAAATGATTAAAAAGAAGCAAACTTACCTAGTACTTTGATTATTTTTCTTCCTTGAAGCATGTTACAGGCTTGTGTGAGGTTTTAGGTTTCAAAAGGATATGCTAGGTTATGAGAAGAAAGAAAAGATTAAAGGGCTATATATATTACTATTACATGGAAAACCATGGGGGAAAAAAAAAAGAGAAACAAAACGTGCATCATAAGCTATCAATAAATGCTAGTGGTGTAAAATAAAAGTTGGTGGCCTAGACTTAATGCTGGCGGCTTAAAACGCGAAAGACGAAACTGGAGTAATGTAGGTTGGCTCCAATACCAGCAATGCAGCATTCAACATCGGTGGCGCATACTCCAAGGCTAGTAGCCTAATGCTACATCCTTCTTGGATGACTTCCTTTTGTTCATATATGTGTTTGCTATTTAACAATATATTATTATTATTATTCATATTAGAGTGGACCATAAAACCCTTTTTATAATAATATATGACAACATTGCCCTTTCACTGTGATTTATTTATTTATATTATTATTCATAATATAGGCTCCTAAAAACTTTTTATTTTTAATTTTTCTAATATATATATGCTTTATCCAATTTTTAACTTAGTTGATTTTTTGTATTTTAATAATTTTTTATTTTTATTTCCCTTTAAATTTTTAAATTTTTTTATATATTTTAAGGGGGCGAAAATATTTGTCAACATTGGGAAACTATGATGAAAATGGAGAAAGATGCACATTTGCCTTACTCTTATGAAAAACCAGTTTTTTAGAATGAAAACGAAGAAGATGAAGCTATTTTTAAGGCTATTGGTGATGGAGGATTAGTTTTGACTCTAAGTATGCTAAAGACGAGTGTGTAAATGGAGAGAGTAGAGAGAATTTGATTGTTAGGAGATCTTGTATTCACTCCTAGGATTGTTGAAGATGATTGGCTAAAGAATACTATTTTCCAATCTACCTACACCATCCTAGGGAAGATTGTGATGGTTCCCAATAAGGACCCTGCTAACACTTTCAATTTGGTGTCATTAATCTAATTTGAGGAAGAAAATGGCCAGAGAGAAAGAAAATATAGTGTACTAAAAGATTTAGGAAATTTGAAAATAGGTTTAAGGAGTGAGCAAGAAGAGACCGGCAAAATTAAACCAAATATGAATTGGTGTGGGTCAACTAACTGAGGTTAGATCGATTTATTTGAGTCTTGTCTAGTTAATTCCAATTGGTTTTTGGTGGAAGAAATGGCAATGCTTTATGGAAATTTGGGAAAGAAATAAATTAGCATTTATTTATTCTTTTAATTATTCTGATGTCTATAGACTTTTTAGGAACTTTTCTTTATGTGTCATCTTCGGCATTTATATCATCCTTTAATAATTGCTTATACTTGTAGTCTTTTTGGAACAGTCTTTATGTACCATCTGTGACATTTATTTTGTCATTTAATTTTTTTTTAATGTCTATAGACTTTTTAAGAATTTTCCTTTTTGGCAAATTTCTTTTTATATATAAATGTATGTCTCAGGGAAAAAAAAAAACAATTCAGTTTTCACCAAAAAATAGAATTTGAGCTGTCTTACTCTATCTTTTACAAATTTTAAAATTACTACAATGTTTTCGAATTTTGGATCCAATTATCTAGATATTCACATAATCAATAGATAAATGAAGATCATATTCCGACAATCATCCATGATTCCACAGAACGTGATGATACCCTAATTATTTCATTATGTCACACTTGATTTATGCCTTTACATTGAATATTTTATTTCACTAGACACCACTCAAGACTCACAAAAGATCCATGAAAACAAAGTGTTTACAGGAATTTTGCAAGATATGAAACTACTAGCACTACCCAGCTCTCTTTCTCATTAACTAAAGAAAAATACATAGTAAGCTTTTAGAGTGTTTATACAAAGATTAGTATGCAATAAATAAGCTCTAACAACCAATGTTCAATTACCCAAAATGTTACTTTTATAAGCTCTTCAAAGATCTAATTGTCCCCAAAAACTATTAAATCCATCCAATCATTAAAAGGTCCAACGACTAGTTGAAAAACATAGAGTCTGGACTCTTTACAAGTGAACCAAACTACTAAAACTCCTCTAGACCAAATAGGCATTTTGTGCTTTAAGTGGTCTGAACTAGTAGGACACTTCTGGACATTCTTTGACCTAAAGAGACATTATGTGGTCTAAGTGATCCTGACTACTTGAAATAGCTTTGCAAAACACCCTCCAAGTGGTCCGAGCCTACTAAAAAGGACCTGCAAAAAATTAAACAAAACTATTGCACAAGCCCGGATCACTTCAGCATAATTCCAACCACTATGCAAAAAGAACATATTCATATTAAATATTTGTTTTTAATTAAGTGTAACTTGTTTCAATCAGTAGGTGATTGCGTAATTTATTTCCTCATCAAAATTCACATTAAATTAATCGGTTCAATATATATACACACATGTAAAAAATAACCATCAAATTAGTTTCTACTTTTGAGAGTTTATTGTAAGTTAATTACAAAATTATAATGATCCATGTCTTAGCAATTTCAAGGCCACTAATTATTAAAGTGTAAAAGCATCAATAAAATATTAATAAAACTCCTTTACATTATATAGAGATGGGATAAATCGTAAGACTTAAATGTACTAAAAATAAATGAAAAAAATATTATGACAAACATAATGATGATAAATAAAAAAAAAAGATCCATTAATAAAAATTGTCCCCACTTTTTCCTTGAAGTTGTATGGTTTAGATATAAAATTTATTTTCCTACAAAGGGATGATAAAAGATATTTGGTCTAATTATTAATGAGAACAACATAGAGACCAAAACAAGTCGATGAAATTTGGTAGTTCATACATATAATGTTTCATACAAAAAGTTCAACCATCATTCATTTCTTTAGTTTATCATAAAATTGCATTTCCTGAATATGGAAATGTTTACTTGCAAAAGATAGGGAAAAAAAAAAAAAAAATAAAAACCTTTGGTTCTAATGACTAATGGCTATAACATGAGTTTAGAAATACACAAATAGATTATAAGTTTACAAGTATATAGGAAAAAAAGAAAACCAATGTTCATTTAGTCATTGAACCAACAATTAATGTGGCGCAATTTCTATTGACTAAAATGAACATAAAATGAAAAACAGTTTTGAGTGTTTGTAAAGAAAGAACATATGATAGTTTAATTTGATGTGGTACGATATTTTGTAGTGAGGAGTTAAGTAGTTTACAAATTAAAAGAATTTAGAGGAGAAACATATATAGCATAAGAGTTTAAAAAAAATTGTTGACCATAGAAAATGGAGAGCTTTGATGTACAGGAGAGACACTGAAAATGGTGAACATGAAAATTTTATGTGATTAAATAGGAAAAATATCACTTAAAAACAATAATATATAGACAATGTTGTCAATTTCTATTGTCATTATTATTATGTGAATATGTATTATTATAGTTTGACCGTATATGCTATATTGATGTTTATCATTAAAGGTTTTTTTTTTTTTTTTGGCTGGTGTTTATTATTAAAGTTTGACGGTAAAGAGAGTGATTAGGTTTAGAATTTCATAGGTGGGAGTGAGAACTTAATTGAATGTTCTTAACTAATATTAAAGAAACAAAAAGTGATACCAAATAAATATAGATTATAGAAAATAGACAATATGTGAGGGGTTAAAAATTTACTATATAAAACCATAATAAAAAAGTATAATAACTAAAAATTTATGGCTTAAATATAATAAAATTCGAAATTACAAAAATACAAATTTGTATTTGGATGCAACAATTCAAATAAAACAATTATAGAGAATATTAAAAAATCAATAAAAAAAGTTTGTAATACGACTTGAATTAAAAAGAAACAAATTGAACATAAGAACCTTATTGTTTAAAAATAAGTGAAATAATGCAACATCTATTTTTTAAAATAGCTTGTGGACGATAAAAAAAAAAAGTCATACAATAAATAAAAGTTTCTTACTTAAATATAATAGATTGAAGAATAATAAAATAAAAAAAATGATAGAGAAAAAAGTGAGAGAGGTTAATGAAGTTACCATATAAACCATATAATAAAAGTGCGTATTAGTCTAACCTACATCATAGAGAAAAAAATTAGACATAGATGCAACGATTCAAATAAAAATAGTTAAATAGAATAATTAAAAAATTATCTCAAATAAAAGAGTTTGTACTATGATTTAGATTAAAAAAGGACAAATGCAACATAATAATAGAATCTTAATCCTTTAAAAAGAAAATCAAGTGCAACATCTATGTAGCAAAAGAGGCAACACTTCACTTGGACGAAAATAAAAGAACTTATGCAACAAATAATAGTTTTTTGGCTTAAATATAATAGAATGATGGGATATTGATAAAAATGGTACTTGAACTTTAACAAAAAGAACAATTAGGTACATGAAATTAGTTTTTGAACAATTTGATATATGAACAAAGTTTTTGTTTACTTTTTTCATACCTGAAGTTTAGTTTTGACAATTTTGGTACATGAACAAATTTTTTGTAAACTTTTTTCATATATCGTTTTACTTACTTCAGGTATGAAAAAATTCAACAAAAACTTTATTCAGGTATCAAAATTGTCAAAACCAAACTTCAAGTATGAAAAAAGTCAACGGAATCTTAGTTTAGATGCCAAATTATTTAGAGCCAAACTTCAGGTATCTAATTTTTTATTTTTTATTTTTTGTGAAAATTCAAGTACCATTTTTGTCATTAACTCTGAATGAATGAGTAAGACAACTTAATCTAGTAGCCAAATAGAAACCTAATAATTTAAAAAGAAGTTAAATGGAACATCTCTTTCAAAAGAGCCAATATTTCATGTGGAGTAATAGAATTTAAAATGATGAAATGAAAATTCAAGAGAGATAGAATGGATATTTGGAGTGATAAATGTGTTTCTTTAAATATAATGAACAAATAATAATATTAGAAAGAATAATAAATTGCTATATAAAGATTCTGGCTTAATTATATAAATAGATAACAAATATATATTATCATAAAATATACTGATTTAATATCATTCTAGAGGCAATATCGTCCGTGTCAATATTTTCAAGGAGTTTCACAATTTTGAAAGTCGTAAAAAAAAAAAGTATGATCATGATTATATATGTGAGTCAGTTGAACTAATAATAACAGCCATTTAATCCATCTAACTTAGCTACATAATAAATTGCACAACGGACATCTTGAACAACGAAAAACACAGGACAATGCATTACATATGGTACCCTGAATCCTGTAGAAGATTTTCATATGTTTAATATTGTTTAACATGTCCAAATATACATTAAAATAAAAATATTAGTTATATTATTGATGTTATCGAATGTTTATTTTAACTATATATTTGTTATTCCATTATTGTTGATTACTATCATTATTGTCACCAATACTAGAAGTTGTCATGGTTCGGCTGATCCAGATTGCTAGTTTCCAATTTCAAAATTGGTGGCACTAAAATCAAACCCATGAGAGCCAATCTAGTTTCCAGTTTCTCAAGAACCGAGGAATCTAAAATTAAAAAAAAAATCAACTTAATTTAAGTAAAAGTATGCGTCCTTGATACATCAACTTATATGGGGTTTAAGATTCTCAAAAGCTTATTACGCAAGAAGTTATTTGGTTCGTACTGCTGTTCCGAAAAACGGCAAGTTTCTGCTATTTTCATCTTCTTATCATTACCATGAAAATTAAAAGTTAAGATACTTACAAAGATGTAAAAGATGTCATAAACACATCAATTTCATGCGCTGGAAACAAAGAGATACTGAACAAAATTCATGACATGGAGACAGTTGAGGACAGATTGACTCTAACAGCCATCGATGTTCTAGAATCCAGATTACCCGCTTGGAAATTTTGGTTTTTAATGGTTGGATACAAATAAGACCCACGGAAACAAAAACAAATCCCACATTATAGAGAAGGAAGAATTTACTATAGTCATAACTCTACATAAATCCAAAAAATTATATTTTTAAATGCGTTTTATTTAAATGTATTTTTTATATGTATTGTTATTAACAACACCATTAAATATCATGAATGAGAAATATATTTTCATTATTCACATTAAGTAGTTTAAAATTATTTCTTATTTACTATTTTTTTGTCTAATTTTCTTTTCTTTTTTTCCCCTTTTCCTCTTTCACTTTTTTTTTTTATTTTTGTGACGTGAAACTGTTGGTTTGGGTTCCTAAACCACTAGGTTAGGTAGTTTGAAGGAGATGAACCGGCCAGCGGGTTTTTTGTTAGTTCAGAGTCGCCTTTCTTAGTCATATTCCCAGCTTAGAACTAACTTGTGATGATGTCTAACCAACAACATCGTTGCTACCATAACATAACCATCACTATTAATGACAATGACGATGATTTAGTCTAATACTATATTGATGATCAGGTCACCATGGTCATGATATGATAATAATAATGTGGTGTGGCGATGGCAATTTGACTAAGATAGCACTTGGTTGGAAGGATTATACAAGACAATGAGAATTGGACAACACAATAAAAGGAGTACTAGATAAAACAATTCTCTTGTAGCATGTTTGGTATACACAATACTATACATAATTTGTAACCCTCAAGAAATTAGAACTCTCACAACTAATAAAGAAATAGAATATATTTAGACACAATAAATTAAAAACATGGGTAAATTAGAATTTGGTTATAGCTTAAAACTTAGATAGAAAATTTTCCAACTAATAAAAGATACCAAAGACAAGATTTTGTAACCCGAGTCTATAACTCGCTAAATACACATATATAGTTCTAGATTTCAAGAGTAAAATGAAATGATAATATTTTAGAGCATATTAGCTAGAAAAACGATAAATTAAGGATGAATCACTAGAGATAAAATATACGCTATAACTAAAAACAGATGAAAATCTACAAATATAGAACTTAAATAAAAATTCTGAATACATAGATGTGAAATTTAGAATTTCCTAAGTCTTATGAGTATAATGTCTTAAATTACTATTCTAGACCTGAAAACCTTAATCGCTAAAAAATAAAACCTAAAATTGTTCAATCATGTAAATTTTAAGTTCAAAATTTTAACTCGATAATTATCTAAGAAAAATATAGCACTCTCAGGCATAATTTAAAAGTTATAGTCTTAAGATAACTAAATTTTTATATCGTATGACCCCCTATTCTATGCGATAGCTTAGATATTGACTCATATTCATTAAGAACTCTTGACATTATATTACATGAGATATTCTCTCAGCTTGGATCACAACCATCCTAGAATTTTTTAAGGGGGGAGGATGCCACTTGCTTGTGAAGGGAGAGGAGATGTCACTTTCATTATCTTATCTTTAGCTTTGAAAATGACTTAACCATTACTGCAAGGAAGATGTTGATTGCATGCAAAACTAATTGGTTTCAATCCCTCTCCATCACAAATTACATGCATGAAGGGGAGAAATTGCATCACATCACCTTATCCTCTAGAAACACTATGTAGCAAGGATGATTCAAGCATTATATAAAACCTATTGTCTTTATAGCCTATGGTAGGCTTCATGTCTAGTGATATAGGACAAATTTTATTTTTTATTCCCTTCATACCATGTATCACATCTCCAATGTATAAACAACATTAAACTATCAACCAATCAAATCAAACTCCTCAAAATAGGTCAATTAATGAATAAGGGATAAGTTAGAGTGCCAAGTTCAATTTGAACTCTATTGTTGCCTTGAGTTCCTTGCACTCCATCAAACAAACATCAACATCACTCAATATCTTAAAATATCTTCTCATCAATGCCTCTTATGAATATAAGACAACTAGAGATGTCATTTTCACAAACAAAACCCTAGAAATTCCATTTGTTTCATCCACTTACCTACTCCCATACATCAACATCAACTAGTTACTTGAAGCTTCCATAATCTTCTAACAACTCATCAAGAATCCATGCATTAAATGATACTAATGAATGAAGAAACAAACACTCCAAAAACCTCACAAGTTGTCATAAGATTCATCACCCAAAATCTATAACCAATCAAATAAGATCGCTTCATTGAATATCAATCATGGATAACGAGACAAAAAGAACCCTACAACCCTTGAAGAAACCATCCCCATCCTCACAATCAAGAATGTGTTAACATAAAAACTTAATATTTTCACTTTAAATAAGGGTCAATTGATGGAGGAAATTACTCCCTTTTTCCTCAAAGCAAACCATGAGCCCTTTTCACTTTCAACTCAAAATCAACATCAAAAACTTTAGGGAAAAACTTTTATCATACCACTTTCATATTACATTAAAGTCATAAAAACACTCCAAGGGAAAATTCAACATCAAGGACCACATATCTAAGGTAAGAAAATGTCTTAATCAAGTTTGATTTCTATCAAAATGAAACTCATGTCATCTTAATTCCACCCTAAGGATAAAAGGATACCAACTCCAAACCTTTCTAAATCAAGGTAATCTCTATTCTATTTCATACTTATATCAAATTCAAGTAGATCTTATTAGAAATTTAACTTGACATCTTGTTCTAGGATTAGAAGTTTCGATAAATGTAAAGACCCGACCCACCAATCCTTAAGATTTAGCAAGTCAAGTCCCCAACCACATATAATATTTTCATATTATATGTAAGGTTGTCCTAAGTCTAACAATTTATGTGAATTGTTTGTTTAACCCACTATAACTTGATATAAAGACTTTTTACAAAAGGATTACTCACTTGAGTAATCTATTCATATAGAACTTTTAAGGAAATAATTTACAATTTTGTGTCAAGCACATGACACAACAAAACTTACATAAGTTTTTACAAAACAAGAAAAATAGACTTTAAGTCTTTATATACAAACAAGGCTTAACTAACAAGCCTCTATTCAAAATACAAAATACATATTTGAACCAAACAACTTGTTCAAAAACTTTCTTCCTTGCCATCTTGCACTCGATTCCTACTCGCCCCACTCATCCATAAACTTTCCCAATCCGACCATAGCCCATATCATCATAACAGTCATCACCTGAAAAATAGCAACAGTGAGCCAAAGGCCCAGTACACAGCAACAACACTCAAAAGCGTAGTGACAATCATACCTAGACTAATGCAATGCAACACTAATGTTTCATTTATCTTTCTTTAGTATTCATTGATCAAATCATCATTGGAGTATTCAAACTCCGGGACAAGCCATGGGATTCTGGGGATCCTGAGTAACGCTCACGACGCTCAGGGGGTTGATATAGATAGCCCGAATATCTATATCTCCTAGATAACGTTACATTGAAAAGAATAATCTCATATAGGTTATATAGTCGTTACTCAACTTTACTTAACTCAATCCATAATATAAATTAATTCACATGCTCCCATAAACATTGAATTAAATTATACTACTTCTTTTCAAGAATAAGTAAATGTTACTCAGTTACTATCTTTCCTATCGATTATCCGCCGAGCCTAGTCATTGCATCATGACTATTGGCCTAAGCGCCTACACTAACATATCATTGCATCATGATAAGTTACCGCTCCTCGGACCATTCAACGGTGAAAACACAAGCAATTCAAGCAATATTTAAGTCATTTAGAACTTATATCAAATTTAAGTATGCCTATCCTAACAAACATACAAGCAAGTCACTGCGTACCTGAGATAGCTCGGGAATTAACGGGGTTAGCTGGGCGAGAATCTATCACTGTTTAAAACAATATTAAATTTCACACTTAGCTTAAGCACTAATTAACTAGTTGAAAATACAATTAATCAAAGAAATTCAAATAAATTAATACAAAGTCATAATAAAGCATTTAAACATCCTATTATATCATAGAACACTTAACAAATACTTTATTGATCATATATCAAACTTCGGAAAATTTTGAAGAAAGTTTTTAAAATTCAAAAGCGCAATACCCGGCATCAAAGCCGGCGCTTTGAACCGGTGTTCAACACTCTGAAAATCAACACTGCCAACGCTGGCAGCGTTCAAGGGTACGCCGAGGCCTTCATTCTACGCCGCGCTTTGAGCCGGGTAGAATGCAAAATCCAAATTTCCAAAAATCTGCCGAGAGGTACATACCGGCAGCGTATCCATGTACGCTGGCAGCTTCTCAC